>CM027123.1:26254141-26775441 GCA_015476505.1 Urochloa ruziziensis | reverse complement strand
TCAAGAGGGACAGTCTATCAAGAGAGGGTGAGATTATGTAATTTATCCTTCCTACAGAAAACAAGATGAGTATAAGAAACATGCTTTATGCCATGCACAATCATATGTACTTTTATTTATTTCCAGGAGGGGAACTCAAGTCCCTAGCACGCAATACACCATACGCACTAACTATTCAAGGCCGTTGTACACTATAGATATCTAATCTACAGGTGAAAGTCTCTCGCTCATTTCTTTTTCCTCCTAGCTGAAGTCTTCCCAGAAGTCCTGGCCTCCAGAAGTCGATGCGTCCCACATGGAGCCTGTAAAAGATTCGGCATTCACTGAATTGGACCCCCAGTCGTTCATGAAGTCAGCTTGCTGGAGGAGCTCCATGATCTCCATGTTCAGTTCATCAATTGGTACCGGTGCGGTTGATAGTAGAGGTGATTGCATCGGGATACCTATTCCAAATCCATCTATCGTTCCTATCACCCTACTTGCCATATCTGAGGTTTCGCCACATTCTTCTTGGGCAAACAATATGTCGTCATTCTTTTCCTTTGCATTCTCTTCCCCCACGGGTTCCTTACCCTTCCTGCTCCGGTTTAGCTTTTCCTCTTCGGACTGGGTTTCCATGGGTATCGGATGACTTGTAGCTTCGGCTTCGAGTTCTGGTTGTTCAGTAATGGGAGGGAGAGGAGTAGTTTTTGCAGTCTTCGCATCCGCCTTAGCCTGCGGTTTGGTAGTCTTCGGGGTCTTGGATGGGTTCTTTCCTCTTGCCTTCTTGGATATTTTCCGTAATTCCCAGCTTAAATCATCCTTAGCTCCCTCTACCAGTTGTTCGGCCATTAACGCCCTTTTCTCTGTTGCTTCCACATAATCCACCAGCTCAGTCATACGATCCTTAGTCACGAGAAGACGATCTTCTAATATCTCGGCTCGGCGTCGGGCTTCTTGATGTCGTATGCTTAGATTTTTTAATAGATTTTCTAAGCTCAAAAGATAATCCAAAGTAGTAACTAGAGTTGCTTGATCAGGGATGATGGATTCAGTAAAAGGAACCTTCATGCGATAATTCCAAGCTGTTCTGGTGGTATTTCCAATCGGGAGGTAACGGAGCGATGTATTCACGGTACCAGTTACCTTATCTCGACAAATTGCCATTACTGCCTTCTTGGCCACTAACTGCAAAGTATCTGAAAAACGTGAGCCAAAGGCGCTAATAGTCCATACTTTTCCCGTAGATGGTCTAGGGGCTGGTCCTATAGTTACCCAGACTTCGCAAGTCAGGTTTCCTTTAGCCACATACTCATGTCCTTTGTATCGCGGGGTATTTGAGAAACCTAGTTCCCTAAGGGCATTCCTCAGGAGGCGCGGAAATCCGATATTCCGATTGCAGTCGGAGTGCAACCATCCTTTTTCGTCGGTCCACGTATCTCCGTCCATATCCTAGCCCAAAAGATCATGGAATTATTCAGAAATTATTCTACTCAGCTTAATAGCACAGGAAAGACTTAAAAGGATTTCTAGCTTTATTTTTCGGGCCATCTTATAGGGCACTAAGGTCCAGCTGGCTCTGATACCACTGCTGTGGGGCATGCCCGTGAAACAAGGCTCCCCAAGTACCTGCATTAGCCCTGGAAGTTCTAATGCAAGTAGTTTATTACAAGCGGTATCGAAAACCATCATCGAATAACCTTTTATTCATAATTTACATCAATGTACAGCTTAGAGTCTGTACAAAGCTACAAGCGGGCCTCAAGGCCTCTGCTTATTCAGAAAATATAAAACTACCAGTACTATGTAGAGCCTCAGCATCGCGGTGGAGCACGTCACCATTCCGAGCCTTCGTCGCCTACGCCGTCTTCGGTGAAGTCCTCTGGTATGAAGTGGAAGCAAGGGTGAGCACTCCTGTCAGGGGTACTCAGCAAGTCCCAAAGTAATTTAATAGATTAAGTTTGGTCCTGGAGGGGCATAACCTCCCAACCAGTCCCAGTTAGTGAACAGGGGTATATCAACCTGCGGTAAGGGAAATCCGCGGGTCATGTTCATTTTAGTGACTCTAATCGACGGGGACTTTTACCAATTGGACTCTTGCCGGAGTCACGGCTATCCAGATAGGTTTGTCGCTCTGCAGAGGTTGTACTTCCCTGTCCCGCATTCGGTCAGCCCGTACCGTGTACTTTGGCGGTACTGCCCTACGATATCCATTCCCACCAGCGTTTATCACTAGACAGCCACTCCCTAGCTCTGTCCACGGAAACCGTTGGGGCCTAAGTAGGAGTCGCGCACGTCCACACAGGGACCTTCCCGGGGAATGATTCTTGATGCATCAGGAATATACATCGTGGCACTCTGCCACTGGGTCCTCCCGACCCTGTCACCTGCGACTCGTACCGGCCAGACCCAGCCCTCTGTCGGGGTCTGTCTCCAATAGTCCCGTTGCCCACCGTGGCCCCTTGGGACAGTTTACTAAAGCTGGC
The DNA here is from genome assembly GCA_015476505.1 of Urochloa ruziziensis. Classification (NCBI taxonomy): domain Eukaryota; kingdom Viridiplantae; phylum Streptophyta; class Magnoliopsida; order Poales; family Poaceae; genus Urochloa; species Urochloa ruziziensis. Next base: position 26,772,976 of record CM027123.1, on the reverse strand, counting down.
TAGTGGGGTGTGGATCAAGGCCTCACATAAATAAGCATTCCCGAAGGCCATGCTTTTTTGGCATGCGGAACTGTACTAGGCAATGGAAAGATTCTCCCGCGAACCGGTCCTTAGTGGTGACCCGAAGTGGCTCTTAGGACAGAATCCCCTTCCTTGGGATCTTCCTTCCACTCCCCGGTCTAAAGTAAAGACTGTGCAATCAAGTTCCGGTTCTCCAATTATTCAGCATGCTTATAGAACAACGGTATTATCATAATTATTAATTTGGCGGGACTTGCCTTGTCCAGCGTCGGGGTCGTCCCCCGCTTCCTCTTCGTAATCTAGATCCTCGGCGTTGTTCTCCGGATCGGAGTCTGTGGTTAGTCACACAAATCAATACATCAATCAAGGGTTAACGGGTGATTTCCGTAACGGGATTTGAACCTAAGAGAGGTGCCTATTTAATCTAGGGGTTGTGGGTGAGGTTTTTAGGAAAGAAATGTATTTCTAGGCTTAAGAATTATTCTAGGATTTTTGGTGAATTTTTGGAAAGCTCTAAGGTGGAGAATTAACTTCTTGTGTGCATTTGACCGGGTGTACCTAGCAATTTAACCTGGGGAGGGAGAGACTGACAGGCGGGGCCCGCGGTGCGCGGCCCGCGCTCGTCACTGTGCTGTGGGCCGTGGACCGCGGCCCCCTTGGGTCAGCGGTCCACGAAGACCGGGTGCAGGGAGGTGGCGGTCGCGTGGGCGCGGCTGAGCCGCTGGCTTGCGGGCCCGCGGCCAGCGTGGCTGCCACGCGGCTGCCAGCGGGGCTAGACGGAGGGGAGCGGCGGCGCAGGGCGGCGGGAGCAGGGCAGTTCGCTGGAGCTGCCTGCTCCGGGCATCCCAGGCCACCAGAGAGGTCGGGGTTCGCCGCCAGGGTAGCTGGTGGTGCGGCGGAGCGGCTGGGCATGCTCTGGTGGAGCGGCGCGGCCTGCGGCGGTGGCGCACGCTCGCCGGAGTTTGGGCGGCGGGCGGCGCAAAGCGGAGAAAGCGCGGGGAGAGGTTTTGGGTGTAGCAGGGCGGCGGGAGCACGGCTTGCGGTGCACTGAGCACTGAGCACGGCGGCGTGCTCAGTCGCGGTGGCAGATGGCCAGGACCCCCCAGCGGGTCGCCTGAGTGCGGCGGCGCTCGGGGTCCGGCGGTGCAGGGCCAGCGGCGCAAGGGGACGGGAGAAGGGAGCAGCGGCGAGGCAGCGGCGCGGGGAAACTCACCGGAGTGCGGCGACGCAGCTTCCGGTGTGGCCCCAGCGGGGTCCCTTGCGGCGACGGGCAGCTAGCGCTCGGCCGGCGCCGGCGAGCGCGCGGGTGTGGTGTGGGGAGCGGCTATGTGGGGATGAGGCCCTAAGGAAGCGTGCCCGGGGCTATTTATAGCCCGGGGGTGAGCTCCCCGAGCCTCACCGGCGCTTCCCCGGCCGGACGCGTGGCGGGGAGGCGGCACGGGGCGGCGACGCGTGCCCCCGGCGGCGAGCTCCGCACGGAGTCGCAGGGCACGGTCGGCGCCGTATTCATGGTGCGGTGGAAGGCCGTGGGGGTGACACGCGTTGCGCGCGTCCCCCTAGGCTTGATCCACGCCGGTGGAGGTGGATCGAGCGGCCGCGGCGGCGGGGTGGAGCGCGGCGGCGAGAGGTAGGAGAAGGGGGATGGATGGTGACGTCAGCGCGACGTCACCAGGGAGGAGCAACGCGCGCGCGGGCGAGTTAGAGGGGGCGGAGCGGACTTCGGTAGGGGGAGGCGGGGCTGGTTTGGGCCGCGGGCGAGCGGAGGAGGAGCTGGGCCGGCGGGGTGGAACTGGGCCGGCGGGGTGATTCCGGCCCAAGGTGAGGTTTAGTCTTTTTCTTTTTTCTGTTTTCCTTTTTCTTTTCTATTTTGAGTTTGAATTTGAATTTGAGTTCCATTTCAAATCTAACTTGGATTTTTGGATAGTTTCTGGGGTCTAGAATTATCCTATGGTTAGAACAAGCATATGCAGATGGGTGGTTTCAAAATATTCCAATGCAATTCATTTTCCTAATGCATTACCCTATTAAATTTAATTTAGTTTTTAATATTAAAAATACTTTTAATGTTCTTTTTAAATGCTCTCTAATTTTAGGGTGTGACACCCGGGACCATAAGGTCCCCCTCCTCCCGCCGCCTCCCTCGTGGCTAGCGGCTGCCGCCGCCCGCCCACCAACCACCCGGGTGGCTTCCCTCCCGCGCCACCCGGCTGGAGGAGGAAGAAGGGAGGTGCGACATCTCTGATGTCTAATCACCTCATTAGGCTTAATGGACAATTAAACTTGTGTCTTTGACCAAAGTCAACGCCAGAAATAATGGATTAAAATTCCATGCACCGAACCTTTAGAGCTTGAATTGATTTGAATTCAAAATTTCGCTTAAAAACTTGAAAATATGTCAATAAGAGAGTTGTCCCAAATTTTATGAGGAAAAATTTTGTTAATTGGTGGTTTTCAAAATTTTGAGTGGAAGATGCTCTAAATCATGGTCAAACAGCAGTCAAACCTGTTTTTCAGCCAACACTTAGAAAATTTTCTGTCTGGACAGCAGCAGTTTTTCCCAAAAGTTGAGGCTTGCCATTTGGATTTCCATGTATAAATTTTCCTGAAATTCTCTCTAAGTTGAATCATTGATGTTTGGACTTGCCCTTGGTCATGTTCTCCATCAAGTATGCACACCCTAAGCATTTTAAATTTGCTTGGGAAGAGGGTTAAGTCGAATGAACTCCTGGCAACTCGGTGAACTTTGACCTTTTTCGGTTGGCATGGTTCAAATTCAAATTTTCACTTAAAAACTCAAAAATGCGCCAATACAAAAGTTGTTCAGATTTTCATGTGACATGATTTTGTCAATTGGAGCTCGATGAGATTTTGAGTGCAACAGGCCTAAAAACTCAGTCGAAATCAGTTGAACTCCAGAAGTTCACCCTGGCCGGCGCCCGAGTTCATGATGTTTTCTCCTCAAATTTCCCGCTGATCTATCGACTTTTCCTATGGTCTCCCTTTACGAAAGTTGTAGAGGGTACCGAGGGACACAACTTTCATATTTGGAGATTTTTAAGTTCAACTCAAAATTTCGGAGATATTGGAGGTCAAACCGACGCCCGCCAACAGCTCGACGAAATGCCGGCACTCCCGAGCGCCTGCGCGTTCCAGCCGACCGTGGCTTCTTCCACGCGGCGCTCTGCGCCTTAGCATTCCGACCGCCGTCAGGCCTTGCCCTCCACGTGCCTCGACGTCCGCGCGCTTCCTCGTTGGCCCACGCCCCACGCCCGACTGGTTCCCCTGTCCCCCGCCAGCCTCCGACCGCGCCCCCCCCCCCCCGGCGCCGCGCCTCAGCTCGCCACGCGGCAGAGCGCCGCGGCCGCCAGCCCCGTGCCAGGCCGCCGTGCAACGCGTCCCGACCGGCCGGGGACAGCGCTGCCCGACACCGCCGCGCCACGACCGCCTCCCGACCGAGCAGCCGTGCACGCCAAGCCGCGCCGTCGGACCTCCAGGACCTCCACCCGACCCTCCCCTGGACGCCTATAAAAGCGGCAGCCCCCCCTCACGCCGCGAGCCTCGCCGCTCTACTCCAGTGCCGCTGCCAGGCTGCCGCACATGGAGTTCCCCCTCCCGAGACCTCTCCTCGCCATCCTAGAGCATGGCAGCCTCCCCTTGGTGCTGCTCGACCTCCCTGACCACCCAGCCGAGCGCCACCGCCATCCCTGTCGCCGGAGTTGAAGCAGAAGCGCTCCGTGATTTCAAACTAAGTTCAAATCTATTGAAACACAAAATTGTGCATAGTTTGAATTATACTACTTTGTTAGTGCTAATTTTTGGCTATGTGGTAGATGATGCAATGTTTAGGCTCCTGTAAAAATATGGCACAAAGTTGCGCACAAGATTTTGATTTATGATTTATTTAATCTGTCAGCTCACATCTGGATCTATGATTTGTATTAAATAATCTATTCAACTAATGAGCCCAAACTTTTTACAATAGTTCTGTAATGCTTTCATGCATGTTTGATAAAAATTATAGCTTACTTCGAGTAGGCTAACGTGCTCTTTTATTTAATAACATTTTAATATTGGCTAATTCAAACAGCAAGATCCTTTGATCTTTTTAAATTGCCCTTTGGCATGTGAGCTTGCCTAGACTAGTATAGGTTCTGGTAATTTTCTAAGGACCAATTGACGATAGTGTGGTTTACTAGGATTTATTCTTGATGTTAGTGTGCTATTCTTGTTTGATTTATTGTGGTAAAGGTGTGCATGATCTTGACCTAGTTTTTGGTCAGTAAATTAAATAAACCACCAAGAGCATGCTGTAATTTTCTCACATTAAAATCATGAACCAAACTGCCAAAATAATTTATTGAAGTTTCTTTGCTTAAAAGACTAAATAGAGTTAAGTCACCTCTTTAAGCCATTGAGATAAATTAAAAACATCACCACACACACCTTGCTGTTTTATGGAGAAATCAAAGTTAAATCTTAATAGATGTGTACACGATCACCACCATACCCCCCAAGTACTTTAATGAGTAATCACGAACTTAATTAAAGAAAGGGAAGGTCAGACCAAACTTTTCCAGGTGAATGTGTCACTCAATACACCTCGGGTTTATCGTGTGAAACACGATGCTCGATATAACATCATTCTCTTATGCATTGCATCTCGTATAGGAACGACTCTCGCCGACGGAAGCCACAAGCCGACCCCGACGAAAGATGGACAACCCGAGAAGAAGCTGAACGCCGTCGTCGCAAGCAAGTCAAGATCCGAACCAAGTTCGGAAGAGTCAATACTAACTTAGCACGGGATTAAGGCAAGCCCCGGAGCATACCCTATGTTTCAACTCTTGCAACTATGTTTGTTAAGTTGCTTGCGCATTTACGTTTCAGGAGTTGAATTGAAACCTTAGTTGCATGATCCCAGGTATCTATGCTTTGTAATACTAGTATGATAGGTCGATAGCTGCCATGCTATAAGGACTCGGTAAAAGTCGAGTGATTTCCTGTCACTCGCGAGATATATGAATTACCTGCCTTACTTATGTTGGAATCATAAGGATGACGGGCGGGGATTTTTGTCATGTAGATGCCCCGTACGTGTATGCTAAAATTGGTTAAGGTCGAAAGGTACGGTACTGCTGGTTAAGTTTTTGAACGTACCAATCACTTGTCGATTCTATGGGGTCGGTAAGTTTAGTACCTACATGAATCCGGTGTGCGGACTTTTTCCTGCTCCTATCGGGAACTTCTTCCCCATGCCTCGAACATGTGGGTACGAAGCGCGCAAGTGTTCGGTTCGGCCGGCCTTGGACTTCGTATGCCAGGGGGAGTTTGGCTCTGGACGCAACTGGAGTATTGCTGGGAACTACCTGGTAGCACTAGCCTTTGGCTGAGTGCGATGATCCGTGTGTTTGGGTTCCCCCTTGCAAGGTTAAGAAATCGGTTCGAACTGTCTGTTTCTCGCAGCTAATGAGACTACTTGACCTCTGTGCCGCATTGAGTAAGAAGTGGAACATGACGATGGAAAGAAACTTGATGCTTGCTTAATTGCTTGCTCCACTTGCTTGGTTAGTATAGGTTGCTTATCTAAAATGGTTAATTCGAACTAGAACTTGATGCTAAAATATTGAAAGCAAGGACCCACTCTTCGTCGCTCTTTGGCAAAAAAAACCCACCAGTCAAAAGCCTTGCATGTCTAGGAGTCGGTGATGTAGTTTTCACCCGACGGGTAAGTCTTGCTGAGTATTAGTATACTCAGCCTTGCTTGTTGAATTGTTTTCAGAAAGTGCTCTCGAGAAAATGGTTGCAGGCCTTGACTGGCCAACCACCCTTCCTCCTGGTTGGACTGTTGTGTGGGATGAGGATGCTTCCGAGTGATGTCACGATGGCTTCACGTGATGTCACGGTCATTTCGAATAATTAGTTGTTCCAGCTGCATTTCAAAACTCTGAGTACTTGCTATCGTAAGCATTGAACTGTTTGTAATAAAGTACCTCAATTGGGACCTTTAATTAATTGTGGATTGTTGTAATCTATGGGACTCACCTTCGAGTGAGTATTTGCACGACTCGTTTCGATTGAGGTAATTGTTTGTGGTTGTATCGGGCTCGACCCGACAGATCGACATCTTAATCTGTTTTAATTGCGTGATGACCAATGGAAGGTTAGCGCACTTAAGCCAGATTAATTTGAGCGGTTCTGCCACAAGAGGAGGGCCTCACGTTAACGCTAAACGGAGGCCCCCTCCGTTTAGATTTTGCGTATTTTTAATTATCAAAACTCAATGAGCAGAGTTCATATACTTGTAGCTCACACACAAAATGTTTGGTTTGCTAATGGTCAGCTAAAATACTAGTTATTGTACATGGTGGCTATCACAACCTTAGTTATTTGCTAAGTTCATGATTGTATGGTAGGTGAAAAAAGGGAATGATTGTATCTTGTTGACGCAAAAAATCGGGACTTGACAGATACGCGAACACACGAGCGAAGGCATGGCCTTGAAAACCAGGGCGTGCCAGTCAATCTGACCTGTTGATTGACAAGGATGAAAATCAGATATTAAGAAACAGCTAAGAAGCCGATTCTGTCGTTAGTGAAATCGAGTATGATAGGACCGATTCCGATAAGCAGAGAAACAGTTAAAGAGCCGATTCCGATACTCAAACAACAATGAGCCGATTGAGAACTAAGCAATGAAAGACAACTACAAAAGTGATCTGATAAAGCTTAGGATAACAACACTTAGAACAAGTTAAACAACTATTAGATGCAATCGGTGATGAAGCCTTTAACAGAGCCGATTAGATCAAGTTCTAAGCTGGATAAAGGATGATAAAAGCTAAAAATAACAAGAAAAACATGTAGATCTAGCTGATATCGACAACTGTTGAATAAATCTAAATGGAGCAACAGCGATGCGCCCGGATGCTAAAGCTTTGATGTTACTCGGTAAGGGTGGAACTTACAAGCAAGCCTTTGGGGATCAAAATCGCCTCGACTTGCTTAGAAGAACCTGAATCCACGTACGAGCCTTGGGGATCGAAATCGCCTCAACTCGTAAGAGAACCCGAAAAAGCAAAAAGCTTTGGCGAAGTCGCCGACTTGAAAGTAAAGTATAGGTTTGTTGTACTGAATGTGTATTATTTCTCTCACGAGCCTCAGGGCTTATATTTATACCCTTGAATTACAAACTTCTAGTCGATTACGACATAACTAAACTTGACGCGAAAGAAAGAAACTTCCTAAAGAGCACAAGCTACAAACTATTATCTAAAAGATACAAAACGGCCTACTCTTGGCCCAATTAAGCCCACGAAGCAATTATCTGAATCGGACATCGTCTGATTTCGTACATTCCGATTCTGACTCTTGTCGTAGTTCTCCGATTCCGATTCAAAAACCATCTTCCTCTTTCCTTCTTGACGCCGGGCTGAGACGTGTTGAAAAACGGCGTCAACTATCTATATGTCCTTACGTGTGTCTTCTCTTCAAATTGCGACATTGTTTCTCCGTAATGAGAGCTAGTTTACTGCTCACGCTTGCTACAGGGCTATTTATATTCATAAAAACAATAATATGTATTGGAAAACTCCTTTTTACACGCATGTATAGCTACTCCCACCTCTTAGCCGAGTAGATCGAAATTCAGTAGTTTAAAGTGTGCTGCTGCTTTGACTTGGCATCCTTCACCTAATTCAACTAAGTGTGCTGCGAAATCAAACTCTTGATTTGACCTCTTTTGCCCGTATATTTGGATGTTGATTTATTTTAATGTTATGGTATATCTGGAACCGGTGAACCTATAATGTGTTTGTGTTGTGTAGATATATGCCTGACATCCATTGATTATTTACTAATTAATAAAACATAACTTATTGCAAATTTGCTTCAAAAGTTAATTTTTAGCAATAAGTTTTTGCTAAAAACAAACTCTTATTTTTATTTATTTAAATTAGAATATAGTAAATTTTATTTATATCAGTATAAATGTACAATGTATCCTCCCACATCAATTCAACAACAATGCCACATGTGTCAACACTTTATGAGCTTGACGGGACCGGTATACCGTCGTTCTTATAAGCACCACTTAGTACTCTATGTTCGCCTTGTTATTCCCCAAGTTAGTCATCACCTGCAATAACTTCACCCCTTTTTGTTGCACTATAAGATTTCAGGCATTCATTGCAATACAACTGCTGTTGCAGATCAAACTCCCTCTTCTTATCCTCATTAAAATCTTCATAAACCACAGGGATCATATTGTCTTCATGTACTTCAAAAGTAGTATCCTTATCACCTTTTCTATCAGCTGGCTTCTTCGGAGGCATCATGAGATTCCTTCTTCGGGTCCCACCGGGCGTGCCAAAAGTGTGTTGACGCAATCGGGATTTGACAGATGCGCGAACACACGAGCGAAGGCGTGGCCTTGAAAACCAGGGCGTGCCAGTCAATCTGACCTGTTGATTGACAATGATGAAAATCGGATATTAAGAAACAGCTAAGAAGCCGATTCTATCGTCAGTGAAATCGAGTATGATAGGACCGATTCCGATATGCAGAGAAACAACTAAAGAGCCGATTTTGATACTCAAACAGCAATGAGCGGATTGAGAACTAAGCAATAAAAGACAACTACAAAAGTGATCCGATAAAGCTTAGGATAACAACACTTAGAACAAGTTAAACATCTATTAGATGCAATCGGTGATGAAGCCTTTAACAGAGCCGATTAGATCAAGTTCTAAGCTGGATAAAGGATGATAAAAGCTAAAAATAACAAGAAAAACTTGTAGATCTAGCTGATATCGTTAACTGTTGAATAAATCTAAACGAAGCAACAGCGATGCGCCCGGATGCTAAAGCTTAGATGTTACTCGGTAAGGGTGGAACTTACAAGCAAGCCTTTGGGGATCAAAATCGCCTCGACTTGCTTAGAAGAACCTGAATCCACGTACGAGCCTTGGGGATCGAAATCGCCTCAACTCGTAAGAGAACCCGAAAAAGCAAAAAGCTTTGGCGAAGTCGTCGACTTGAAAGTAAAGTATAGGTTTGTTGTACTGAATGTGTATTATTCCTCTCACGAGCCTCAGGGCTTATATTTATACCCTTGAATTACAAACTTCTAGTCGATTACGACATAACTAAACTTGACGCGAAAGAAAGAAACTTCCTAAAGAGTACAAGCTACAAACTATTATCTAAAAGATACAAAACGGCCTACTCTTGGCCCAATTAAGCCCACGAAGCAATTATCTGAATCGGACATCGTCTGATTTCGTACATTCCGATTCTGACTCTTGTCGTAGTTCTCCGATTCCGATTCAAAAACCATCTTCCTCTTTCCTTCTTGACGCCGGGCTGAGACGTGTTGAAAAACGGCGTCAACTATCTATATGTCCTTACGTGTGTCTTCTCTTCAAATTGCGACATTGTTTCTCCGTAATGAGAGCTAGTTTACTGCTCACGCTTGCTACAGGGCTATTTATATTCATAAAAACAATAATATGTATTGGAAAACTCCTTTTTACACGCTAGCTACTCCCACCTCTTAGCCGAGTAGATCGAAATTCAGTAGTTTAAAGTGTGCTGCTGCTTTGACTTGGCATCCTTCACCTAATTCAACTAAGTGTGCTGCGAAATCAAACTCTTGATTTGACCTCTTTTGCCCGTATATTTGGATGTTGATTTATTTTAATGTTATGGTATATCTGGAACCGGTGAACCTATAATGTGTTTGTGTTGTGTAGATATATGCCTGACATCCATTGATTATTTACTAATTAATAAAACATAACTTATTGCAAATTTGCTTCAAAAGTTAATTTTTAGCAATAAGTTTTTGCTAAAAACAAACTCTTATTTTATTTATTTAAATTAGAATATAGTAAATTTTATTTATATCAGTATAAATGTACAATGTATCCTCCCACATCAATTCAACAACAATGCCACATGTGTCAACACTTTATGAGCTTGACGGGACCGGTATACCGTCGTTCTTATAAGCACCACTTAGTACTCTATGTTCACCTTGTTATTCCCCAAGTTAGTCATCACCTGCAATAACTTCACCCCTTTTTGTTGCACTATAAGATTTCAGGCATTCATTGCAATACAACTGCTGTTGCAGATCAAACTCCCTCTTCTTATCCTCATTAAAATCTTCATAAACCACAGGGATCATATTGTCTTCATGTACTTCAAATGTAGTATCCTTATCACCTTTTCCATCAGCTGGCTTCTTCTGAGGCATCATGAGATTCCTTCTTCGGGTCCCACCGGGCGTGCCAAAAGTGTGTTGACGCAATCGGGATTTGACAGATGCGCGAACACACGAGCGAAGGCGTGGCCTTGAAAACCAGGGCGTGCCAGTCAATCTGACCTGTTGATTGACAATGATGAAAATCGGATATTAAGAAACAGCTAAGAAGCCGATTCTATCGTCAGTGAAATCGAGTATGATAGGACCGATTCCGATATGCAGAGAAACAACTAAAGAGCCGATTTTGATACTCAAACAGCAATGAGCGGATTGAGAACTAAGCAATAAAAGACAACTACAAAAGTGATCCGATAAAGCTTAGGATAACAACACTTAGAACAAGTTAAACATCTATTAGATGCAATCGGTGATGAAGCCTTTAACAGAGCCGATTAGATCAAGTTCTAAGCTGGATAAAGGATGATAAAAGCTAAAAATAACAAGAAAAACTTGTAGATCTAGCTGATATCGTTAACTGTTGAATAAATCTAAACGAAGCAACAGCGATGCGCCCGGATGCTAAAGCTTAGATGTTACTCTGTAAGGGTGGAACTTACAAGCAAGCCTTTGGGGATCAAAATCGCCTCGACTTGCTTAGAAGAACCTGAATCCACGTACGAGCCTTGGGGATCGAAATCGCCTCAACTCGTAAGAGAACCCGAAAAAGCAAAAAGCTTTGGCGAAGTCGCCGACTTGAAAGTAAAGTATAGGTTTGTTGTACTGAATGTGTATTATTCCTCTCACGAGCCTCAGGGCTTATATTTATACCCTTGAATTACAAACTTCTAGTCGATTACGACATAACTAAACTTGACGCGAAAGAAAAAAATTTCCTAAAGAGTACAAGCTACAAACTATTATCTAAAAGATACAAAACGGCCTACTCTTGGCCCAATTAAGCCCACGAAGCAATTATCTGAATCGGACATCGTCTGATTTCGTACATTCCGATTCTGACTCTTGTCGTAGTTCTTCGATTCCGATTCAAAAACCATCTTCCTCTTTCCTTCTTGACGCCGGGCTGAGACGTGTTGAAAAACGGCGTCAACTATCTATATGTCCTTACGTGTGTCTTCTCTTCAAATTGCGACATTGTTTCTCCGTAATGAGAGCTAGTTTACTGCTCACGCTTGCTACAGGGCTATTTATATTCATAAAAACAATAATATGTATTGGAAAACTCCTTTTTACACCCATGTATAGCTACTCCCACCTCTTAGCCGAATAGATCGAAATTCAGTAGTTTAAAGTGTGCTGCTGCTTTGACTTAGCATCCTTCACCTAATTCAACTAAGTGTGCTGCGAAATCAAACTCTTGATTTGACCTCTTTTGCCCGTATATTTGGATGTTGATTTATTTTCATGTTATGGTATATCTGGAACCGGTGAACCTATAATGTGTTTGTGTTGTGTAGATATATGCCTGACATCCATTGATTATTTACTAATTAATAAAACATAACTTATTGCAAATTTGCTTCAAAAGTTAATTTTTAGCAATAAGTTTTTGCTAAAAACAAACTCTTATTTTTATTTATTTAAATTAGAATATAGTAAATTTTATTTATATCTGTATAAAAGTACAATGTATCCTCCCACATCAATTCAACAGCAATGCGACATGTGTCAACACTTTATGAGCTTGACGGGACCGGTATACCGTCGTTCTTATAAGTACCACTTGGTACTCTGGCAACTTCCTGTGCACATTCACTGTATTTTTCTTACCTATTTTGACCGACGAGCAAACACAACAACCATTCAACTCCACACAATTGGGATGAGAGACGATCATGAACTTTCCACTATGTTGGCAAGCTTACGAGGAACATTTTGCACGTTGCCATGCTCGCCTTCAAGATGGTCTCGCTATCGTTCACCGCTGATAGTGCCTGCAGCGCAGCTAGCTATACCGGCTGACCGAGCACAACGTTGTGCATGGGTTGCTCTCGTTCGTTGTGTTCCTAGTCATCGCGATGACAGACTGGACTATGGTGGCGTGCTTCATTCTACCCTGTGAATTTCGATAAAACTAAAATGCTTCATTCTACTCATTGCAATTTTGTTTTAAAAGTCATCTTTCAGAAAATTTTCAGAAATTTTGGCTGAAACATAGACTCTTATCTCCGGTAAATTTATTCATCAGTACATAAGTGCACCATATCCTTCACTCCTGAAAAACTCCACATTGGCCTGCGCACGTTAGTGCCAGTCGGCCTGAAGCCGGTACTAATGTCAAAATTTAGTACTGACTCTAGAAAACAGTGCACACGGAGCCAAGTTAGTACCGGTTGGAGACCCCAGCCGGTACTAAAAGGGCGCCATCGACAACAGACAGCCCGTACTTAAATGGTGCCCAAACATTTCATACCAGCTAGTGATTCCAACCGGTACAAAATGCATCATGTTACTACCGGTCATTCCCACTGCCCGGTACTGAACTCACCACCCCAAAAAAATCAAGCACGGATGAGTGGTGGCCATGCACTGCCTTTTGTCATTCCCATCTCCATGTCTCATTCTCTCTTCTCTCATTTTTCAATTCCTTCTCTCTCTTTCTCATCTTTCCCTCCTCTCTTGTGCAGGTCCGGCAGCCTGGTAGTGGAGGCGTGCGAGCCTCCCCGGCGAGGGCGCGGGCCAACCTGGCCGTGCGTGCGCGGGCCGCTGGCGCGGGCGACCACGCCGTCAGTGTCGGCCACGTACGCGAGCCTCGCTAGCCGTGGGCACGAGCCACCCCGGCGTCGGCGTGGTGGCCACCGCCGGCGAGGGTGCTGGCGTCCCCGGCCATGCGTTTGGGGGCTGTGCACGTAGGAGTCGGCGCCGGCGAGATGTCGAGGAGGCAGAACTGTATTTTGTATTATTATTTTTTGAGTGAATCTTGTGAAATGTGTGTGCTAGCCATTTTTGTGACAAGTATATTCTTGAGATCTTTGTAAAATATATGGTTATGATTCTTACTGAGATTTTGTGATGTGGTTTTTGGTTTGTAATGACCAGCGCCGTGGGAAAAGAAAAGAAATGAAAATGGAAAAAGAAAAGAACATAAAAAGGAAAGAAATGGAAAAGGAGGGGGGAGGGGGCTGAATTAGCTACCGGCCAAAGGGACCGGCACTGATGTGTCATGTGACGGGTACTAATAAAAGGTTTTTTTCCAGCCATGAACTTAAGAGGACTCGTAATATAATGTTGCTCTTATTAGTACTTGGTACAATGTGTTCACCTTCTTCTTAATTACTAGCTAGTCGACTCGCATATAAGCAGGTCAAAGTATGGTAAAATTCTTTACACATTCACAGTAGGAGACTTCCAATCCTATCTAGAAGCTAGCTGCTTGTCAAAATCCCACCAACATAACACTTATTTTAACACCATTTACCTCTTCTTATACCTGTACAGTTGTACTGCCTCACACACGCGCGCGCACACATGGCCACAGATCACTTATTTTGACAAGGGCGCAGTCTCCTTGTACATTTTCGTTGTTTCCTATCATCTTTTATTTATTCACTAATGCTATTTCGAAAAAAAATCTAGTTATTGTCTATGGTGGCTATCACACACACCCTTGTCACTTGGTAAGTTAATGACTGTATACATGTTACGTAAAAACATGTTCACGGCTGGATGTCTATATCCTCTTCAAATGCTAACATGTTGGTTTTTCTGTAATGATCAAGAGCTAGGTTGTTGTCCACGCTTGCTAATGGGATATTTGTACGAATAAGTACAATAATATACTGAAATGCAGTAATTTGGTTTTGTCCACCCTTGTCATTTGGTTTTTCTTTCTATACACGTGTTTAGCTACTCGCACCACTAGGCGAGCGGATTGAAATGCAGTAATTTAAAGTGGGCTACTGCTTTCTGGCATCCTTCACATAATTTACTGATACCCACCGAGTCACACTGAGATGTCAGTGTGCTGGGAAATCGAAATCTCGGTTTGACCTTTTGTTGTGGTGTGTGCATACTCGCTGAAATCCATTGATTTATTACTAATTGATAGAAACTTCTGCAGATTTGCTTCAAAAGTTATTTTTTCTCCAGAAACTTTGCCTACAAATCCATTGATTTATTACTAACTGATAGAACATAACTTCTGCAGATTTGCTTCAAATGTTATTTTTTCTCCAGAAATTTTGCCTACAAATATACTCTTATGTTTTATATTTATTTACGATTGCTTACACTAAATATTATTTATTAGTATTTGCACACCATATTTTATCACATCAGTGCAACAACCATGCCACATGTGTCCACACTTTATGGACTTGAGAGGACTCGTACACTGTGGTTCTTATAAGTATTGCTTAGTATCCTTTGTTCTCAGCATGTTATTCCCCTAGTTAGAAACCTCCAATATACACTACGCCACAAAACATTTGTTGGCGCAGGCGTATGAGGGTTTCTAGGCACGGGCACTAGGCCCATTGCTGCTTTTTGCCGCTAGAAATAGGTCATTAACAGCATGTGCAGACCATGTCACGGTCCGTTGTTGCTAGAGATGAGTTTCAGGGTTGGACCATGTCGTGGACCGTTGCTGAAAAAGAATTTGTAGGTGCGGGTCACCCTGTCACCCAAACCTAGTAACCTATTTAAACAAAAAAAACAATAGTGTTGCCCGCCCGCTCCGCCACCTTGCGCCGCCGCGCCTCGCTGGGCCCGCCAGCACCGGCCACGCCTCCTCCACACCCCAGGCCGCTCCGCAGCCAACGTGGGCCGCGCTACCAATGGTCGTCGTGCCCCACGGCATCGGGAGGCTGACTTTCGCCGCCGGAGGTCGAGCCCCCTCCGTGCAGCTCGCGCCGTCGTGATAGTGGCGCCGCCGCTAATAGATGGGGGCATCTGCTGCGCCCACCTGGCCGACGTCCCCAAAGGGTCGCCGCATGTCGCCTCGTTGCGCCACTTCTCCAACTCGGAATTTACCGTGAAGTCCCTCTCCTAATTGGGATACGAAATTCTAAGTCAAGCAAACACTACCGGATTTCGGGCCTTTGCCGTGTGCCAGTTGCACACGGCAAAAGCCCAAATACACACAGCAAAGCATTTGCCGTGTGTTACACACGGCAAAGAGGTCGTTTGCCGTGTGTTTTTTTCGGGCACACGGCAAAGGCTTTGCCGTGTGCCACAACTTTACCGTGTGCCGTAGAGCCACTCGGCAAAGCCTTTTCTCAAAAATAACAAAAATAGCGGCAGCAGCCGGCCCCACCACACCGGCCACCACCACCGTCGGCCACCGCCGCCGCAGGCCACTACCCCCCCCCCCCCCCCTTCCCCCGCCGCCGCCGGCCTGCAGAGCGCCGGCCGCGTGCTGCCGCATCGGCCAGCAGGCCCGCCGCCCAGGACTGGTGGTGCCGGCCGTCGGCGTCGCCCCCGCCGTCCGCCATGGCCGCGCCGCTGGCCGTCTTCCCACGCGTTGCTGGTGCCCGTCCTCCCACGCGCTGCTGGTGCCGTGCACAGCCGGTTGTCCGTGCCGCCGGGGCGAAGTGTCGCCCGCTCGCCGCGCCACCGGAGTCGCGCCACCCTCCCGCCGGAGTCCTGCCACCCCGTGCCGTCAGAGTCGCGTCGTCCGCGCCGCCAGAGGCGCGCCGCCCGCCGGAGGAAGAGGATGAGGATGAGAGGGAGAGAGAAGTCTGCGGGAGAGAGGGAGATGGAAGAGGATAAGAAAGAGAGAAAAGGAGGTGGGCCACTGGATCCATGTGAGAGGTGGAGGACCAATAGAATTGCATTATTTCAAAGGTTTGGATTGATGTGAGTGTGTTTTTTTAATAACTGTAAAATGCATTTTTAGATATCAGAATGAGTTCAAATAAAAAAAGTTGTAAACTACAAACTTTTATATCTTTTCGAGATCAACAACTTTGATATAGATCGTTTTCACATCCGAAGTCATTTAAAATTTTTAAAATTTTGAAATTTGAAATTGGATAGCTTATAATGTATTTTTGAAATACTAAACGATCTCAAATAAAAAGGTTTTCAACTAGAAAGCTGTATATTTTGTTGAGCTTTACAACTTTGATATAGAACTTATTTTACATCCGAGATCATTTGAAAGTTTTAAAATTTATGATTTCAAATTATATCACTTATAATGATATGTTTAAATATTAAATGATCTCAAATAACAAAGTTGCAAACTGCAAAGTTTGAAATTTCATCGAGCTGTACGACTTTGGCATAAAGTTTTTTTCCATACGAGATCATATAAAAAATTTTGTATTTAAAACTACATCTACTAACTTCCTCACATACACTAACACATATACTTCTTATGAGATGCTTAGGTTTTGTAAACATCATTATGTCAAAATGTGTGAAATCGTCTCAAATTTTTATCACAGTTTTCATGTGTTATGTCATCACATCATGACAAATTTCAAGTTTTTCAGACTTTATTTTCTTTTATTTGAATTTAAGAATCGTTCGGACACATGTTAGTGGTCATATTATTTGAACAAGATGTTCAAAATTTCTTTTCATTTCAAGTACAAGGCCTCAAACTGGACTAAATAGCATGAATATTATTTTTCCACTCATTTTATTCTATTATTTCAATCACTTGGTGTTCAAATTTGACTCGATTCAAAAAATTGCTTGAAATGTAATTAATTAATTAAATATAGCAAACAAATACAAAAATTTACCAAATTTTAACATGGAGTAACACATGTTGTATGTGGAGAGTTGAAAAATTTTTGATATGAAAAGAGAAATTTTATTTATAAATTTTCCTTGAGCTAAAGAAGACACACGACAAAATCGCCTCTTTACCGTGTGTAAAAAAACACACGGCAAAGAGGGCTCTTTGCCGTGTGCTCGATATGCCGCACACGGCATAATGCCACACACGGCAAAGACAAATTTTCCCGTAGTCAAAGTGGAACGAACTATTTAATGCATTTACACACAGAGGTAGGACTTGCTAATTTGCTTGTCTCACTACAGGAAAAACGACTATCAGTACCGGTCGAGAAGGCCACGTTAGTACCAGTTCCAGAACCGGTACTAACGTTTCGGGACTAAAATGGCGGTCGTTTAGTACCGGGTCCAGAACCGGTACCAAAACGCGCACGTTAGTACCGGTTGGTGTTACCAACCGGTACTAACGTGCGTACCAGCCGGTACTAAACTATTTTTTTCATTTCTCTTTTCTTTTAGTTTATTTCTAATGCGTATTCGTATCGTATCCGTTCTAATGCGTATTCCGTATCGTATCCGTTCTAATGCGTATTCGTATCGTATCCGTTCTAATACGTATTCGTATCGTATCCGTTCTAATGCGTATTGGTATCGTATCCGTCCTAATGCACTTTGCGTATAAAGTAATATTACGTTACAATCATATATAATCTACATATACTTAGTTAGCTGACTAAAAAGTATTACATATATATACACCGTTTCTCAAAGATGCTCTAAGGTCATTGTTTCTTCTTCTTTTGGAACTCCTCTTCCTCCTTGTCCTTTTCTCGATCAGGATCCATTGCACCAATGCTTATTCTCCGATCTGCATGAAATTCACCGTTCGGATTCACGACCTCATCGAGCAAGAATCCGATAAGTTGTTCTTGAACTGCCTTGACTCGTTCCGGTTCAACTAGGTCTTCTGACATTTTCATAATCTGTCAAGAAAAATCTTCGTTAGTCTTACTAAACATATTTGCATAACGAAAATTTAATAAAATGGTAGGAAGTTTACATACGTCAAATTCTCTTTCCGTCATCTGCTTCGGACCTACAAATGCGTGGATGAAATCGCATACGTAGTGCCCACACAGGTTGTTTCCCTGTTCCTGTCTCATACACTATATATACACGTATATGAACAATCGGTTATGTAATACTCCCTCGATGTTTGACTAAATGAAATAAGACTAATATGAAATTTTGAACGTACCGGAAAGTTAGGCCTCCATACAAGCTCGTTCGTATCTGATATTCCAACTTGGTGTGTAACAAAGCGTTTCCATGCTTTGTTAAGAATATCAACGAGGCTTTGATAATCTGTCATCGGCTTTCTCAAAGAGTCGAACACCGTAATCCGGCATCGATTAATCTCGAGTACAAGGAGGATCCAGTGGAACATTTACATATGAAGATGTAATTAATGTGTTGAATTTAGAACCGTAAGATGAATGGATATAGAGCCGTAATTGATGTGTTGAATTTAGAACCGTAAGATGAATGCACATTAGCCTCAGGAAGCATGTTTTTTACGATTTGTAGTAGCTCACCAAATCCTTTGTCGCTGACACCATTAGTTGCTTTTCATTTTAGCATCTCCAGCGTGCTACCCAGTTTCTTCAGGTCCGGCTTGCAGCCTGGGTATAATTTTGTTTTGTGATCCTTCAGCATCTTTTCAAACTTTTTTGACTCTCTCACATTTTCACTGTCTTTCTGTGCATCAAGCAAGACCTGACCTAACTCATCGGGTGCCTCCTCCTCCTCTACGACATTTGCATCAACCCCTTCCATTGGGTCATCATCGTCGTCAAAGGCTCCTGCTTCATGTAAGTATGCAAAGTCTGGGATGTTGTTATCGTCGTCTTCTTCTTCATTGTCTCCCATCACAACACCAAGTTCACCATGTTTTGTCCAAACATTATAGCTATCCATAAAACTGTTTTCAGTTAGGTGAACGTGTAGAGTATCCCTTTTCTGAAACTGTTTTCCATTACGGAAAATACGGCATGGACAACACATGAGACCCTTCGTGGACCTGCTGGCTTCAGCCGCATTGAGAAAAACGTCTAGGCCAATAATCCATGCCATGGTGTTCCTACCGCCGTATATCCATTGACGGTCCATTTTGAATCCTATCATCAAAATAATTAACAACTAAATATAAATACCTAGCAACATTTCTAATATTGCAATATTCCATTCAATATTAAGAAATAATAGAAAAGTTGGAAAAATCAATTACACCACATTAGAATCAAAACGTCAGAAAAAATCATTACACAATATTAAATATAGTTAAAATGTCCGGAATTTTTTCTAATACAATATGAAATTTTCGAGCACATATGAAATTTTCTAACACACATATTAATTTTTTCTAACACATATGAATTTTTTCTAACACATATATTTAAAACGTTTGAAATATCCATTACACGAATCCATCATGTTGCAAAAACATTTATACGGACCTAAGTTGAACTAAGATGGAGAGCAAAATGGAGATGATGGAGTTCCACATTTTAGAAAAAAAAGATAGCTAAATATTCTCACTAAAAAAACATGCTCATTATCTAGGGTACGACCTCACTACTAAAATCTACCATCTAATTAAAGTCATGATTCTACTTAGCTCAAATCAATGTGTACAAATAGAAAATCTTTCTCATTCACAATTTTTGAAATTTTTCTAAGTATAAAGCATAAAACTAAGCACAAGTAACGTCAAATAACAGAGAATAAAGTTGCTAACCTTTTGGCGCGCTTATATCGAAGAAATCCACAAAATATGCAAAAATCGGGCAACAACTCCTCTCTGTATGGCGCCATGAGTGAGAGAGCCAAGCTCTCTAGAAGAAATGAGCTCGGGCTCGGGAAGGAAGAAGTTGGGCGCTGATTTATACGGAAACAATTAGTACCGGTTGGTAACACCAGCCGGTACTAATTGGAGACAAAACACCAACCGGTACTAACGTGCAGTGGTGCACGGGCCCGCCACACGTGGCAGTTTAGTACCAGCTGGTAACAACGTGCAGTGGTGCACGGGCCCGCCACACGTGGCAGTTTAGTACCGGCTGGTAACACTAAACTGCCACTAGCCGTTGCGGCCCGTCGCCCGAGGCGCACGTTAGTAACGGTTGGTAACACCAACCGGTACTAACGTGCTCCCTTAGACACTGTGCTTACAAACCGGTACTAAATTCATCATTTAGTACCGGTTATAACACAACTGGTACTAACATACTAGGGACCAAAGGCCGTCTCTCTAGTAGTGTCTGGAGCTGCAGTGACCGTGCAGTTTCTCGTTGATACCGGCGCAGATGTAGCACCCCACCAGATCTTAGAAGAGCCGAACTCGTCTTGCCGCGCCTTCGCGGGGAGAGCGACGTGCTGTATCCAGGCTCGCTGCTCCAGGCGAAACAATCTGTAGGCACCGACGACACGATGACCCGTTCAAGCAAATGAGTCCTATTTTTAAGCGCGGACGACATGACCACCAGCACTTGAAAATCTTCATTTTCAGAAACGACCAGCAAGTCCGTTCCTGCAAATGAGACCCACTTTTAGGTGCGGTGCTCGTCTTGGTCCGCACCCACAAAGCACTTTCTAGGTACGGGCGGTAAGCTACAGTGTCACCATATAGTTGTTGAGGCGGGTCAACTTTCTGTCCGCGTCTAGAAAAAAAAATCGGCTGACCCAAAAACGTTTTCTGGCATAACGATAACCTCCAGGACTGGGGAAACTGTATAGCCATTCTTGTGCACATTCACAATATCTTTCTTACCTATTTTGATGGATGTGCGAATACACAATAAGCATTCAACTCCATATACAATAGGAATGAGAGGAATCAGAAACTTTGAACTATATATGATGGCAAGCTTATGGGCCCGTTGCCATGCTTCTTAGCCATCTCAACGACCTCCATGGCCTTCAAGATGAAGACAGGAAAGTGTGGCAATGGCATCGGAACCGTCTAGTGCACATGAGAGGTAAGTCTGCTGGTGGCCAATGGCTGTGGCAGTGGCGCCCATACTGCGCCGGCTCATGAGTCACGACCCTCGTCAGCAAGGCGCTACGCAGCACGGGTGAACTCGCCAAGCACCTCCCCACATGCACTGTGCATTCCTTCAAGATGCTCTCACGCGCCATCCTTCGCCAACTGTGCCTGCGGCGTGGCTAACCGCGCGCTTAGTGGCTGCCCTTTTTTTTAACGATGGTAAGAGTTTTGCGAATTTTTATTAGAAGGAGAAAGAAAGGTAAATACAACTCAAAAAACAGCTAAGAAAAACGAAAAAAGAAAACCACTAAAAGGTGCTGGGACCTAAACAGGTAGACCGGAAAAACAACTAGAGACAAAACCGAAAACCACTTTAGCAGACCTAAACAAGCAAATGGGTCGCCTGCTGTGTCGCGAGATGGAACTGTTGAATGTCTTCTTTGATTAGGTAGGCGACCTCATCGACTGATTTGAATTCCTGATTAAAAGTTCCTCTGTTGCACTCCTTCCAAACGTTCCACCACAAATAGACCATTAGGCCATCGAAAAAGGGTGTAACATGGTGGTAGTAGTCCTTGTAGTCCAGACCAAAGGACTAGTCATTCCCAAACTTATTGTGCTGTGAACGCACAATCCATGCACAAATGTGTCAGTGTCTCTGGCTCCGAGGTGCATAAACTACATTGTGGGTTGTTTGGCCAACCACTTCTTTCTAAATTCTTTGCTGTCAAAATTCTCCTATGTAGCAGAATCCTGGCATAGAATCAACATTTAGGCTCCGTCTTGGCTTAATTTTATTCGGTAGGCACTCTTTGTAATATATTCTCCGCTTGTCGTCCATCACCATGTGGTCTCGTCTTCTGTATGTGGGTCGCGGTGTTGAGATTGGATCATTTCTCAGAGTTCGACGTATTCTCTAAGTTCTGCCCCTTCCACCAATGGGCAAACTTCTGCAATCCAAAAATTTGGTTGCAATGCCCTTTGCATTGTGAAGTTTTTTCGTCTGGATTTTTTGTAGAGAGCTGGGGCCATATTTTTTTTATGACATCCCATCTAGCTAGCTGGAGTGCCAAAAGCTCGTTTTTTTCCTGTTGCCTATTTTAACGACTATTGAAGTGTGGACGAGTTCCTTATCACTTTTGTCGCAGGGGATCTCCAGTTTCGTCCATGGTCTCTCTTCATTTTTCCATTGGTACCAACACCAACGTAGTCTGAGTGCTCGTGCAAGTCATTCCGTTGAAGGCACATCCGCTGCAGGATTAGAGGTACTAGCTGACTGCGCAGGACGTCGTTCCGTCATTCGTTGTGTTTATTCCTGACTGTCGCAAAGATATACCGCATGTCGGGTCTATCAGTTGTGTCGGCAAGGCAGCTGCCGGTGGCCGTGGTGGTGACTGCCGGCCCGTGGGAAGCTTTGTCTTTGCCATGCACCTGGGGAGTGGGGATTCGAGCTGACTCCCCATGGGGTCATCGTGATGAAATCAGCATGGCTAGCACTGACATCCAATAAAAATATTTTATCAGACGGTCCGTCACTACATCGCGATACAGCGTCCGCAACATCGACAGACAACGTTTGCAACATCCAAAAAATGTGCTGAAAATTCATGGAAACCATCTGGTCGCGGGAGTAAAATTTCTGCCACAGCATCATATAATGTTGCATGCAACATCCTTTCGAATCCCCAATGGATCTTGCAAAATCTAAACAAGACTACTGCAACATGAAAAAATGATGCCTTCACGAAGCCAGCCGACGAGGGAGGAGGGCCTCTCCCGTGGTAACACGGATCCCCCGATCTCAACATCTAGAGAAATCTATTGTAACACCGTGAGGCACCCAATGCAACATGGACTTGGGTGCTTATAGCCGTGCGTGGTTGAGAGTTGATAGTGCCGTGTTGCGGGTGCTATTCTTTAATGTTGCGTATGCTATTCTCGGATGTTGCAAAAGCGTGTAACGTTATACGATGTACCAGCTGAAATTTTCACTGCTACAGTACCGTCCGTTTTTTCAGTTTTTCTCCCCTCGCTGGACGTCTGCTTGGTAGCATTACTGTGATGACATACGTCATGACCCGCCCCCACCCCCCTCCCTCCCCCCCCCCCCCCCCCCCCCCTTGCTGAAGTGCTAGTACATTGGGATGTTGGTTTATTGTTATGCATTGGTGAATCTAGAACCAGTGAAACTAGAATGTGTTTGTTGAGTGTATATGCTTTGAAATCCATTGATTTAAATAAAATATAATTTATTTTCCTAGAAATTTTGGCTAAAAATATAATCTTATTTTATTTATAATGGTCTCTAATAATTATATTTATCAGTACAAAATGCACCTCAATGCAATAACTATAGCGCGTGTCAATTTACACCTTGTACCATCGTATATAACTTAAGATGACTCATCATATAATGTCGTTCTTATAAGTACTAGGTACCATGTGTTCACATTATGCTCACTGGCTAGTCGCTCCGCATGTTCTTTACACATTTATCTTCTTTTTTCTTTTGCTTACCTATTGCGGTGGATAAGCGATCACATTAAGCACTCAGCTACACGTGAATTTTTTATATTTTGGAACAAGAGGCATCAGAGAACAAGCATAGACTGTCATGATAAGTTTTGCGTGTCTATGGAACGCGGCACACGTTGCCATTGTTCATATTTAAGCTCTAAAATCAAACTTTGGCACAAAGTTGTCCTCTGACTCCAACTCAAACTCAGGCACAAAGTTGTCAATGTGCTCGGAAATAAAAATCTTGTTTTCACCTCTGATGCTAGCTTGTGCATATGGAAGTTGATTTATTTTTATGTTTTTTTGGTGTCTATCTCGAACTGGTCATCAAACTATGATATGCTTGTGGTGTGCACATATTTGAAATCCACTGATTTTTTAATTAATAATGGACAAGTTGATGCAAATTTGCTCAAAAGTTACCTTTTCCAGAAATTTCGGCTGAAAAATATATTTTCATATTTTAATTGCTGTGGCCTACATAAATTTAATTTAATTACCAGTATCAATGCAACAACGAGTGCACCACATGTGTCAATATTTACACACTATGTAAGACGTCTTCTAAGGAGACGCGGGCTAAGAGCCATATGAGGCGCGGTTTTTCCGCATCTCTAAATTTACGTCTCCTTTTACAAGTGCTAGGAGACGCGGAAAATCCTATAAGCAGGGTCATAGGAGACGCGTTTTTGCCAACCCGCGTCTCCTATGACCCCAAAAATGCGTCACCTAGAGCCCTCATAGGAGACGTGGGTTGTCAATCCGCGTCTCCTATGACTATGTTATAGGAGACGCGGATTGGCAATCCACGTCTCCTATAAATTTAAAAAACAAAAAAACCATCGCCAAGCTGGAGCTTCCATGGCCACCTCGTGACAGGCCTCAAACCCCTTTCCCCATGAGAGCAGGGACGTGGGAGAGGACCTGGGAGAGAGCCGCGGCGACGACGGAGAAGGAAGGGGACGAGTCTGCCTCCCTGATCTAGATCTCGCCTCACCCTCGTGCCCACAACCTCGGTGGGTGGTAGGAGGGTTCGGGAGGAGCACGCGGTGGGAGGGAGGGAGTGAGACAGCGGCGGGGTGAGGCGGGGGGGGGGGGGGGCGCGGGGGGGGGGGGATGAGGCGGCGGCGGCAGCGGATGGGAGAGAGAGAGAGAGCAGGGAGGAGACGAGAAAGAGAGAGATGCAATCCGAGGGAGGCACGTGTCGCTGGCGTGGGGTGGACGTGAAACTGGAGGTTCAACGCCGTTTCATAAAATTTTCGGGTCCGAAGTGCAAGACGGGCGACGCGTTTTTCTTCCACACTGTTACGCGTCTCGCCTATAGTTACGGGAGACGCGGTTTATGGACCCGTGTATCCTCTATATAGGATATATATGAGACGCAGATTCAAATCCATGTCTCCTATAATTATGGTGTCTCCTATAATTATGAAAGACGCGAATTGTCTATCCACGTCTCCTATATGTGTATACAGGAGACGCGGGTTGTTCAGGAGCATTTATGTGAGACGTGGCTGGTTAACCTGCGTCTCCTTTATGACAAAGGAAACGCGGGTTAATTACGCGTCTCCCATAACTGCGTCTCCTTTTTAAGCTTTCTTACATAGTGACATATAGTACTTTTGTATATAGAATTGGGAGAACTTGTATACCGTCATTCTTTCAAGTAAGTACTATTTAATGCCATGTGCTCACATTGTTATCCGCCTAGTTATATAACGACCTCCAGGACCGGTTTAACCATCGCCACTTCCTGTGTGCATATCTACTGTATTTTCTTGGCAAGTTTGCTGGATGAGCGAACACAATAAGCACTAAGTTCATGCGGATTCTATGCATTTGGAGTGAGAGGGATCAGCGACCTTCAACTATGATATCAAGTTTACGGGGAACGTTTAGCACGTTGTCCTGCTTCATGGTCCTGCTGCAAACGTAGATGCATGAACAAAGTTGTCTTCCAATCCTCTTGGCCATCTCAGTGACTCACATGGCCTTCAAGACGAAGAGAGCAAGTGGCGGCAATCCGGCAGTGACGCAGAGGTGCCACTTCTGGAAGCGATTGCAGTGGCGCGAAGATGGTTCCGACAACGATCCCTTCTTCCTGCACTGCAGCACTGGAACTAATGTTGTGTTTCTCTGTCAGTACTCAATACACGCATAAATCCGTTATTAAAATCGACTTGCACTGGATCAAGCGATATTACAAGACGACAGGCGGCCGGCATGTGGAATCACCAACTCGTCCGGCGGTGTGGCGCAGACAACGCCGGCTCACGACTGCATGCGCGCTCACGGAGTCACGCGGGCTGCCTCATCGCCGCCTGTGCGCTCTCCTGCTTTGTCCGTGCACAGTGAAATCAATTTTACATCTGACAGGACAGATAACTTATTGTAAATTTGTTTCAAAATTATTTCTTTTTTTTGCGGCTAATAAAAAAATTATTTCTTCCAGATCTTTTGGCTGAAAAAAATACTCATGGTACTCCTTGCTAGGGCCCACATCAATAGTCCTTATTATAAGTACTAGATGCCCTGTATTCTCCTCCTCCGGACAATCGGACTAGCCAGTCACTTGACATATGTATCCAGGACAGGTCATCTGTAGCCACACTTTCCGTACACACCCATTGTTCTTTTTACGAGTACCTATTATGATGGATGCACGAACCAACACACTAAGCACTCAACTCCATGCATATGCATTTTGGAATCAGAGGGATCAGGGAAACATCATATACGAAGTTGGTTGTATAGTCTCTTAGCCATCAATAGCATCGCTTCCGTACATATGCCTCCCTGCTAGTATCCCAGTGCACGATATACTCTCCTCTACCAGATGGGGATACTTATGTGCCAAAATCAATGAGCAAAGGTTTGTTTTCAGTGTGAAAACTCATGCAAGTACTAGTGAACAACGTGGCTTTTTCCTATTTGCCATATATACTTCAAATCACATATGGAAGCTAATAACTTAGAAAAAATCTCACAAACATAATACAATGTTGATATGCTTTCTCTGTAATCAGAGCTAGGTCTCCGCCCACGCTTGCTACGCACTATTTGTATGCATAATACAATATCATATGGAGAAGATCTTTTCTACATACCTGTGTAGCTGCTCCCACCTTCTAGTCGAGTGGATCGAAATGCTAGCTGTAATCTAATGTGCACTATTGCTTTATGCCATCTTTCACCTAATTCACCTCAAGTGGTGTGCTAGGAAATAAAAATCTCGGTTTGAATTCTGGCGCCCGTACATATGGATGTTGATTATTTTTTTTATGTTATATGATGTAACAGGTCAGCCTATAATGGGTTTGTGGTGTGTGCATATTCTATGAAATACAATGATTTACTAATTAATAAAAGATAACTTATCACAAATTTTCTACAAAAATTAATTTTCCTAGAAATTTTGGCTGAAAAATATACTCTTATTTTTATTTATTTACATTGGCCAACACTAAATTTTATTTATGGGTATAGAACCCTACCATATCCTTCCACATCAATGCAACAATCGTGCCACATGTGTCAACACTTTAGGGGCTCAAGAGGAACTCGTACACCGCCGTTCTTATGAGGACTACTTAGTACCATGTGTTCACCTTGTTAATCCCCTAGTAGTCACCTCGCATATAACCTTCAGAACCAGTATAATTTTAGCTCACTCTATTTTTCTCACATATTTTCATGCAAGCGAACATAATAAGCACTGAACTGCATCTAAATTCTGCGTTTTCGAATGAGAGGGATCAGGAACTCTCCACGCTGATGGCAAGTTTACATGGAATGTTTCGCACATTCCCATGCTTCATGTGCCAGCCCCAAACCTAAATACTGCACAAGGTTTGTCAGTACCCCCAAACCTCATAGCCATCTCAATGACCGCCGGCCCATGGATGCTCACCTGTTTCGCTCTGCTTCACGGATGCTTTGCATGTGTGCCCTGCAGCACGGCTTGGTCGTGCCCAGCGATAACCGCCTGCTTCCAATCGATGGCGGAGAGTCGACGTGGTTAGTCGTTTTACTGACCGTCACCATGGTCTCGACTTGTGCGTCGCGTGCTTCAGCCCCGTGGAGCCAACGTCGATGTGATAGCTGCTGCGGCCGTGCCAGTGACGTCTGGTGCCGTAGGGAGCTTCTTCTTTGTCATTTTACATTTTTTTTTTCACGAGCCTGTCTTAGCATTTTTTTTTGTCATTTCACATACACCCATGCGGAGGGGGATACGCTTCCGCATGAGGTCGTTGTGATCAATATGTGTTTGTGTGTATAATTTATTGGTTTAAGTGTCGTTAAATCACTGAAAACCTTCTTTTATTACCAGTAGAGCAGAAAAGTCGGAAATATGGCATCACCGCTGGTGGCAGTACATGTGGAATTTGTTTATTTTTTTATGTCTTGAATTATTGATGAATATTGTACAAGTGCAACTAGATTGTGTTTATGATGGAAATTGAATTGAAATCCAGTAACACGACACACTACTGGAGAAAGGCCCATTAGCACTGGTTGGGAACCGCCCTTTAGCACCGGGTTTCCAACCGGTGCTAATTTTTCGGTGCTAAAAGGTACAACTTTTAGCATCGGATGAAATACCCGGTGTTAAAAGTATCTTATAGCACCGGTTACAATCACTACCCGGTGTTAAAAGTTTATACACGCAAAAAAAATAAATATTTCTTTTTACTCTTCATTCTTCTCTCTCCTCTCTTTTCTCTCATCACTGCATCTTTTCTTATCGTTCTTGTCCTTTTAAGAACAGAACTTGCAAGAACAAGAAGGAAGAAGATAAACTGTGGGAAGAGAAATGATAGGAAAAAGAAAGATATGAGGAATAGAAAAGACTCCATTTAAATTCAAGAGGATTTACAACACTCCATTTAGATTCTAAGAGGATTTACAACACTCCATTTCGATTCAAGAGGATTTACAATAGGAAAGAAGAAAGATTAAGACATAATTCAAGGTTCATCGGGTCAGCACGGCGCCGCCGCCTGCCTACGCACGTGCCCGCGCCGACGCCCGCTTCACACGCGCCGCTAGAGCCGCCTCGCGGCCTGCGCCCACCTCCACGCGCCGCACGCCACGCGTGGCCGCCGTCCGCCTGGCCCCCGAACGCGCGCGCCCACCTCCACGCGCGCGCAGCTGCCGCCGACCGCTGGCCCCCGCGCGCGCCAATCTGCCGCCCGCCGGCGGCCTGCACCCCGCGTGCCCCTGCCTGCAAGGGAGAAGACGAGAGAAGTGAGAAGAAGAGAGAAAAGGAAAAGAGATAAGGCTAAGGAGAGAGAAGAGGAGGAAGATAAATAACCAAGAAGATAGCGTGCCTGCGCTGCCACTCGATCTGCTCCCGCTTTAGCACCGGGTGGTGGCAAAACCCGGTGCTAAAGCCCATTCATCAGCACCGGGTGCACTCATCAACCGGTGTTAATATATTAGCACTGGTTGGTGGGTGCACACCCGGTGTTAATGGGTAGGTTTTAGCAGCAGATTTTTCCACCACCCGGTGCTAAAAACTTCCTACCTTTTTCCTATCTTGTCTTTCAGGTCCTAGCCATTGGACCTGGTTCTAAAGGCCAATTAGCACCGGGTTCAAAAACGACCGCTGTTTACGGAGGCTGCGGATGGCTCATTCTCCTGTAGTGACAGCTTATTGTGAATCTGTTTCAAAAAAAAATCAGAGTATTTGGCTAAAGAAATATACTCCCTATACTTTGGCATCAATACAATTGTGGTAAATGTGTAAATTTCACCTAGTTTGGCAGATCTCTCCCTACTTTCTGATTCTTTGTAGGAAGTGATTATCTAAAGAAATAATTCTGCCTGAAATTATTTATTTTCTAAGTAGTTTTTAAGCTCGTAGCCCCTTAATTAGTTCATTTAAGAGATAATCACTTTGCATAATTAGCACAAAATCACTCATCTACAAAATATAGTTTGACAGAGCTGTCTCTCAAATTAGGTACTGAGTACTCTTGATGATCTGCCAAACAGACCCTCATATGTACCTCGTTCTTATAGGTAGAAGGTACCATGTGAGTTTACCATGGCGGGCGCAAATTAAAGCACTTACTCCATGCAACGACATCAATGCATTATTGCATTTTGGAATGTGAGGGATCAGTAAGAC
Organism: Urochloa ruziziensis; assembly: GCA_015476505.1. Taxonomy (NCBI): domain Eukaryota; kingdom Viridiplantae; phylum Streptophyta; class Magnoliopsida; order Poales; family Poaceae; genus Urochloa; species Urochloa ruziziensis. The sequence goes on along the minus strand of CM027123.1, from coordinate 26,743,351 downwards.
ATGTTCGTCTATGATGTACAACGCGCCGTCGCTTGCCATCGCCATGCATGGAAGTTTTGTAAAAGCCCCCCCCCCCCCCCCCCCCACATGCGCGTCATCGAGCCCTGGTCGTCGTCTCGTTCGTCTACGGCAGAGGCGCGTGCTCCCAGGTGAGGTGACGACGCTCAACGCACGCTGTGTGACCCGCTGCGAGTCGTCGACGGCGGCGAGGATCTTCTACGCGGCCTCTGACCCCGACCTCTACATAAAATCGAACCCCGGTGAGCTCCTCTCCAACCCCAAGCCCTTCCCCGGCCGAATCAAGCCCTCCCCTAGCCAGAATTGGGCCCTCCAGATCGCCGGCGGCCCAAGGGCTCCCCTGTTCGAATTAGATAGAAGGCAGGGGGGTTCGTGTAAAATACAGGGACCTGTTCGTAAGGCTTTTAAACGTTCCAGGGCGTGTTCTGTAAATCTAAATCTATCAACTTATAAAATCCGTTAAAAATCACAGAAACATCCAAAAAATGCAAACTAAACTGTTCTGGAATCCTTGTGAAGAATTTGATCGTTTATAGAAAGCATGTAGATATGTTTGATTCTTAATTTTTAAATTAAAAATCAAATCTCAGTTTGGATAAATTTGTGCACAATTTGATGTCTACAAATTTGTTTGACTTGATCTTTGGATATGTGGTAGCTGATGACATGTTTAGGCTTCTACAAAAAGATGGCACAAAGTTACACACTAGGTTTTGAGTTATGAATTAATCTTGTTGTCTGCACACTGTTATATCTAAGATTTATGCTTGAGATAAATAGTAGAGCTTAGATTGACACTTCTAACATGCCCTTTTAATATTTGTTTTATGTCTTTGTTAAATAGAATATTAGTTTAAAATGTTCTATTGTTCATTTTAGTCTGAAACTTGCAAAGTAGCACCAAAATGGCTACAAAGATCAAGTATGCACTAGATCACCATGATTTGTGTGCCAAAGGATGAATTAAACACCCTGCAGATAGCCAAACACACAACCCATTGTACAGGCTGTCTGTTTAAGCTGTCTGTTAGTGTAAAAAGACAGCAAGCTGTTGTCATGGTTGTACTTTCCCTAAATTGAGTGTCCTGCAAACGTTGAGTGGTTCGTTGCCATAAATGATACGCTAGCTACAACGGAGGCGGTTGCGTTACAAAAAGCGCCTCTGTTAATGTATATTAACCGAGACGGTTGTGTTACAAAAAATGCCTCCGTTAATCATTTTTTTGAGACGGTCACTTTGCAACGCCTCTGTTATTGGGTCGTCTCCGCCTCCGAAAATGATGGGCATTAACAGAGACGCACGCATTTTGCAAGTATCTCAGAAAATGTTTTGGCAGTGTCTCCTAATTTTTTTAGTAGTGTTTTCATCAAACTCCTGTCAAACTCCATGCGCAAAGACGATTTTGCCCCTATGGGTCCCACAACCTTTCTCCGACCTCTCCTTGTCCTCTCTGTGCAATCCGCTCCTCTCCTCTTCTCTGCGAAATTCGGTGGAGGAGGTCAGGGCTCGGTCGCTGGGCGGAGGAGGCTAGGGCGGCACGGAGGGTGGAGGAGGTCAAGATGGTTTGGTGCGTGGAGGGGGTTGGGGCGCCGCCGCCCCTTGGGCGAGCTCGAGTTCCACGGGTGGGTGGAGGAGGACGGGGCGGCGGGGCACGCCGAGCAGGCCGGGGCGACCTGCGGTCGGAAGAGCTCGAGCGGGGTGGAGGAGGATGGGCATCGAGGCACGTGGAGGAGGTCGCTTGGCCGGGGCGTGCAGAGCTGGCCAGACGCGGCCGGCATGGATTGGGGTAGAGGAGCCCGTGGGGAAGAGGATAACACAAATAGAAAGAAAGGAGATGAGGGAGGAAGGTGGTGGGGCCCACAGGGGCAAAATCGTTTTTTCACGTGGAGTTTAATGGTTGTTGGATGGAAAATGTAGCGGAAGGTCATAGAAGGAATGAAAGTTGAACCTAAGGCCATACATGGAACAAAAGAATTTTAAGGGCCAAGAAAGAAACCAAGAGTTTTTCTAGGGCCAAATAAGGAATAAACTCTAAGATCTTCTATCCAATCTCCCAAATCCCTACCTAAGAAAGAGGTGTGTAGTGTAGTAGATGTAGATAAATCCCGTTCCATTCTATCAAATACACAAGATCATCACAAGAGGAATGCATGACGGCATGCGACAGTATGGGAGGGAGCTATGCATCTTCCATTAGTCTTTTGGTATTACACATATAGCATCTATATATAGATGTATAACCTTCAATGCACATTCCTACATTACACTATAGGGCTTTAAAGTATGAGCCCACTCATATCTATAGTGGAGAATTGAGAATTCGTAACACTCCCCCTTGGCGAATATCTATCGCGACCAACACATGCCTCATTAAAACTCCGAAAATATTCAATGGACAGGATTAGTGAAAGCGCGCGTACTTTATTGTCACTTTAATGCGTTTGCACATTATTGCCTCATTAAAAATCTTGTGTCACAAACTTCAGAAAAAATCACTACGGAAAAAGAATACAACAACTTCGATACAAGACTATGATATTCTGAATCATTATCATTTTTTATTCTCTAGAATCCTGAACGAGGGCTAACGTTTGGGGAAGCACTTCGCTTCCAGAGGAACCGTTCCAACTAGATTGAAGCCGATATAGTAAAGAATTTATAATGGTTACAACAAGAGACCAGGATTTATTCCATGTCGGAAACCAATTTGTTCGTAACAGATACAACAAAAGATTTGGATTGTTGGTTTCATACCTCACGAGTAGGGGATTGATTCTCGGTTTTTTGTTGTACCTATCATGAGCAAATTGGTTCCCAACTCGAAATAAATCACAGCCTCTTGTTGTATCTCATAGATTTTTTGCTATATCTACCTATAACACTCAATCCGGATGGAAAGGTTCCAGAAGAACCGAACAAGCTCTAAGCCATACAAAAGTATTTCTTAAAATACTTTCTGCAAGAAGTATATACGCATAGAGACACAACAAACAAATTATATACCGACCATATCTTTCTTCTTTCTGGAACTTGTGATGTGAAATATGGAGTACTATAATTATTAAGCCCAGATTCATTAATGGGTATCACGATAAAGACATTCAAATGAAGAATGATTAGAAATGACTATGAGACTAATAATACCTCCAGGGTAGTGAATTATGCCACTACCAGAGAAGTGAACATTAATTAGTATCGGTCGGGTACCCGTGTTAGTACCGGTTTTGAAGTGTTGTTATACCCTTGGAGGCTCGTTCAGGCGCAATGTCATAAGTCACAAGTCACGTGATTTTTTAACATGTAAATGCACGTGCGTGGCCACGAGGATTCGAACCCAAGATCTTCGACCGAGTGAGGTACTTTTCTTTTGAAGTGATCGACCCGTGGTTTCGTGGAGGACCATTTACTACCTGTTTGTAACACCAACCGGTACTAATTGTTTCCATATAAATCTGCGCCCAGCTTCTTCCTCCCGAGCCCGAGCTCATTTCTTCCAGAGAGCTTGCTCTCTCACTCATGGCGCCATAGAGGGGGGAGTTGTTGCCCGATTTTTGCATATTTTGTGGATTTGTTCGATATAAGCGCGCCAAAAGGTTAACAACTTCATTCTCTGTTATTTGACGTTACTTGTGCTTAGTTTTATGCTTTACACTTAGAAAAAATTCAAAAATAGTGAATGAGAATGATTTTCTATTTGTACACATTGATTTGAGCTAAGTAGAATCATGACTTTAATTAGATGGTAGCTTTTAGTAGTGAGTTCGTACCCTAGATAATGAGCATGTTTTTTAGTGAGAATATTTAGCTATCTTTTTTTAAAATGTGGAAGTCCATCATCTCCATTTTGCTAACTTAGGTTCGTATAAATGTTTTTGCAACATGATGGATTTGTGTAATGGATATTTCAAACTTTTTAAATATATGTGTTAGAAAATTTCATATGTGTTAGAAAAATTGATATGTGGTAGAAAAATTAATATGTGTTAGAAAAAATAATATGTGTTAGAAAAAATTCATATGTGTTAGAAAAATTTCATATGTGTTAAAAAAATTAATATGTGTTAGAAAAATTAATATGTGTTAGAAAAAATAATATGTGTTAGAAAAAATTAATATGTGTTAGAAGAAATGCATATGTGTTAGAAAAAATTAATATGTGTGTTAGAAAATTTCATATGTGTCCGAAAATTTCATATTGTATTATAAAAAATTTCGAACATTTTAACTATATTTAATATTGTGTAACGAATTTTTTTGACGTTTTGATTCTAATGTTGTGTAATTGATTTTTCAACTTTTCTATTATTTCTTAATATTGAATGGAATGTTGCAATATTAGAAATGTTGCTAGGTATTTATATTTAGTTGTTAATTATTTTGATGATAGGATTCAAAATGGATCTAAACTTCTTTTCCTTTTCAGATTTAGATTGCTCTTGAAACCTTCAAGTTTGCCAACAGGCAATGCTTTAGTGAAACCATCTGCTATTTGATCATTGGTAGATATCAATCTGACCTGCAGTTGTTTCTTAGTGACTCTTTGTCGAACAAAATGAAAATCAATTTCTATATGTTTTGCTCGTGCATGGAACACTACTAGAGAAACGACCTTTGGTCCCTGGTACGTTAGTACCGGTTGTGTTATAACCGGTACTAAATGATGCATTTAGTACCGGTTGTGTTATAACCGGTACTAAATGATGCATTTAGTACCGGTTTGTAAGAACAGTGTCTAAGGGAGCACGTTAGTACCGGTTGGTGTAACCAACCGGTACTAACGTGAGCCTCGGGCGACGGGCCGCAACGGCTAGTGGCAGTTTAGTACCGGCTGGTAACACCAGCCGGTACTAAACTTCCCCGTGTGGTGGGGCCCGTGCACCACTGCACGTTAGTACCGGTTGGTAACACCAACCGGTACTAAATGGCTCCAATTAGTACCGGCTGGTGTTACCAACCGGTACTAATTGTTTCCATATAAATCCGCGCCCAGCTTCTTCCTCCCGAGCCCGAGCTCATTTCTTCCAGAGTGCTTGCTCTGTCACTCATGGCGCCATAGAGGGGGAGTTGTTGCCCGATTTTTGCATATTTTGTGGATTTGTTCGATATAAGCGCGCCAAATGGTTAACAACTTCATTCTCTGTTATTTGACGTTACTTGTGCTTAGTTTTATGCTTTACACTTAGAAAAAATTCAAAAATAGTGAATGAGAATGATTTTCTATTTGTACACATTGATTTGAGCTAAGTAGAATCATGACTTTAATTAGATGGTAGCTTTTAGTAGTTAGTTCGTACCCTAGATAATGAGCATGTTTTTTAGTGAGAATATTTAGCTATCTTTTTTTTTAAAATGTGGAAGTCCATCATCTCCATTTTGCTAACTTAGGTTCGTATAAATGTTTTTGCAACATGATGGATTTGTGTAATGGATATTTCAAACTTTTTAAATATATGTGTTAGAAAATTTCATATGTGGTAGAAAAATTAATATGTGTTAGAAAAAATAATATGTGTTAGAAAAATTTCATAAGTGTTAGAAAAATTTCATATGTGTTAAAAAATTAATATGTGTTAGAAAAATTAATATGTGTTAGAAAAAATAATATGTGTTAGAAAAAAATAATATGTGTTAGAAAAAATGCATATGTGTTAGAAAAAATTAATATGTGTGTTAGAAAATTTCATATGTGTCCGAAAATTTCATATTGTATTATAAAAAATTTCGGACATTTTAACTATATTTAATATTGTGTAACGAATTTTTTTGACGTTTTGATTCTAATGTTGTGTAATTGATTTTTCCAACTTTTCTATTATTTCTTAATATTGAATGGAATGTTGCAATATTAGAAATGTTGCTAGGTATTTATATTTAGTTGTTAATTATTTTGATGATAGGATTCAAAATGGACCGTCAATGGATGTACAGCGGTAGGAACACCATGGCATGGATTATTGGCCTAGACATTTTTCTCAATGCGGCTGAAGCCAGCAGGTCCACGAAGGGTCTCATGTTTTGTCCATGCCGTATTTGCCGTAATGGAAAAAAAATTCAGAAAAGGGATACTCTACACGTTCACCTAACTGAAAACGGTTTCATGGATAGCTATAATGTTTGGACAAAGCATGGTGAACTTGGTGTTGTCATGGGAGACAATGAAGAAGAAGACGACGATAACAACATTCCAGACTTTGCATACTTATGTGAAGCCCAAGCCTTTGACGACGATGATGACCCAATTGAAGGGGTTGATGCAAATGTCATAGAGGAGGAGGAGGAGGCACCCGACGAGTTAGGTCAGGTCTTGCTTGATGCACAGAAAGACAGTGAAACTGCGAGAGAGTCAAAAAAGTTTGAAAAGATGCTGAAGGATCACAAAACAAAATTATACCCAGGCTGCAAGCCAGACCTGAAGAAACTGGGTAGCACGCTGGAGATGCTGAAATGGAAAGCAACTAATGTTGTCAGCGACAAAGGATTTGGTGAGCTACTACAAATCATTAAAAACATGTTTCCTGAGGCTAATGTGCTGCCGTCGACCACATACCAGGCCAAAAAGATTGTGTGCCCTCTTGGATTGGAGGTACAGAAGATACACGTGTGTCGTAATGATTGTATCCTGTATCGCGGCGCTGAATATGAGAAATTAGAAGCATGTCCTGTTTGTGGTGCGTTGCGATACAAGATCAGGCGAGACAATCCTAGTGAAGTTGACGGGCAGTCAGCGAAGAAGAAAATTCCTGCAAAGGTGATGTGGTATTTTCCAGTGATTCCACGATTGAAGCGTTTGTTCAGAAGTAAGGAGAACGCAAAGTTGATGCGGTGGCACAACGAAGATCGTAAGCGAGATGAGATGATGAGACATCCAGCAGATGGGTCCCAGTGGAGAAACATTGACAGAGAATTTCCACAATTTGATGAAGATGTAAGGAACATACGGTTTGGTTTAAGTACAGACGGAATGAATCCATTCAGCGATATGAGCAGCAGCTATAGTACTTGGCCAGTTACCATATGTATATTAAATCTTCCTCCTTGGTTGTGCATGAAGCGAAAGTTCATCATGATGCCAGCTCTCATCACAGGTCCAAAACAACATGGAAACGACATCGACGTCTTCCTAAGACCTTTGATCGATGAGCTTTTACTGTTGTGGAAGGACGAAGGTGTAAGTTTGTGGGATAAGTACAAACAGGAAACATTCATCCTCCGCGCATTACTTTTTGTGACCATCAATGATTGGCCTGCACTTGGAAACCTTTCGGGACAGCCAAACAAGGGATACTCGGCCTGCACCCACTGTTATGATGAAACAGACTGCATTTATTTGAAGCATTGTCGAAAGTGCGTGTATATGGGCCATCGTTGGTTTTTACCACCGAAGCACCCATTAAGACATGAAGGAAAATATTTTAGAGGCGAGTCTGATAATCGATCTAAGCCTTTGTTCCGAAACGGAAAGCGTGTGTTTTCGATGGTAAAGGATGTGCAGGTAGTATTTAGAAAGGGCCCTGGTAGCCAAGCCGTTCCAAATGACGAGGACGGACATGCACCCATGTGGAAGAAAAAGAGTATATTATAGGAGCTACCTTATTGGGAGATGCTGGAGGTCCGCAATGCAATTGATGTGATGCACCTGATGAAGAATCTTTGTGTGAACTTGCTAGGCTTCATGGGTATATACAGAAATGGGAAAGATACCGTGGAAGCAAGACGTGACCTAAAAGCGTTGGAACAACGAAAAGACCTACATCCTAAAAAGAAGGGAAAAGACCAGCGATACTTATGGCCTGCCAGCTACACTCTCAGCAAACAGGAGAAGGAAAGCATGTTTGATTGCCTGAACAGTATCAAGGTGTCCACCGGATATTCCTCAAATATAAAAGGAATAATAAAAATGAAAGAAAAGAAATTCACGAACTTGAAGTCTCATGACTGCCATGTCCTGATGACACAATTACTTCCTGTTATCTTGAGTGGTATTCTACCAGATAATGTAAGGTTGGCAATCGTGAAACCGTGCACATTTCTCAATGAAATTTCACAAAAGGTGATTAATCCAAGTCATTTAATAAGGCTACAGCAAGACGTGGTCCAATGCCTTGTAAGCTCCGAGATGATATTCCCACCTTCATTCTTTAATATTATGACACATCTCCTGGTTCACCTAGTTAAAGTGATAACTATTTTGGGGCCAGTATTCCTACACAACATGTTCCCTTTCTAGAGGTACATGGCAGTCCTAAAGAAGTATGTTCGCAACCGTTCTCGGCCAGAAGGATGCATCGCTAAAGGCTACGGAACGGAGGAGGTCATTGAACTTTGTGTAGACTTTATTGAGGATCTTGATCCGGTTGGACTCCCCATGTCACACCATGAGGGACGACTCTGCAGAAAGGGAACACTTGGGAGAAAAGCTATTATGGACCTCCCTCAAATTGAAATTTGCCAAGCAAACTACACAGTTCTACAAAGTTTGACCTTGGTGGCTCCATATATAGAGGATCATAAGGATATTATACGATCCGAAAACCCAAACAAGAGTGAAGCATGGATTACCCGTCATCACATAGTGACTTTCAGAGATTGACTGAGACGAAAATTCATCGGTGATGGCACGATTGATCAAGAACTTCAATGGCTGGCTAGGGGACCATCAATCACAATCTTGCAATACCAAGGTACGAGATAAACGGGTATACATTCTACACAAGATCTCAAGACCAGAAGAGCACTAACCAAAATAGTGGTGTCCGTATAGACGCAATAGGAAATGATGGAATAAAGGACATCTACTATGGCGTCATAGAGGAGATATGAGAACTTGACTATGGACCTATAAAAGTTGCCCTGTTCCGCTCTCAATGGGTGAGTCGCGCCGGCGTAACGATGGACATATATGTGATGACAACGGTGGACCTAAAAAAGATTGGATATAAGGAGGAACCATTTGTCCTAGCCAAAGATGTGACCCAAGTGTTCTACGTGAAAGACATGGCAAGCAAGCCCAAGAAGAAAAAAATTAAACCCAAGAAGAGAAAACAGAAGAAGCAGATGGAAGAGGAGCAGATAGAAAAGGAGCAGACGGTAAAGAAACCAGAAGATAATGAGCCTAAACATCACATAGTTCTTCCAGAAAAAAGAAAAATAGTTGGAGTTGAAGACATTACGAAAAAATCAGAAGATTACGATCAGTTAGATGACCGTCCTCCATTCTCAGTTGATGTTGATCCCAGCATCCTGTTATTCAAAGAAGACGCTCCGTACTTACGGCGCGATCACAACCAGGGGACATTCGTCAGAAGGAAAATTAATTTTGTTTCAGCAGAAGATGATGAAGATGAAGATTAATGCCTCAATTATTTATTTTCTATTAAGTGATGTAATGTAATGTGTGTGTGACATTACTATGGACTTATGTAATTTTCTTTTTTACTTTTTTTTATGAAAAGTGTTGATTATTGAAATTTGACGTTAATTAAATAATTAATTTTTGATTTGAAGAAACAGTTATATGAGATTTGAAATCTCTTCGTATTTTACAGATTTACTGTATGTATGTGAGATATTTTATAAATTACTATAAGTGTATGTATTTTCAAATTTGAAATTAAACATGTAATCATCAATATTACATCAATGTGATAGTACATAATAAGTAATTTGAAAGTGTAGCCTTTACGATTTATAATAAGTGTAGCCTTTACGAAAATAAAAGTAATATACAAAATAGAAAAGAAAATAAGAGAAAAATGAAAACATTTACGGGGAGACACGTTAGTACCGGTTTGTAAGAAGGCCCGGTACTAACGTGCCTCCCCTTTTCATTTCCCGCCTGGAGGTGGCACGTTAGTACCAGTCTGTGTTACAAACCGGTACTAACGTGCCTGGTGGTGGCACGTGCCTGGGGTGACAGGTTAGTACCGGTTTGTAACACGGCCCGGTACTAACCTGCCTGGGGTATAAAACCCCACCCTTCTTCTTCCTCTACACTTAGCCAAATTCTCGTCGTGCCCCAACTGCCGTCGTCCCCTCCGCCGTCCCGCGCCTCCCTGTCGTCCTCCGCCGTTCCACGACGCCCGTGACGACGCCGCCGCACCGCCGCGACGCCACTCCGCAACGCCGACGCCATCCCAGGCCCGCATCGCCGCCGCCATCACGCACTGCCGCCGCCGCCATCACCGCACGCACGCACTCCGTCGGCGCCATTCCACTCCGGTGCCTCCCCCTCGTCGTCCGCGCGCACTCCGTCGGCGCCGAGCCGCCGCCGTCCCGCTCCTCCTCCGGCCGGCCCGCGCCAGCGCCCCTCGCCGTCGTCCTCCACGCCGGCGGCCGCTCCCTCCACCCCGATCGCGCCCTCGAGCCGACGTCCCATCTCTACCTCGCATCCCTCGTGCCCAGCGTCGCGCCCCCGACGCCGGCCGCCGCTCCCCCCGACGCGTGTACGTCTGCCCATGCCTACGTCAACCCATCCGGAGGCTGACGTCAACAGCATTTTTTTAATTAATATGTATTAGAAAAAATTAATATGTGTTAGAAAAAATTAATATGTGCTAGAAAAATCTAATATGTGCTAGAAAACTATCATATGTGCTAGAAAAAAATTAATATTTGTTAGAAAAATTTTATATGTGTTAGAAAAATTAATATATGCTAAAAAATATCATATGTTCTAGAAAAATTAATATGTGTTGAAAAAATTAATATGTGTTAGAAAAAATTAATATGTGTTAGAAAAAATTAATATGTGTTAGAAAATTTTCATATGTGCTTAAAAAATTAATATGTGTTGAAAAAATTAATATGTGCTAGAAAAATATCATATGTGCTAGAAAAAAATTAATATGTGTTAGAAAAATTAATATGTGTTAGAAAAATTAATATGTGCTAGAAAAATATCATATGTGCTAGAAAAAAATTAATATGTGTTAGAAAAATTAGTATGTGTTAGAAAAATTAATATGTGCTAGAAAAAAATTATATGTGCTAGAAAAAAATTAATATTTGTTAAAAAATTTCATGTGTGTTAGAAAACTTAATATGTGCTAGAAAAAATCATACGTGTTAGAAAAATTCATATGTGTTAGAAAAATTAATATGTGTTAAAAAAATATCATATGTGCTAGAAAAATTATTATGTGCTAAAAAAATATCATATGTGCTAGAAACAAATTCCCGTCGTATTAGATAAATTAATATGTGTTAAAAAAATTAATATTTGTTAGAAAAAATTAATATTTGTTAGAAAAAATTAATATGTGTTAGAAAAATTAATATGTGCTAGAAAAATATCATATGTCCTAGAAAAAAATTAATATTTGTTAGAAAAATTTCATATGTGTTAGAATAACTTAGTCCTATCATATATTAGGATAAATGACGAGACGTAGCGAGGAGGAGGAGTTGCTTCATAATATGATTCGAGACGGTACAGACCCCATAGAGTTTGACGGCAGTCAATTTCTTGATTTATCTGGACATGGAGGGGACGGGGGGAATGGAGATGATGTGGAAGATGATGACGGAGACGACCAAGAACAAGAAACTGGTCTTCACGAAGACAATGAGACCGAGGTATACATAAGGATTTTGATAGGGCATGTGGATTAATTTTGTATAAATTAATTTTGTATTAATTAATAGTTTAATTATTTTCAGGCATCTGGATCGCAGCCTCCAAAACGGAAGCGAGGCTGCAAAAGAAAGATGACCGGGCATACCCTAGTCACAGCCGTGAATGATGATGGTGAACCAACAGCACCGCCTGGGATTAAGACGAGTTATGTGAATCAATGTGGATATCTTGTTAGGGAACACATCCCCATCAAGTAGGAGCTTTGGAGGCTATCTAAAAACAGCGATCCAAATATTCAAATTCGACAAATAGTCCCGGAGTCAGAGAAGGAAATGTTATGGAAGCACATCACTACACACTTCACATTTCCAGAAGACAAATTAGAGAAAGTCAAGGATTGGACGATGAGGAAGATGGCTAACCAGTTTCAGTCATTTAAGAAGAAGTTGAAAGCCAATTTCGTCAAGAAGAATCTCACACCAGATTTTGAGAAGTAGTACCAGAACCAAAGGTCGTTTTGAGATTAATTCTTGCAGAATCAGTTGTCGGTCGACTAACTGAAGCGAGTTCAAACTAACACAGAAAACACCTTGAAGAAAAGTCAGTTCCACCGTCTAGGACCAGGAGGTTATGGGAAGGCGATTCCGAAATGGAAGAAGTTGGAAGATGAATTGATACGACGAGGAATCGTACCGCAGACACTCTCGTGGCCGTAACGAGTGAGGTGGTACTTCTATGCTCATGGAGGCAGACTAAACATGGAAAATGGTGCATTTATCACTAGCGATGCCATAGCCGTCGCGGTCGACAGGCTAGACGAAGCAATGAAGAAAGTGCAAAATGGATCTTTCAAGCCTGATCGAGAGAAGGACGAGCTGACTTACGCTCTTGGCAATCCGGAACACACTGGTCGGACTCGAGTCATGGGCGTCTTACCACGAAAACATGGCTTCAGTCAGGATATACCGACGTACCGAAGCCATTCCAGAAGCAAGAAAGCCATCCATGAAGAATTGCGTGAGCTCCATGACAGGCTAGCTCAGGTTGAAAATAGAACAGCCCAAGAAATAAATGAACGAGTCGATCAGCGCCTGGCAGAATTACTTAGCCAACAGCAGGGACAACCTAGTGCTGCTGCAGGCGGCGAGAATTTGGAGATCAGCCCCGCATCTCAGCGTCGTAGCAGCATTGCTTCCACCAAGGCCGCTGAAAGATATCCCGTGGATGACATCACTACGAGGATGGACTATGAGCTTCTTTATCTTGTTGGGAAGAAGCTCAAGGTATGTGCTGAAGGTGTTGCTGAAGTACCGGTCCCGGGCGAGACAATTCACAATGTGCCTATTCCCGAAGGGTACGCTCGAGTTTTGGTTGACTGAGTGGCTGGTGATTGGGCTGAAGACCTTGCGATCTCAATCCCTACAAGTGAGGGTGGAGAGGAACTACGAGATGGGTTGCATACATGGATTTGTTGGCCTAAGGGAGACATCAGATTGAAGCTAGGAACAACAGATTCGGCTGCAGCATCGGCTACGAGGGACCCCAGCATGGATCCACCATCTCCATAGGGTTTCGACAACGACATGGAATCACCCTCACCAACTGGTACAAGGGACGCCAACATTAGTCCACCTAAGCCTCAGCCGAAGAAGAGGTACGCCAAGGCTCCAATTCCGCCGGCTCCAAAGCGGCAAAAGTAGAAGAAAGAGAAGCCTCCACCCCCGAAGCTCCCGTACGAGAAAACAGCTGAGGAAGAGGTTGCGGATTTTTTTCAGAAGCTTAAGGACAAGAGAAAGCCAAAGCCGAAGGAACCGGTTGACCCGGCAGCCGTAAGACACTTTGTTAAACAGGCCACACCTGTGGTTAAAGCAAAGGTATCGGACTACGACCGCACAATCATGAAGTCGTACAAGAAAGTCGAAAACAGAATTAGTGCATCGTCGTTGAAAAGCGGTCAATCCGAAAGCAGTGCGTCCAAAGGCATTGCACAACTGGGACAGCAATCCAAGCAATCGATTCCTCTGCTTGTTGTGCTATCAGAGGAAGAACAACAATTGGTTGAGGTAATGAAGCAAACCAACCTCACAAAAGCACAACTGCGAGGCGAAGATGATATTTCAATGCACGAGGGATGCAATCGAAAACCGTTCAAATTGGGGCAATCACTTGTATGGCATGAGCTGCTACCACACCTAGGAACCAGAATGTATGAGTTCCACAATTGGTACATGCGAGAATCTGGAAATGGATTGGTCATGTTCGTAGCAAGGATCAGAAATTCACCCTATCGGCCACCATGTGATATGTGGATTGATTTCAAAGATATCTATTTTTTGCACCATCGAGATGCCCTTTCCAAGTCCCTCATGAGTGCATAGATTCTGTAAGTATTTAATGACATGTTTATATTGTATCTCTAGTTGTCAAGCCTATCTAACTATATGTTATTGTGTATCATGTAGGATGGAGTATCAACATTGCCGGAAGAAGGGATACTATGGCATTGGCTTCTTGGATCCGGATATCTTACACGTGGAATGTATTGCAAAATATCCCAATCGGACGACAACAAATATCTTCAATGCCTTGATGGCGCAACATACACGTACATTCATACTTTTACCGTACCTCTTCGGGTTAGTATTGAAGATATTTTTCTATTTCTATATTCATTCATCTTACAGTTCGAAATTCAACACATTAATTACATCTTCATATGTAAAGGTTCCACTGGATTCTACTTGTACTCGAGATTAATCGATGCCGGATTACGGTGTTCGACTCTTTGAGAAAGCCGATGACAGATTATCAAAGTCTCGTTGATATTCTTAACAAAGCATCGCTTTGTTACACACCAAGTTAGAATATCATATACAGACGAGCTTGTATGGAGGCCTAACTTTCCGGTACGTTCAAAATTTCATATTAGTCTTATTTCATTTAGTCAAACATCGAGAGAGTATTACGTAACCGATTGTTCATATACGTGTATATATAGTGTATGAGAAAGGAACAGGGAAACAACCTGTGTGGGTACTACGTATCCGATTTCATCCACGCATTTGTTGGTCCGAAGCAGATGACGAAAAGAGAATTTGACGTATGTAAACTTCCTACCATTTTATTAAATTTTCGTTATGCAAATATGTTTACTAAGACTAACGAAGATTTTTCTTGACAGATTATGAAAATGTCAGAAGACCTCATTGAACCGGAACGAGTCAAGGCAGTTCAAGAACAACCTATCGGATTCCTGCTTGATGAGGTCGTGAATCCAAACGGTGAATTTCATGTGGATCAGAGAATAAGCATTGGTGCAATGGATCCTGATCGAGAAAAGGACAAGGAGGAAGAGGAGTTCCAAAAGAAGAAGAAAAAATGACCTTAGAGCATCTTTGAGAAACGATGTATATATATGTAATACTTTTTAGTCAGCTAACTAAGTATATGTAGATTATATATGATTGTAACGTAATATTACTTTATACGCAAAGCGCATTCGGACGGATACGATACGAATACGCATTAGAACGGATACGATATGAATACGCATTAGAACGGATACGATACGAATACGCATTAGAACGGATACGATACGAATACGCATTAGAACGGATATGATACAAATACGCATTAGAACGGATACGATACGAATACACATTAGAACGGATACGATATGAATACGCATTAGAAATAAAATAAAAGAAAAGAGAAATGAAAAAAAAACGGTTTAGTACCGGCTGGTGTTACCAACCGGTACTACACTGCCTGCCCGCGGCGCGCGGCAGGGCACGCACGTTAGTACCGGTTGGTAACACCAACCGGTACTAACATGCGTGTTTTGGTACCTATTCTGGAACCGGTACTAAACGACCGCCACGTTAGTCTCGAAACGTTAGTGGCCTTCCCGACCGGTACTAAAAGTGCTTTTTCCTGTAGTGGAAGACTGGATTGGCTGAGAGATATGTGGCCCCTACGTTATCATACCATAAAATAGGTGGCTGTCTCAACCGTATACCAAGTTCAGCTAACCAGGATTCCAACCAGATTAACTCGTTAGTAGCATTAGCCATGGATTTGTATTCTGCTCCCGTGCTAGACCGTGAAACTGTAGCTTGCTTTTGAGCACTCCAGGAAATCAAGTTTGAACCAAAAAAATATTGCAAACCCTCCAGTAGATTTCCTATCATCAATACTACCAGCCCAGTCTGCATCAGAGAATGCGCTAAGTGTCATTGATCCTGACCTCTCAATATTCAATCCAATATCCATGGTATGATGCACATATCGAATAATCCTTTTAACAATTGTCCAGTGTATTGTTGTAGGAGCATGAAGAAATTGATCACTACCGGAAATCTGGTCTTTGCCGTGTGTCAAGCTCTTTGCCGAGTGTTTTTTTTTTCGGGACACACGGCAAAGATTGTTTGCCGAGTGTTTTTTTAAAAACACACGGCAAAGAAAAAACACTCGGCAAAGAAAAACACACGGCAAAGAAAAAACACTCGGCAAAGAAAAACACTCGGCAAAGTTGACACACGGCAAAGACCCCTCTTTGCCGTGTGTCAACCTTTGACACACGGCAAAAAACTTTTTGCCGTGTGTTTTTTTAAAAACACTCGGCAAAGAAGATTTTTAAAACACAATTTGAAGCCCTAAATGAAATCAAATTAAAAAGTGTTCTACAAAGTTGTATAACTTCTAAAGATCTATAACTTTTACTTTCATCATTTGTTTATATAACAAAGTGGTACTAAAAGTGTTCACAAATCATACACCTCTCATATAGTTTCCTAAAACAAGAGAAGAGAGATGTATAAGATTTGTGAACAATCTTACTATCGGTATGTTGTATCAACTTTTGACCAAGATGAAAGTTGCTTAGATCGAAAAGTTATGAAACTTTGTAGTTCACAACTTTTTATTTGAAATCATCTTGTCAACGAAAAACTAAGTTTGTATTTCTCAAATTTGAAATTCAAATTTTGTAAACAACCTCGGATGAACTTTTGACTAAAATGAAAGTTGTCTAGATCGACAAGTTATGAAACTTTGTATTTGACCACTTTTTTGTTTGAAGTCATCTTGCGAACGAAAACTAAGTTTGAATTTTTCAAATTTGAAAATTCAAATTCTATAAACGACCTCGGATGAACTTTTGACCAAAATGAAAGTTGTAGATCTTGAAAAGTTATGAAACTTTGTAGGTCACAACTTTTTTATTTGAAGTTATTTAGGGCCTTAAATAAACAATTTACACTCGAAAAAGTTTAATATGAGGGGAATCAAAATGGTATATGGACAGAAAGACTCGAGTGGTGCAATGGTAGAGGGGCTATCGAGCGATCAAAACTTTGTCGTGTGTCATTCTTTGCCGTGTGCCAGATCGGGCCTTTGCCGTGTGCCCCGTGATCTGACACACGGCAAAGATTCTTTGTCGAGTAATCTTTGCTGTGTGCGCTTTGCCGTGTGGACACAGCAAAGAGCGGGAATCCGGTAGTGGACACAATTTATTTACTGAAAATGCTAAATCAGGCCGTGTAAGATATTGTAGAGCTCCAACAATACTTCTATACCTTGTACTATCTCCTGATTTTAGCAATTCTCCTTCATGACAAGATAATTTTTTCCGAGACAGATAGAGGTTTAGAAACACCTTTACAATTCTTCATCCCAACTCTTGTAAGAATTTCTTGAGCATATTTTTCTTGAGAGAGAAATATACCACGACTAGTTTTCTGCACTTCTATGCCCAAGAAATAATTCAAGTCACGAAGATCTTTCAAAGAAAATTCTTGTCTCAAATCTGATAATAATGCCAAAACAACTTCACTTGAAGAGCTTGTAACAATAATATCATCAACATATATAAGCATGAAAATAGTCACCTTATTCTTTCGGTAGATAAACAAATAGTTATCGGATTTGGAAGCCATAAAACCAAGATTAATAAGCTTAGAACTTAGCCTAGCATACCAGGCACGAGGTGCTTGCTTCAATCCATATATAGCTTTATCCAATCTACAAACCAAATGTGACGCACCAGCTTTTTTTCAAAACCTAGTGGTTGTTTCATGTAAACCTCGTCTTCCAGAACACCATGCAAAAATGCGTTCTGAAGATCCAATTGTCTTAGACACCATCCTCTAGACACTGCAACAGATAGAACAAGCCTTACTGTAGCAATCTTGACCACGGGACTAAATGTGTCCTCATAATCAATGCCATAGCATTGACGAAATCCCTTGGCTACCAACCGTGCCTTGTATCTATCAAAGGATCCATCTGCCTTTTTCTTGATTTTATACACCCATTTACAATCTATTAGATTGCTGCCTTTCTCAGGTTCAACAAGATGCCAAGTGCCATTCTTGATTAATGTTGAGAACTCTTCTTGCATTGCTTGCTTCCATTTAGAATCTCCCATAGCCTCTTCTAAATTTTCAGTTCCCCTGTAGCACAAAAATGACCGTATCTGATAGTACCATCATAGAATTGTTTAGGCTTAATAATACCATGTTGAAGCCGTGTGCGCCTTTGAAGAGGTGGATCAGGAGATGGTTCAGGAACAGGAACAGCTTCTGAAGAAATTGCACCACCCGAACCGGATCCAGGCGATGGCGTAGAGGATCCTTCCTCCACGGTCGGTGTGGGTGGAGACTGGGAGACACGCGTCAGCGGTGGAGTGGAAGTCACGGGATCCGCTGGTGTGCGCGTGGTCGGAGGCGTGTGCGCGGAGGAATCCTCTGCCCCCTCCCCAACGCGACGCAGCATCATTGGGCCCACGCTGATTGGAGGTATCAGCTCCAAATCGCGAGCCGGATCCACCTGCAGCACCTGACGCCGTATCACCCTGGGATCGGCCGCCAGGATTTTCTGTGGCTGGTATGCTGCTTGTATCATATAGCGCTGAAGTATCTTGCTCCTCAGTTTGCTGCTGTATATGCTCCTATATATCATTAGTAGACTCACCAAGATCATTAGTAACATTAGTAACACAACTCATACTCCCAGGATTAAGAAGATGACTAGGAAGAAGAACAATTTCTTTTCGCAATTGAGCACCGGCATTAGGATGGAGATGAGCGAAAGGAAAAAGATCTTCGTCACAACAACATCTCGGTAGATATATATGCGTCCACTAGCAATGTCTAAGCACTTAAAACCCTTGTGCATGGCGCTATAGCCTAGAAAGACACACCGTGTCGAGCGGAAAGCAAGTTTGTGAGAATTGTAGGGTCTTAAATTGGGCCAACATGCACAACCAAAAACACGCAAGGATGTGTAATCTGGTTTTTCCTTAAGAAGACGAGCTGCTGGAGTTTCATAATGAAGAACGTTGCTAGGAAGGAGATTAATGAGATAAGCAGCAGTAAGAAAGGCATGATCCCAATATTTTAAAGGCTTAGAAGCATTAGCAAGAAGAGCAAGACCAACTTCAACAATGTGACGATGCTTTCTGTCGGCAGCACCATTCTGTTGATGAGCATGAGGGCATGAGATGAGATGAGTAATGCCAATCCTTTTGAAGAATGAATTTAACTTCTCATACTCCCCACCCCAATCAGATTGAATGAGTTTAATTTTTCGACTGAATTTTCTTTCTACAAGTTGCTAGAAATCTTAAAAAACTTGAAACACATCAGATTTTCTTTTAATCAAGTAAATCCAGACGAATTTGATGAAATCATCAATGAAGCTAACATAGTAGGCATATCTCCCAGCAGACAAGGGAGCAGGTCCCCAGACATCAGAGAAAATTAAATCAAGAGGAGATTCAGAAGTACTATTTGATATAGGATATGGTAGTTGATGACTCTTGGCCATCTGACAAGAATTACAAATAGTGTCTGAATCTTTATTTCTATCACAAGGAAGTTTATTTGAACTACGAATTTTCTCTATAATAGGAAAAGGTGGATGACCAAATCTACTATGCCACGTAGATGTAGATGGTTTATTAACCCCAAAAGCTTGTTTGACAGAACATTCTCTTGACAGGTGCGACCCTAGGGAATATAGATCACCCTGACATCTACCTTGATGAAGGATTTTCCTCGTTCCCTAATCCTTGATAAGAAAGAAATTCGGGTGAAATTCTAGAAAGGCATTATTGTCTCGAGCTAGCTTATGAACGGAAACAAGATTTTTGCTAGCACTAGGAACATGAAGAATATTCTTAAGATGAAGGTTCTTACTAGGGGTATATAAAGTTGTATGACCAATATTACTTGTTTTCATACCTGATCCGTTGGCGGTGTGCACTTGATCACGTCCATTGTACTTGTCATGGACAGATAGGTTCTCGAGTGTGCATGTAACATGATTTGAAGCTCCACTGTCTACATACCAATTTGTGTCATAGCCGTACCTAGTGGTAGCTTCTCTTGCTGTCTTGGTTGGTTCTTCCTCCTCATCTTCATCATATCTATACCAACACCCTGAATCTTCACGTCCAACTTTCTTGCAGATTTGGCACACAACCTTGTTGTTGCGACCTCCCTGCTTGGCGCCCGTGTTGTTTCCACCACCACCACGGCCTTGCTGGTTGCCACGACCACGGCCTCGGTTGTTGCTGCGACCACGGCCATTGTTGCGCCCTCTACCAGCTAAGTTAGCAGAGGACTGATGTTGACCACCTTCTTGATACATCTCCAACCAAAGATCATAGGCTAGCAAGTCAGAGTATAGATCACTCCATGAGGACCCGGTGTGTCCGAGGACCGGTGGATGGTCGCTTCCTGGTGTGATGAGTGATTGACAATGTGGTGCGGATTGACGTTTCCCTTGGCTCAAGTATTGCAGGTGTAGAATGCGGCTTGGTTGCATTGGTCCAGGTGAAGAACAGGCACGAAAGGTCTTAGCCATGGCGGCCTTCGAGGAGCGGAGAGACAAGTAGGTTTGGTTCGAGGGACCCGGTGGCCAGATGGATCAAGTGCGGTTCACATGCTGGCAAGAACGAGCAAGGGGACGTGGTTCCGGTGCGAGGTAGCGGCTCACAACCGAAGCTCGTACGCGGACGAGAAGCCGGTGCAAGGTGGCGGCTAACGACCGAAGCTTGTACGCGGGGTTTGGTGATTTGGCCAGAAAATCATCGGTGGACGGTTTCCCTTGGTTTGCGCCTCAAAACCAAGGCCGAGGACTCGACGAGGCGAGTTTGGGCTGCTGGACCAAGTGTGGCTGCCAGGGGCGGTTTAACCGCCTCCACCTGGGCCGGCCCAAAAACGGCGTCGAGGAGCTTCGATCCGGAGGACACGCGGCGTGACTGCAAGGTTTGCGTCGAGGGAAGCTAGCTTGCGGTGGAAGGTGTCCCAGCCGGAAAATATCTGAAACCATATGTCAAATTTGCCCCTGAGGGGTATGTATCACTTAGGGGTAGTTTAGTCTTTAGAGCACCACCACTTGGACTACTAATAGGCCCCCTAGGGCATGGTGGCTGCTATCTATCTCTTTTAGTTATCTCTTTAGTTCTCTTTGGTTTCTCTTTTGAACTAGTTTCCCCTTCATCCCCTCCACCTAGAACTATTTCGAATCATTCGTAGTTTGTATAGGTGAATTCATGGTTTGTTGATTGAGCTTGTTCTGTTCATCTTTGTGCCATGATTTGAATCCACGAGCTCCTTTTTCTTTTCCTATTTTCGAAGGTATTTTTGGAGCTATTTTTGGGGGATTTTCGTTCTTCACTTCCTAGGGCGTTTTCTCTCGGATTTCTTTAGGGGGTTCATGTATGAGTGCCTTGTGCCTCTTTTGCTGGTGATCTCTTGCCCCCAAACGCCGGGAATCGCTTTGGATTTGAAGTTTTCGGGATGAACTCGAGGTCATGGTGTTCTTCCTTAGATTTGAGATTCCGGGAGTTCTAGCGAGTTAGAGGCCGAGATCTTTTGGAAAAACACTCCACTGGAGGTCTAAATCATCTGACCAAAATCTCGCCTCAAGAGCTCGAGCGGTTTGGGAGATCCACTTTCGATTTGACTTTTTCCTGAGGTTCCCAGGCCAGGGCGGTTTAACCGCCCCCTGACCCGGTTTAACCGCCCCCCTGGGTGTGTTGAATCGAGTCCTGTTTCGGTTCGTTTTGTGTTTGTTTCGATCGATTCGATTTCCGCTGCATGTTTCTTGTTCCTAGGGTCAGTAGCTTGACAGTGGCTACGTGATCTTGGCAAGACCGCTTTCGGAGGCGTTGGAGTTGATTTGGGAGAATAGCCGGATTGGTTGGAAAGAATTTTTATCGGCTCCCATTCACTCCCCACCTCTCTGGTAGCCGTTTCGGTCCTTCAATTGTTATCAGAGCCGGTTACGGGTCTTTGCGACTCTAACCAGTCTAAGATCCAAAGATGGCGTACCAAGATCGGGGTTCTGGGCCTCCGCACTTCGATGGGAAAATTTATCCGAACTGGGTTGCGCGGATGGGTGCTTTCTTGCGAGGCAAAGGAAAGTTGTTGTGGGATGTGACCAAAGATGAAAACTATGTCAATCCAACCAACTTAGATGCCCAGGATGCAAAAGATAAGTTTGAGGCAAACGCTAGAGCTGTTGACTACTTGTTCCGTGCTTTGTCTGCATAGGAGTTTGAGTGAGTTTTGGGCGAGGACCTAGCTAGCCAGATCTGGCAGAAGCTCAAGGTAGCCCACGGTGGTGATAGCCATGTAAAGGCTAGGCTTTTCTCGATGTATCAGAGAGAGTATGAAAATTTCGCTCACTTGCCTGGAGAGTCTGTTGATGCTTTGTTTCAGCGTTTCACTTCCATAGTCAACAACATGAAAGCCAACATTACCATACTCCCATACTTGGATCATGACAGAGCTATCAAGCTCTTGCAAGCACTTGATAGATCCTTGTGGGGTGCCAAGGTTGAGGCGATCATGGAGTCGGCTAACTATGAAACTTTGTCTGTTGATGAGCTTTTCTCGAAGTTGAAGTCTTCTGAGGTTGACAGACAGCTGCTTGCCAAGGCTAAGAGTCCGACTGATCCCCATAGTCTGGCTCTAGTCAGTGGCTCTGGTTATGGACATGCTAACACTCTCAGACACTTTGCTTTGTCTTCTCTTGTGTCTCTTCCAGATGAAGAATATGAGATGCTGAGCGAGGAGGATCTCGCGTTGCTCACGAGGAGATTCGAGCGGATGTACCAGAACCGGAAGGGTTCGAGGCGTGCCGGGAGTACGTGCTACAGATGCGGGAAGATGGGCCACTTCATCGCCGAGTGCCCCGAGGAGATCAAGAACGACTACAACCGCAAGCACCGCCCGTGAGATGACCACAAGCACCGTCCCAAGGATGAGTACCGCTCCAAGCACAAGAACAAGGAAGAAAGAAGGTTAAAGAACAAGCACGGTGGACACAAGAAGAACCGATCTCGAGCGATGGTGGCAGATGCGAGCGACATCGACACAAGCTCCACCAACACGTCGTCGAGCTCGAGCAGTGAAGATGAAGACCGTGGCCACCGCAAGGAGAAGAAGAACTTGAACCGCAACTTCAACGGCATCTCCTTCGCCGCCGTCGACTACTGCACCATGGCGCACGACTCCGTGAAGAGCAAGGACGACTCCGACTCCGAGGATGAGGTATTGACCGATCCCACCTCTTTGCGTAAGGAAATTGCTAGACTAGAGGAGTTGGTCGATAACCATAATGATGTGCTTAGGAAGACCAACAAGGAGAAGAGAGAGTTCAGGTCTTTGCTAGGAGAGTCGAAGGAGAGAGTAGCTGAGCTTGAGGCCTTACTTTCTGAGACTGGAAAGAAGGCGATAGAGTTTGAGTCTTTGCTTTGCGAGTCTAGGGAGAGAGCAGCTAAGCTTGAGTCGGAGATTGCTGTGTTGAAAGATGCTCCTCTTGTGTCTGATGAAATTGAATGCTCGTTCTGTGATGTGCATCTTGCTGATCTGGTTGTTCTTAAGGAGAAACACATGACATGCTTAGATGAACTAGAAGGTGCTAGGGTTGAGCTTGCTAAGTTGAAGTCTAGATCATCTTTGCTAGGTGCTTGTACTTCTTGTCCTGCTTTGCATGCTCAGTTGCTTGAATCTTGTACCATGATTAGTTCGCTTGAAGCTCAACTAAAATCTCCTATTGCAAATTCTTGTTCTGCTTGTGATGTTGTCGCTTTGAAGAATGTTGAGCTAGAACAATGTGTTGATCGCTTGCAAGATGAGAATGATGAGTTGCGACAGTGTTTGGGTTGGTTGTCAGGTCGCGAGCCTCAGCTTAAGATGTTGATTGCTAGTTTTAAGAGAGCTGATGGTCGTAGTCTGGGTTCTGAGAAAGTTGGTGAGAGTAGTGGTGAGAAAGAGAGAGAACCTGAAAACTCCACCACAAACATTCCCACAAACCCACCGAAAGCCATTCTCAAGAACACCTTCACACCCAAACCCAACCACCTGCTAAACAAGCTTGACACCACTCCAGATCCTCCCAAGTTTCCACCAAAGACAAACAACTTCCAGAGGAGAGTGACCTTTGTGAGGAGTGGGGTTTACCAGCCGAGAGAGAGGCCACAGCCGAGAGAAACCCCAAAGCCAAAACCAGTCCGCTTCCATTGTGAACATTGTGGAAGGGATGGTCACCTAGAAGAGTTCTGCTGGAGGAAGAAGAGGGAGGTGAGAAGAGAGGAGGAGATGGGGAACAGGGACATGTACTACTCTTCCCGTAGTGTGTCTGTGTCTCGTTCACCCTTGCCGAGAGGAGAGGCCTTTGTGCGCACAGTTTCTTCGTTTGGCAGTCGTGGTGTTCCAGCTAGTCGTGAGTTTGCTAGGCGGCCTCCGGTTCGTGGTCAGTTTGGTTCAAGGAGGTTCGACCGTAGCTTCGAGGCGAGGAGAGAGTCTAGGCCACGTTTTCCCCCGCGTGGTGCTAGAGGTCCGATGGTGAGAGACGAGAGGGTTTCACGTGGTAGAGTTGATTTTGCTAACCCCTCTTTTGAGCAGATGGCCCGACACTGGTTTGACTCTTTTTGTGCTAACCCCAGTGTCGAGTCATTCGCTCATTCTCGTTCTCGCTTTTGATTTTGCAGGTGGGAGGCCTGGAGAACTTTTGGTTGATGGATTCTGACTGCTCGAGACATATGACAGGTAATAGGAAGTGGTTGTCCAGTCTCACCCCAGTGGTGTCCAGGCAGTACATCACCTTCGGGGATAAGGGTAGAGGTCGAGTGTTGTCTGAGGGTGCTATTCAGGTGAGCGACAATTTTATGTTGAAGCGGGTTGCTCTTGTCAAGAATCTTGGTTTTAATTTGCTTCAGTTTCTCAGCTTCTTGATGAGGGTTATGAGGTTCGGTTTAAGAGTCGTGATTCTCGAGGTGACCTTGTGTGTATGATCATTCCCGAGGGACAGATTTTTCGTGCTGATTTTTCTCGATCTTTTGGTCCTTCATGGTGTTTGATCGCTGGTACTTCTTCTGAGCTTTGGAAGTGGCATAGGAGATTGGGTCATGTGAGCTTTGATTTACTCACACGCTTGAGTGCTCTTGACCTTATCCGAGGATTGCCCAAGCTCAAGTTCAAGAAAGATTTGGTTTGTGCACCTTGCAGGCATGGTAAAATGGTTGCTGCTTCCCATCCACCTTTGACAGATGTTATGACTGAGCGTCCAGGGGAGCTTTTGCATATGGACTTGGTTGGTACCGCTCGCGTTCGTTTAGTTGGTGGGAAGTGGTATGTTCTTGTGGCTGTGGATGACTTTTCTCGGTATGCTTGGGTGTTCTTTTTGGCGTCGAAGGATGAGACATTTGATTTTGTTCGAGATCTGATTTTGAGGTTGAAAAACGAGAGTAATGGTGGTGCCATGAGAGCTATACGCAGTGACAATGGTACGGAATTTAAGAACACTCGTTTTGATGCCTTTTGTCGTGATCTTGGTCTCGAACATCAATTTTCTTCACCATATGTTGCTTGAAAAAATGGAGTTGTTGAAAGGAAGAATCGGACGCTTTGTGAGATGGCTAGGACGATGCTAGATGAGCATAGGACTTCTAGGAAATATTGGGCCGAGGCAGTGAACACAGCTTGTTATGTTTCAAATCGGATTTTCCTTCCTGCTTTCAAGAAGAAAACTTGCTATGAGCTTTTCCATGGTCGATCCCCCCGTGTGAGTCACTTTCGGGTTTTCGGTTGCAAGTGTTTCATTCTTAAGAAAGGAAATTTGGACAAGTTTGAGTCTCGTTCGATGGATGGAATTTTTCTTGGTTATGCTAATCATTCTCGAGCATATTGTGTTCTCAATCTTGAGACTAACCAAATCATGGAGACTTGCGAAGTCACCTTCGACGAGACCATTCCGTGTAGCTCTTCTGTCTTTGAGTGTGCAGGTGATGATGAATTGGGACAGTCCATCTTTGAGGAAGAACAGCTTGATGAAGAAGATGATGAGGAGAATCATGCACCGTGTGGAGATCATGTACCTTCTACTTCCACTACTACCACGACGTTCGACGACAGCTCTTCTGCTACACCTTCGTCGAGTCGCGCACATGATCGAGTTCAAGTGGAAGCTGATGGTGAGGGGGAGGCAATCTCGAGGCGAGAAGCTCCCCGGCTGGTACAGAGGGATCATCCACCTTCGAAGACACTCCACTAGAGGTCTAAATCATCTGACCAAAATCTCGCCTCAAGAGCTCAAGCGGTTTGGGAGGTCCACTTTTGATTTGACTTTTTCCCGAGGTTCCCAGGCCAGGGCGGTTTAACCGCCCCCATGACCCGGTTTAACCGCCCCCCTGGGTGTGTTGAATCGAGTCTTGTTTCAGTTCGTTTTGTGTTCGTTTCGATTGATTCGAGTTCCGCTGCGTGTTTCTTGTTCCTAGGGTCAGTAGCTTGACAGTGGCTACGTGATCTTGGCAAGATCGCTTTCGGAGGCGTTGGACTTGATTTGGGAGAATAGCCGGATTGGTTGGAAAGAATTTTTATCGGCTCCCATTCACTCTCCCCTCTCTGGTAGCCGTTTCGGTCCTTCACTCAACGAGAGTGTCCCAACATGACCAAGCATAGATGATACAAAAGGATTATAATCAAAATCAAGACCGGCTAGAATAAATTGTACCATCTCATCATGATCTATCACCTTCCCTGAAGCAGCAAGTGCATCTCGAAAGTACACATCTTTTGAAGTAGCTTGAGGACGACATTGTCCCCTTCTTGGTCGTGGCTAATTTCACCCGCAGGTTTGTAACCCGCGACTTGGAGTGCGCCGAGAACATTGCTTCAAGCACCTTCCATGCTTCTGCTAATGTGGTCGCCGTTGCAACCAGCGCCAATGCTTTCTGGTCAGGGAGTTCAGCAGATAGCTGAGAAGTTGTTGATCTTTGGCAATCCATGAGCCATGCTCCGGATTGCGAACAACCTCCTTCTTGTTGTCTGCCTTGACCGCCTCCAAGGTCTTGGACGGCTCACGATCAGATCCATCTAGGATCTCCATGAGTTGAGCACCTCGAACTACAGGAAGGAACTGCGCCCTCCATAGTAGGTAGTTGCCCCGAGTCAATTTCTCAGAGACTGCCCCTAGTTGCGCCGAGCTTGATGATGACGACGCCATGGGAAATATCGGGGAGGTTTGTGGATGTTTTTAGGAAGAGGATGCTCTGATTACCATGTAAGAAGAGAGGAAACGTGGTTGCCTATCTTGGCTAGCCACGGTAGCATGTTTATATGAGGTAACAATGCCAAGAGATCGTACAGGAAGAGATCGTGATCATGTAGGTCTCGATTGCCTTGATCTACTTGCTATACAAGATACTATCTTATCTCTAAGGCAAACCAAACACAAACATGTCAATCACAATCCTAGTTTGTTACAATAGTCTCATGAAATACCGACCTATTCTAACAGACTTCACTACCTTTTACCCATACATTTATGTTTTTGTTCCTATTCACACCAAGCTGTCACATATTCTCTCAGGCACGGCTTGATACACTCATGAGATTTAGAACTAATCTCTCCCATCTCTGTCATCTACATAAAAAGGAAAAGTGTCTAGGGTACCCCTCCAGACGAACGACCAATCCGCATCGCTCTTGGGTGACAAGAGGGGAGACACCGCCGCCTGCCACACAAGCTCCACCGGCCGCTCTCGCCAGCTGGCAGCGGTGGTGATGCCGAAGCCAACGACTATCCGCAACACTTTCCTTCTACCTTCGCTTCGTCTTTTCATCTTTGACTCCAAACGTAAGCAACCTTTTTCCGGTGAGGTTAGATACATTCCATGGGATAACAAGGCCCCAGCTCGGCTCCCTCTCGCTGGATCCGGTCTCCTCCGACCCTGATCTGGCCCCTACTGGTAGGGATGCTCAAGGGTTTCATGGGTTTCGGTAGCGCCCTCGCTTTGGAGCGCAAGGAGTTGGGCCATGCCAGTCAGCAGCACAACACTGCAGCTAGCCCCTCTTATGCTCTACAGTGTCTTCGGCGCGATGGCTGCCATGAGCAGCAACGGCGACGGTGGCCACCTTTGGTCCTTGGCCGGATCTAGCAGTTCCCAGACCAGATCTGGGCAGGTCCGCCCGGACTCAGGCGTTGTACGTGCGGGGTGTGATGGCTAGCACCGACCTTGCCTCTCACAGCAAGGCATGGGGGCATCGATGAACAGGTCCTCGGTCGTGCGGCCGGCGCCTAGGTCTGCGCATTGGCGGGTGAAGTGTGGTGCCCGTCTGTCCGGCCGGCGCCTGAATACGCGTGTTGGAGGTACGACCATGGGCCCATAGGGACGCATGGATAATCTCCGAAGGAAGTCGTACCAGGCGTAGAGACTACGAGTAGAGTACTGCAAGGACTCTCCTCGTTATGGAAACTAGTCGTATGACTTGTAAACTATACATATTGGCTTGTAAAGAACTCTACGAGTTGTATTAGGCACCCCCCCCCCCTCTCTCTCCTCCACATAAAAAAGTGGCGAGTTTTATAAAACAACTGGTAAATAGCTTGGCTATTAGGTTAATGTTAGGCTACAAGTGCTTCTGCTCTGATTTTGCAAGTAGAACTTCATCTGCTACCACCTAAATTAATAACACTTATCTAATATCCCATCAACTACTCTAAATGTAAAGGACTAAACCAGAAAGTGGAGTAAAAATCAGTTCCAACATTTTCATTACCTAGCAGGATCATGTTTAGTTCAGCCTAATAGCCTTATATTGCACCTATTGATTGGCATACTATGTTTTTTAGAAACTCTGCCAACTTGCACAAATAAAGCAGCAAGTAGATTATCCAGTTGTAGGAAGTCACAACCTACTCTACTCTAGCACCAATTGCAGTATGAACAATCATTGATGAACTGAATAGCATCCATTCTTCAGAACTAGCATCATGACACTTAAACTTAAACACTGACCAAGCGTGAGCATAGCTCAAACTTAGTTGCAGAAACATGCTTAGTCATCATATCAGTGGAATTGTTATGAGTACTTATCTTGCATACTGTAACATCACCTTGAGCAATAACGCCTCAAACGAAATGATATCTCGCAACAATGTGTTTCGTTCTTTCATGAAACATCTGATCTTTAGTGAGACAAATAGCACTTTGGCTATCACAATGTATAGTAGTGCAAGAAGAAATCCTACAACCCTCAGAGTATAAGCCTCTCAACCAAATAGCTTCTTTATAAGCTTCATAAACAGCCATATATTCAGCTATAGTAGTGGACAAGGCAACGGTAGCCTGCAAACTTACTTTCCAACTAATAGCACAACCACCAATGGTGAAAACATAACCTGTGAGATACCTTGTCTTATCCAAATCACTAGCAGAATCAGAATCAACATAACAAATGAGTCCATCTCTAGATTTCTCAAACTACAAAGGAGCACTAGAAGTACCTCGCAGATATCTCAAAATTCACTGAACAACTTTTCAATGCTCTTTGTCATGATTAGCCATGTATCTACTCACAACATCCAATGCATGAGATAAATTAGGACGAGAACACACCATGACATACATAAGTGAAACCAACTCCACTCGAATATGGGACATTAGACATGTACTCAATTTCTTCATTTGACACTGTACATAAATCTGAGGATAATTTAAAATGTGCAGCTAATTGAGTACTCACTGGTTTTACATCATGCATATTAAAACGACGAATAACCTTTTCAATATAACATCGCTGAGAGAATATACCTTCACATTATAGTAGAAGATCACTTCACTACAAATATTGATTGCTGGAATTAGGTGGAGGTCTACCAAACAAATCACTATATATACCTAGCTTAGTTCTTATAGTAGGTACCATAGGCTTACCATCTTCTCACTAGCTAGTTACGTCACCTACAATCTCACTAGCTAGTCACCTAACTAGGTGTTTCGGTGGATAGAGGACACAAAGCACTAACATCGATATGCATTGCATTCTGGAATAAGTGGGATTAGTAAGAAATCTTCAGCTATATGATGGAAATTGAGCATATGGGAAACCAAGGTTTTAAATCTCCCGTTATAGCCATTTGAGGGTAAGGTACCGCTATTTGTACACATGTACAATTTAGCCACTATAACCCGCTATAGCCTCATTTAGCCCGTTATTAGCTGTTTTTGAGCCCAACCGCTAAATCTTCTTAGCCCGCTATTTAAAACCATGTGGGAAACCCTAAGTTCATTGCTATTCTTGACATGGTAGCTCCAAACATATAATGCCTTCACAAAATTGTTGGTCCACGGTGGCAGCTAGGGCGGTGTTAGAAGTAGCTCTGCTACTCGAGGATGGGATGAAGAAGCTCGCCAGATAAATTTACTTATCAGTACAAAAGGGCACCATACCCTTCGACACCAATGCTATAATTGTGGCACATAGATCGACTTCCACCACCTACTAGTATATATGAACTCAAGAGGACTCTCTCATAATATAATGTCGATCGTTCTTATAAGTACTAGGTACCATGGGTTCACCTTCTTCTCACTAGCTAGTCGCCTCGCATAGTCGCATAAGCAGGTCTAAGTGTGGTCACATTATTAATTCTTAACTGTTTTGGTGGATGAGAGAGCACATTAGGCACTCAGCTCTATGCAAAATCTTTGCACTTTAGAACAAGAGGTGAACAAGCATGTACTTTGACGTTCAGTTGGTGGTCAATGGAAGGCGTTGCACATTGCCATGCTCTAAGATCCAGCTCTAAACTCACACGCATGCACAAAGTTGCTCGTCCAATCTCTTAGCCATCTTAATGAGCCCCCACGGACTGCCTCCGAGTAGCATAACATGCTTGAGTAGGCGAGCTTCTTCTATCAAGCGGTTGGAACGAGGCAAAGGATCAAGGACGCACATATGATGAACTTATAGTGCCCTGGTCATACCTACACAATAACAGAAATCAAATGTGTCATCAGAGAGTTGATACATTTGATACTGTTCCATTTTAGGTTCCTATTATGTTACATGTACACATCACTATATCATGAGTCATATACTAGCGTGGAGTCAGCAAACCACAAGCTTAATTACTCTATAGAATTCAAGAAGCATATCTCACTTTGATGACATTTTTATTTCAAACAACGTTATACTACCAGATCGGAGTACTTATGTACCAAAATCAATGAACAGAGTTTCATTTCAATGTCGTGAACTTTTAGTCAAAGTTTCTATATATATTTTTAGCCAAAGTTTCTAGCACTTTTTTCCCTAGAAACTTCGGTTAAAAATATACTCTTTTTTTTACAGTGGTCTAAACTAAATTTTATTTAACAGTATAAAAGCACACCGTGCAGTGTCCTTCCAAATCAATGCAACAATCGTGTCACATGTATCGACACTTTATGGACTTGAGAGGACTGGTACACCATCGTTCTTATAAGTACTACTTAGTACCCTGTGTTGACCTTGTTACTCCCCTAGTTAGTGACCTTCAGTATAAAATCCAGGACTGGTAAAACTGTATCAAGTCCTGTGCAGATTCAAAATATCTTTCTTTCCTACTTCGATGGATGAGCGAAACACAATAAGCATTCAACTCCATGCAATGCAATTGGAATGAGAGGGATCAGGAACTTTGCACTATGATGGCAAGGTTATGGGGAAAGTTTTGCACGCTGCCATGCTTCATGGGCCAGCCCCAAACCTAAATGTGTGCACAAATTTGTCCATTGCCATCTCAATGACCCCGATGGCCTTCAAGAGGAAGACAAGAAAGCGCGGCAATGGCACCGGAACCGTTTGGTGCCAATGCAGAGGTGCCGCTGGGGTCTTCGTTGGCAGTGTCACACACTACGGGAAACCGTCTGTTTGCCATGTGCCCGCAGCTTTGCCGTGTGCCACATCACGGGCACACGGCGGCCCGCCACAGGCACACGGCAAGCAGCCCGCCGCAGGCACACGGCAAACAGTCCGAATCACGGCAAAGACGCCTGTTTGCCGTGTGCCTGGCCACGTGGCACACGGAAAACACAAGGCGCACGGCAAAGAGGCATGTTTGCCGTGTGCCTGACAGGCTACAAAAAATTTGAATTTTGCCTCCAAACTTTTTTTGCTAACTTTTTTGTCGATGTATTATTCCATGTTAGTTTTGTGCATGTTTTCTGGTCTGTTTGCTATATTTAATCATTTTATTTTATTGTTTTTAATTTTGCCGATAAGGCAAATTTGAACTGTAAGTGTTTCGAATAATGTAATGTAATGTTTGGAAAAATGTTATTTGGATTCTTTAGATGCATATGATGCCATATGTATTAGATGGAATCAAATTTTGAATATATTGCTCGCTTACCGTATGCCCGAATTTGGGATCGGTTCGTTTAAAAATTCTATAAAATGCAAAAAAAGTCAAAAAATTATAAATTTTGGCATGATGTCATGTTTTCATACGTAGGGGCTATGGTAAAAATGGAGAAGGTTTCGAGCAAGTTGACGTATTGCCTCTTTACAAACCGAAACTTCTCGGGGGAAGATCCTAAGAGTTGTGAAAGAGATCATGTGATTTGAAACAACGTGACAATTGAAATTAAGTTTTACAACAAAACTCATTTTGTATAGTCTACATACACCTTAGATAGGTTCATGCCCAAATTTGGTTATTTTTTAATCCGTTTGATATTTTTAATTTTTTTGTTTAGGCAGTAATATGTTTGCCGTGTGCTTTGCCTAGAGACACACGGCATTGGCTGTTTGCCGTGTGCCCTTGGGTCGGCACACGGCAAAGGGTGATTTCCGTGCGCTTTTTGAGGGCACACGGCAAACAGACTTCGCCATGTCATCAATCCAACTCCCCACTCTCTCTTCTCCCATTGGTTCAGAGCAACTCACGTGGATCCACTGGCCCACCCCCTCCCCTCATCCAAACGCTGCCTCCTCTCCCTCCCTCATCTCTTCTCCACCTCCATCCCTCTCTCCCTCTCTCTCCCTCGCACAGGCAGCAGGCGCAGCCGGCGGACGGCGGGGGCGGCCGGCGGCGGGTGCGGCGAGGCCTGGCCGGCGGCGGGCGCAGCCGACGGCGGCCGCGGACGGGCGCGGTCGGCCGCGGGCGCGACCGGCGGCGGGCACGGCCGGGGCCTCGCGGCGGCGGGTGCGGTCAGGCGCTGGCGGCGGGGCCTGGCCGGCGGCGGGCGCGGTCGGCCGCGGGCGTGACGGGCGCGGCCGGTGCCTCGCGGCGGCGGGTGCGGCCGGGCTAAGCGGCGGGGCCTGGCTGGCGGCGGGCGCGGTAGGCCGCGGACGGGCGTGGTCGGCCGCGGCCGGCGGCGGGCGCGGCGGGACCCGGCCGGCGGGCACGACGGCGTGGCCGGGCGCTGGCGGCGCGGCCAGCCAGTGGGCGGCGGGGCATGGCTGGACCGGCGACGGCGCGCAGGTGGCTGGAGCAGCACCGGCGACGTGCAGGTGGTCGGACAGCGTGTGGCCCATGCTGGGCCCGCAAATTTTTTTATATATTTTAAAACAGTGTTTGCCGTGTGTCTAATGAGCAAAGTTTACGGCACACGGCAAAGCTTTCTTTGCCGTCGTGGAGTTTGCCGTGTGCTATTTTGCACACGGCAAAGCCGAAGGCACACGGCAAAGTCTTTGCCGTGTGGATTTTCGGCTTTGCCGTGTGTGGGAGGCACACGGCAAACCCCAGGTCTCCCGTAGTGACATATATATAGCACCGGCTCCAATGGCAACGACCGTCGTCGGCAAGGCGCTAAGAAGCACGGCCAAACTCGCCAAGCACCTCCACACGCGTCGTGCTCAACTTCAAGAAATCAAGATGCTCTCGCCATCCTTCACTGACGACAGGTCGACAGTGCCTGCAGCGCCACTAACTGCGCATGCTCACTGGCTACCTCGTAGGCGCATGTGCGCTCTGCTGCTTCTCACTCTGCTTCAGTAACAGCTATTGCGTCCACTCTGCTTCAGAAACAGCTATTGTGTGCTGTCATGGTTGCCTTGTGGTACGGCTTCGTCCGCGTCAACGAGGCAGCTGCTGCGGCCGTGCCACCGTCGGGAGCATTGCTTTGCCATGCTCCGAGGGATCTAATTATTCTTCCCCGTGGGGTCATCATGATGAAATAGGTTGTCATGTCGGTCAGACATTTTCATGGTTGGAAATGCAGCGTGGTCCAGGTGGTACATGTGAAATTGACTTTATTATAGGTCATTTTTGACACTTTTCATTTTATAATTTCTGCTATTCACCTAAACATAAGTGTATATATCTAGATGCATAATAAAAAATATGAATCCAGAAATGTCAAAATGACCTACAATTTGGAACGGGGGTTGTAGTGAGACTAGATTGTGTTTATTATGTGCGCATACTTTAAAATCCATTTTACTTCAAAATTTACTTTTTTCTGGAAGTTGAAGAGATGTACTGTCTTTTGGCATCCACTACTGGACAGAGCTTTGCTAGCAAGGTTGTACTAAAAGTACCTCTTTTAGCACCGGTGCTAAAAGGGAGCCGCGCTGACACACGCGTTCTACATCTTTAGCATCGGTTGGCATGAGCAACTGGTGCTAAAGGTTCTTCATTTTTATTTATTTTTTCCTTCACCCCTTTTATTGTTTGTTTTATTGTTTTGTATATATATTACTCTTAATGTTTATTGTTTTGTATATATATTACTCTTAATGTTAATAGTTTTTATCTAGGGGGTTCTTCAAGGTTAATAGTGGGAACCAAGCTCGGTTTTGGGAAGATGTCTGGGTAGGAAGTGAGACATTAATGAAAAAATATCCGTCGCTGTTCAACATTGCTAGGAAAAAGAATGTCTCAGTAGCCTCTGTGCTAAATTCAGTACCCTTTAACATGTCTTTTAGAAGGGCTTTAACGGGGGTTAACTTACAGAAATGGTTTCAGCTTGTCGAAAGTATTATCACTGTCAAGCTGAATACTAATGATGATGTGTTTGTGTGGGGAGCTAATAAAAAGAGGATGTTTTCAGTTAAATCAATGTATATGGAATTACTAAAAGAGGGTCATCTTTAGGGGGACATATTGGATGAGAAGCTGGGCATTGTTATCAAGAGAGGACGAAAGAAGTAATTTGAAGAAGATATGCCATAGCTTGGAAGTCACGACGATGGAAATTTTTAACAAATTTGGATGGAAGACAAGTGGAAGAATTCAAGCATAGCGTTATGGATTGTTTTCCCTTTGCTTTCCGTCGGTTTTGTTTTGAACTTGGGTCGGATTTTGTCGGTTTTAGTGGTGGTTTTACCCTTCTGCTGTAAGCAGGATGATTACAGCCTGAGTGCTGTTGTATTGGTCATATGGCTGTAAGCACTCTCTGAGTGTGGAGGTCGGATACTCCTTTATCTAAAAAAATATTACTCTTAATGTGTGTATCAGTATTCGTATAGACCTCATATGATCGCGTAAAATGAAATATATATTAGAAGGTAGTGTGCAGTAATTAACTATATATTACAACTTAATAGCACATTTCAATTAACTGCTACACAGAGTTATCTGGATGATCCTATGAGTTCTCAGCATAAAATTCTCCTTGGTGATTTACGATCTCGTCTATAATAAATCCCATGAGTTGTTCTTGAATTGCAGTGACTCTGTCCGAATGCAGTTGTTCTTCTTTCAGCCTCATCGTCTATAATTTTCAAACATTTGAATATATTAAATCAACAGAATTGAAGACAACAGTTGTGCACGAAAATTATAAATGTCTTTATTATAACGTGGCCTCCCATTTTGGAATAATTGACCTAGAGCCTCCTCACCCCATTAAATGGTTGTAAACTTTATGGCTCGCATTCTATGTGATCTGTTTCAAGTTCTTTGATCCATCTTTCAAGGTTTTGTATTCCAAAAACTTCAAAAAGTTTGCAAAAAATTCAGCAACACCTCCCACAGCCCCGAACAACATGAACACAGCTCGGAGTATTCATGGCTCGAGCGATGGGAAGATCAAGGAGTATTTATATGAAGGGAGCATCAACACCGGTTGGTGTTACAAACCGCTGCTGATGTTCGGTTTGTAACACCAGCTGGTGCTGCTAGTTTGCACATCGGATCGATCCAACCAGTGTTGATGTGTGGCGTCCTCATCAACACCAGTTGATGGCTGCAACCGGTGTTGATGATAGGGATTTAGCACCGGTTGTTACCTCCAACCAGTGCTAAATCTCCTGCTTAGGAACATGACTGTTGTGCCCAGTTCTAATGCTCTCATCCACCGGGCCTCATTTTGGCTGGTTCTAATGTTCAAAACTGATGTTGCTCTTTCCAGTAGTGATCAATACAGTTGTGCTAAGTTTTACATACTGCTTTTATCATGGACTTGTGAAGACTCATTGTCTGCTTGGTAGAGCTCATCCCGTTTGTAATGATCTATAGGAAGTAAGTCTTTGATTGAAGGGATTATGTTACTAAAATGATTCTATGATGAGAATCTAGTTTTTATGTGGCTCCGAGCAACTAGTATTTTCTTACCTATATTTTGATGTTTAGTGATCAGTGGACATAAAGCGATAGCTCTGATGGAAGACACCGATTCATTTTAGAATGAGAGCGATCAGTAAAACATCTTAAGCTATGATTGACGTACAATTCAGCCATTTGGAATCCTTTTGCTCATTGCATGCTCACGAGCTAGATCAAAACTCAAATGCATTCACGAAGTTGTAAGTGCACGAGGCAGCTGCTAGGTATGGTGTTAGCAGCTCTCCTACTCAAACTCGAGCACAGAATATTATGATGAAGAAGCTCGTTCCATCGGTGGGTCATCCATGAAGTGTAACGTACAGCCCAGAATTTTGCGTTGTTTGTGTTATTAAAATATATTAGCTAAAATTTAAAACTTTTTGTTTGAGTTGAGTGGGCCATGAAAATGTCATTGCAACATTAGGAATAATTGCTTCTTACCTTAAAGTCCAAGTAAATTAAATTGTGCCATTAAAATTTTAATTCAACAGACACATGCTTGAGTTGGATTTTATTCCGATTTATTTTGGATCTCAAAGGTGTTTTTTGAATTCAGAATTCAAACCAAAAAAAAAAACATAAACCTACCTATTGGATTGGCCCACTGGCTAAACCGCCCCAGCCTGCTAACTCTCCCTCCCTTGCTGTCTTTCATGCACGAGCCAAGACCACGTGACCGAGCCAGCCCAGCGACCCATCTCCAACGCCGACCAGTGGCCAACATGCTTCCTCTTTTCCTTGCACTATAATGAGCAGGGTGGTTCGTTAGCTTTTCCTTCCACCTCTCGCCTCCATCTCTGTCTCGCTTGCGCACGGCCGCTGGTGCCTCTCTTGTTGCATGTCGCATGCCCCAGCACCATGACAAGGCAAGGAGCACCTTGCCCTTGACCCGTTGTGCCTTGCCTTGACCTAAAAACCCTGGGCGATACTTCTAAAAGCCATGTCATGGTGATTTTCCCCCTTTTCCCATCGGCATGGCATCTCTACCACGCCAAGAACCACCCCAAAACCCAAATTTGGGACCGTGGATGGTTGCCATGAGTCCCTGCATCCATGCTGAGGCCGCTCGGCCCTTGATCCGGTCCATGTCGTCAGTGCCGGCCCTATGATTTTGAAGGCCCTCTGGCGAACTCATGGTGACGGCCCCTCTAGAATTTAGACTTTATATAAAATCTTATATATATATATACGCTATTTTTTTCTTGCAAAGTGAAAACAAATATATTGATATCTTTTTTATTTAACATGTTTGATAATCATCGGGTAACAATGTAGACTAAGAAAATAATATATTTAATTTGATTACCTTATGTTTGTACTCCATAATTCCCATTGCTTCTCATAAATAGATACTTCTTCGAGCATTTCTTGATGCAAAATCATCAAGGACGGTATTGAGATCTATAGTCTCCAATATAGCCCTCTCGATGGCGCACATAGCCAAGCCATTTAATCTTTCTTGTGTCATAGTTGATCTCAAATAGTTCTTCAACAACTTCAGTTTTGAGAAACCTCTTTCAGCCGAAGCTACAGTCACAGGTACAGTTAAGAGGATTCGATAGGCAACTGAAACATTTGGATAGCAATCTGCAGCCATAACAAATTGCAGAATCTGAAGCGCTGACATCAAAGAATCTGGCAAAGTCATTTGCAGCACTTTTAATTCTTGAAAAAAATCATTGATCTCAACATCGGATGAGTTATCATGAGAAAATGTTTCCACAAAAATCTTGCAGTGTAGCCAAAGATCAGTTTCATCCAAAGCTTTCAAATTTTCAGAGTTGAACAAGAATCCAAAAATTTTATCAAATTCTTTCATCTGGTCAAATCTAGTTGTCAATGAAGCAATTGCAGCATCAATCATAACATTAAAGTACTCCACTCTAAATGAATCCACAACAGACCGTTGTATTTCCTCATCTTGGTCATCTTGTTCATCAAAATGTTTCTTTCTCTTTCCCTGACGTTTTGTACGAAATTTTGGCTCTATATCCAGTTCAGATGCAATATTTTTTGCTGTATCCATACTTGAAGCGAAACCTTCATCTCTATACTTCTTGAAATATGATATGACACCTTCAATATGTTTAAGGGTATCATCTATATTCACAATTTTAGATTGCAACTTCTTGCTCACCTTATTTATAGAGAATAAAATGTCCTGCCAAATAACCAAGCCAACTAAAAATTCAAAATTCTCAAGTGCACTCACCAAAGATTGAGATTCACTAACTGTCATTGAGTCACGGTCATCAGTTGTAGCCTTCTCAAGCGCTTTTAAAGCTGATCTTATTTGAGGAGTTTGGAATCTGATAGCTTGAACACTTTTTATTCGGCTTTCCCAGCGTGTGTTAGACCATGACTTAACTGTTAATCCTGGGACATTGTCCACCAAAATCTTCCATCTTTTGGTAGACTTTGCAAACAACGTGTATATCCGTTGGATGATACCAAAAAAAGAAATAGCATGCCTGCAAGATTAACAGACAGTAAGTACCATACTTATCCCAAATCAATGTATAATAGAAATAATATTTTACCTGCAAGAGTTTCCCATATCACATAGAGTAAGATTAAGACTATGACATGCACACGGCATATCTAATGCTCTTGGATTAATTTCAAGCAATCGCTTCTGAACACCTTTGTGAGGACCCTTCATATTTGAACCATTATCATAGCCTTGTCCTCTCACATCATCAATATTCAAATGAAGAGAAGCCAATACACTCTTTAATTCATTAAAAAGACCCAATCCTGATGTGTCATCTACCTTCAAGAACTCTAGAAAGAACTCCTCTACCTTTGGAACATTGTTCGACATATTGACACAACGAATTATTAGAGTCATTTGTTCTTCATGGCTCACATCTGGAGTACAATCTAAAATCACTGAAAAATACTTCGAATCCTTAATAATCTTTAATATAGTTTGTTTCACACAATCGGCAAGAATGGAAATCATCTCATTCTGAATTTTATGCCCAAGATAATGATGATGAATCTCACTATTTTGAATCCGTCTAATATGGTCCTGCATCACAGGATCAAATTCACCCATCATTTCAACTGTGCCCAGAAAGTTACCATTGTTATCTTGATATAGTTTCTCATTTTTTCCTCGAAAAGCCAAATTATGTTTAGCAAGAAACTTGACAGCAGAAACAATTCTTACTAAAACTTGTCTCCAACGCTCTCTCTCCTTTGCAATTTCCCGTTGCAAATCATCATCAATTGTTTGATTTTTGCTCAACCTCAACCTAAGTTCATTCCAAGTATTCATGTTTGTTATATGCTCCACACTATTCTCATGTTGGTTGAGTCTAAAACTAAGATGTTTCCAGTCCTTCAATCCATCATTTGCTAGCAAACTTTGGTTCTGCCTTGATTTGAACAATTTGCAGCAAAAACAAAATACTTTGTCCACATGTTTAGAGTAAACCAACCACTTTCTATCAACCACCTCTTTATTGCTCAACTTTCTAGAGTAGTAGGCATAAGAAAAACGTCTATTAAGAGCATCAGTAGGGAACTCAAGATTCAATTCTCTCACCGGCCCCTTTTCAATCAAAATATCTCTACCTTTATTATCAAGATTCTCCCAAGTTCTAGGATCAAAGACATCATGAATAGAAGGCTCTTGCATATCATCAATTGGATTTTCAGGTTGCACCGGAGAGGAAGGCTGTAAATTTTCATTGTCTATTGCATCTACTGGATTATCATCAACTTGTTGCTGCCCTCCTTCTTGTATATCAGTTGCATCTACTAAGTTATCATCAGACACCGCAGTACTTGACGATGGAAAAAATTTATGTAAAGCACCTCTTTGTGATTCAATCAATTGATCTTCTAGTCTTTTTCGTTTCCTTTTCTCAGCCCCTGACAAATGCTTCTTAGGTAACATTCTTAAATTCTAACACCTAAATTAGAAGAAGAGCATGATCACATGACTACTATTATAGAAATCTGGAATACTTTACAATAGAAATTACACATAAAATTAAATTGGTCATTGTGTACCTGAATGGCCGAACAGCCTCTGAATCTCTATTGTCGCTCAGTTGAAGGCCGGAGGCGTCAGGCTGAATCGCCCAGTCGATCAGATCGATCGCGAGTTTGGCAGTTCGCGAGAGTCGCGAGCGTCGAGCGGAGGGCCGGCGGCGTTGCGACGTTTCCTTTTCGCGAGTCGCGAGCGTCGAGCGGAGGGCCGGCGGCGTCGCGAGCGTCAGAAACTCAGAATCGTTTGCTGCTGCCTGCCTTTCCCGTATGCGCATAGCTGATGGTGGGCCTGGCTACTAATCCTACATGCTGTATACATACATGGGCTTGGGCCCCTTCCTTGCTTGGGCCCTCGGCCGTCGCACATGGGGGCCTACCCCTAGGGCCGGCACTGCATGTCGTGCGGCTATAAGAGCCGCCATAGTCGCCGCCTCTCCGTCGCCCCTGAATTCCATTCAGGTGTCGGTCCAAAACCCCAGCACGTGCTTGAAGAAGGGGGAGAAGGGGAGGAGCCAGAGGAGCATAAATGAGGAAGAGAATGGGAAGAGAATGTAACGTCCCGCCTCTCCAAGGCTGGGCCCGCTTACACCTTGCACCTCTCTAGGACATCTAGAATCCCTCACAGACCAACACACGTCTTTTTTGCACACTTTGTCCTCACTCATGCGCACCCATGAACGACTTTCCGGTCAGTCACCCATCCTGAAATTACTCCGGGCCAAGCACGCTTAACCCCGGAGTTTTTTCGAGATGAGCTTCCAGAAAAGAAGTTGCAACTTATTGATATGAGTATTCTATCAATCCTATTAAGCCATGGATTGTCACAATCTCATCCCCTTAGGAGACTGACGCCCTCATCGGTCTACCTCAGGCCAGGAACGTCCCCTCCGGCCACGTCCGTGTGCCTAGTGCCAGCGCATGTGCCATGCTGTGTGACCACTCTAGGCTCACACCAGCCATGCGCACCATGCCTGCGCAAATGCGACCCCACGCGCTCGTGAAACCGCGAGAGTCGGCTCTAATACCAATTGTAACATCCCGCCTCCCCGAGGTCGGGCCCGCTTACACCTGACATCTCTCTAGGACCTCTAGAATCCCTCACAGACCAATAGACATCATGTCAGGTCTAAATGTGGCCATGTTCTTTACATACATATTTAGCATATTTTTTCTTACCTATTTTGGTGGATGAGTGAACACATTAAACACTCAGCTCCATGAGAAATCTTTGTATTTTGGAACGATAGGCATCAGAGAACAAGCATAGAGTATGTAGCTTAGTTTTGCGTGTCTATGGATCGTGGCACGCGTTGCCATTCTTCATATTTCAGCTCCAAACTCAAACTCGGACACGAAGTTGTACGTCCATCCACATGTTGCCCTCAAGTAGCATAACATGCTTGAGTTGGTGAGCTTCTTCTATCAAGTGGCTGGAAGCAGGCAAAGGATCTCAGGACGTTTGTTGTAATTGACCTAGGTCAGCCTAATTGGGCCATCAGGCCCAATTCTAACTCGACATTATCCTTGTTAGTTGCCTTTGATTGGGAGGCAAACTCAGCCCACTTAAGGGCCCGGCCCCACGCCTACAGCACTATATAGCCAAGGGGAAACCCCTAGTTCCCCTAATGTGACGGGTTAATCTTGAGTTAAGTTATTGTTAATCATGTTTACTTTGATCTAACAATTGGTATCAGACGCCTCCTAGTCTGTTCTTGATCCCTTGCCGATCCTAAGTAAGCCCCTCTTCATGTCTTTACACTGATCAGTTTCATGACTAAGTAAAGTTTAAGTATCTTTTGTGCTTGTTCTCCATGCCTTTACTACTGCTCGGTTAAGATTTGTTTCAATCATAGTGAACATCGAGTTCAATTCCAAGTTTTAGCTGAGTTTTATCAACTCAGAATTATGTTGATAAGATAAGTGAGTACAACTCAAATTCAGATAAATGGGAGAGATCCAATGATTGGCAAACATGGTCATTACACATACTATCATTGAGGCCTTTAGAGATTCTTTTTCTACTAAGATCAACGATAAGGAATTATCAGTTAAGGAGTTAACGTACTCAATTGAGGAAATGTATAAATGTAAGTTAGCCAATTTTCTCCTTATGAAATTAATAACCTCGCGTTACAATGATCAATGTGCATTGAGCGTACACATTACGAGCATGGGTAAGATAGCTAATGAGTTGAAAGTGCTTGGGATATATACCCCGAGGCACTCGCTTGCGCAATTCATCACGGATTCTCTTCTTGAGAACAATCGTGCTAATAAAGAAGTGCATGCTCAAGTCATCTGCAACTTTTGCAAGTCAGTCAACCACATGCAAGAGCGATGCCCCAGATTAATTGCATGGCTTCACAAGAAGGGTAACTAAGTTGTCTCATAAGTTTTTCATTAAGTTTATTTGCTCCTACTATTTTGGTGGAATAACTCAGGTGCGTTTGCGCATATTAAACGTCCTCTAGGTATTTATGGACTCTAAAGGAGGGGAGATTCAGGGGAGCAAAGTCTACAGGACTTCATCAAAGTCAAAGACTATGGAGCTTCGCATTAGAAATAAGTCACTAGTTTTAGCTATATTGCAAGTTGATGATGTACTTTAGATTAAGAAATAACATATTTGTTTCCTGTGATGAGAAATTCTTGACATTTGTCTTCTCAATAAGTAATAATATATTATCAAGTTTGTTTATTGTTTATTTTCAGCGTAATTGTCTTTGACTATTATTTAAGTTAAATAAGTTATTAAGTGATGAGACTTTGTCGAATATGTGGCACACTCACGTTTAGACCACAAATTCGAAGGGAAGAATGGAATGTCTCATCAATTATC
Organism: Urochloa ruziziensis; assembly: GCA_015476505.1. Lineage (NCBI taxonomy): Eukaryota > Viridiplantae > Streptophyta > Magnoliopsida > Poales > Poaceae > Urochloa > Urochloa ruziziensis. The sequence goes on along the minus strand of CM027123.1, from coordinate 26,700,082 downwards.
AGATACTTCAAACAATAAAATAAGTTGTTCTTTATCAGTTAAGATATGATGAGAATGGAGTGTCTCATAAGTTAAGAGATGTTCTTGTCAGTTAAGAGATGCTCTCATCACTTAGGAGATGAGTTGATAAGATGCTCCGAATAAATAAGTTACAATATTGGAATTATCCTATCATATTACTCAATTAAGAATAAGCTCAAAGGTAGTTTACTTGATTTCCTATCATATTGCTCAATTAAGAATAAGTTCAAGGGCTATATACTCACTTTACTTCATTGCGAGCGTCTTCTCGCTATAGCATGTTGCTCAATTAAGAATAACTCTAAGATTAAATTAAGAATAAGTTCCTGGGCGATTTGTTATGTGAGACATGATCGTTTTAGATATCATTGTAATAGGAGAGATACTCCACTACTACTAATTGTCTCAAATAAGTCAGTGTAATTTTATTCCTTATTCTGGCCACCGCTGGGTATGGGATAATTTTCACAGGTTCTTGTTGTTTTGTTCATTTATGGCCAACGCTGTTGTGGACTAGTTCAAATGGAACAGAGACAATTGAAGCATGGTTTGTGTTCATGATTCTGGCCACCGCTGTTTTATGAACATTTAATCATAGCTTTGCTATCTAGTTCATTTTCTGACCACCGCTGTTATGGGCTAGGTTAGCAAGGGAAGTTCATCAGTGGTGTCTAATAAAAATATAAGAAATGTCGTGTCAAAGATAAAGAAATTAAGGAGCTACCATTATAAGATAATCAAATAAGTTTAAGGGTGACACACTTTAATGCTCTAGCTGTTTTCATTAAGTTTCTTCAGATAAATCTTAATGAGATATAGAATAAGTTTCTCTATGTTGATGATTTAAGATAGAATAAAATATGTATATGACTTGCTTATATATTTTATTTCATGCCATAAGTATGCCTCCATTTTTAAAACAGACTTTGTGTGATATTTAATGATAAGTTAAATTTTAGACACAAAAGTAAGACCCTCAGTTACTTTTAAGTTGTAATAAAGTGGTCATAAAGGAGTCTGTGACATTTACATAAGTATAGTTCTCTTATTAGCAGTTTTCGAATGGAGTCAATACAGTAGGTTATAATGGTCTACAGGTTTAAGAGCGATTCCAAAAGAAACTGAGATGCTAAGTTCATAACTCATGATAGGTTTGTAAGTATCATGGGCAACTATGTTTTATTATAAGGTTAAGGTGGAATAAGTATTATCTTGATACTCTAGGTGAATGCTTTCTCCATAAGCTAACACAACTAAGTTTGCATTCCAAGAAAGGGAAAAGTTTTCATCGTATCATAAGATGCATCTTAGTGAAGCTCTCCTAAGTTCTGGGGGAGCATGACACTGAGATGGGACCAAAATGAGTATTATGATTGTCACTAAAGGGAAATTGTTAAGAGAAACTCTGAAGTAATAAAATGTGAATGCATACATAGCTATGCCTGTTTTCTTTGAGTAATATAGCAAATTCTATCATAAGTATAAAGGTTAAATCTAAATTAAATTGGAAGATGTTCCTAATGCTTCAATTAGAAGCTATATGCTAAGATCTATAAGTTATTGTCTTAGCATGACAAGCCACATTCTTGACAAGTTTTATCAGTCTTAATCCAGGGAAGGTCCACTGGAAAAGGTGTTTAAAAGATTAATGCACCAAATAACATGCTTATTTAATTAAGTATTATTCAGATAAGGTTTTGTAAAAGTGTATGGATGTAATTGTGCACAATTAGTTTATGTCCTTGATTTCTACATATATGACTGATTCTATAGAAAGCTCTAAAACAAGATTAGCATTATTAAAGTTGATTTTGTATGGCATGTTTTAATTCAGATAGGCATATGCAATAAGTTCTGGTATTATTATTAAATCAACATTGATTAAATTCAATGTCACTGTATTTGATTACAGTATTCCTTTCAAGGAATGACATATAGTTGATGGTGTCAAGTCCATTGAAAAATATATTGTTACAGGATCAAGTCATTTTAATGTTTTGAGTAAATAGCTAGCAACATGACTAATTGAGGGTTTTATCTCTTAACTTATTCTCGTGAGATTAGTAGGGATTTGATAATTAACCTCAAATATGATTCTAGATGAGGCCAAATGAATAAACTCCCAAATAAGTTGATAAGAATTCTATCAAGGTACTATAGTGGACTTTGGTTAATGGTGTCCCGGGGTATGTCTGTAATGTTTGCCGATGACTCGTCCGCTAGGTCTTTTGCTATGGTATTGAGTGTGTACATAATGCGAACATAAGCTTAAATTTTAAGATTAAGATTGTTCGATTAAGCGGGAGATTATTGTCTGTGTATATCCACCTGCACATGATCAATAAAGTGAATATTATATGAAAAAGTTATTGACCATCGGTCAAGGGGGAGAATGTTGGAATTGACCTCGATCAGCCTAATTGAGCCATCTGGCCCAATCCTAATCCTACACCAATCCTTGTTAGTTGGTTTTGATTGGAAGGCAAACTCAGCCCACTAAAGGGCCCGGCCCCACGCCTACAGCACTATATAGCCAAGGGAAACCCCTAGTTTATCCTTGGTTTTCCTAGTGTGACGGGTTAATCATGAGTTAGCCTATAGGGTTCTGTGCAACCCTAATCCTACCGATCTAGAAGTGTGCTGGAAGGCGTGGAAGCTTATTATTTGCACTTACACCAGAGAGGTTTGGTACCTGCTGCTGAGGGAAATTGGCCTGCATGATCTGGTGCCCCTATGCTCAGAGTTCTCCCTAGCAAGCTGGTGGTCCAATTCAAGGAAGCGACGGGACAAAAATGGAAGAGTTTTGATTCCCTTGTGAGGTTTTTTGGATCATGCCATTACAATTTTTCCGGTTTTGAAAATCTCCATTACAATCCGTCTATTTTGAAGACTACCATTACAATTCCCATTCTCTTTGAAATATGCCATTCTATACGTATTAGAAGACCTTGGGCCCAGCTGCAGCGTACACAACACATAGATATTTTTCGTATGGACAATATTGCCCTTAGGTACTCTTCTAACTCCACTCACTTACATGTGGGCCCCATTATTCATCCCCTTCCTATCCTTCCCTCCTATATCTGCTCCCGTACTGCACGCGACAAAGCACCGGCTCAAGCTCGAGCTCGCTCGCCTGGCGGCGCGGGCTGGCAGCGGAGCTCAAGCTCTCGCTCGCCTGGCGGCGCTGGCCGACGGCGGAGCTCGAGCTCACCCGCCCCGCCGCCGCTCACCTCCTCAACCCGCCCCGCCGCCGCTGCCCACCTTGGCCTGCCCCGTTCCCCCGCTGGCCCCTCTTGCCATGGTTGGAGCTACCGCGCGCGACGACTCCCCAATGCTCCAAATCGACCTATTTGAGATCCAAATCAACCAAAGCTTTGAATCGGGCAGAGCAGGGGTGTCGACGGCGATGGGATGCGAGGTTCAGAGGGTAGCGAACGGAAGGAAGGCTGGAACTGGCCGCGAGCGGGGCGGACCTGGCTGTGCGGCTCGCCATGGCTGGAGATGCCGCCACCGCCGTCCCTCAATGCTTTAGCGATGGCCACCGCCATCGAGCTCGCGGAAGGGGAAGTGCGGGGAGGAAGAAGGCGGCGCTGAGGAGCTTCGTCGCACTCAAGGTGTGCACAAGGGCAGCGGGGCAACGGGCGGTGAGGTGCTGGCAAGCAGAGCAGTGGCGGGTTGAGGGAAGTATGGAAAGAGAAGGAGATGACGTGTGGGGCCCGCATGTCATTGAGTAGAAAGAAAGAGATGTACCAGTGGTATTTTGGACCATACCAAAATACGAAGGCCTGCGAGTGGGTCCAAGAGCATCAAAGACGTAGAAAATGGCATGGTTCAGACAAATCAAGAATTGTAATAGCATGGTTCCAAATACGCGAATTGTACTGGCATATCTCCAAACTTGCAAATACTGCAATGGCACCAATCAAAAAAACCCTTATTCTTGCCAAGAAGATCAGGAGTGAGGCATTGCAATGGGCTCAGGCTGGTTACATCTCGTTACAACCATTTGCATTGCCCCAAAAGTCATCCGCATCTGGTCGCGAAATAGGTGTTATGTAATTAAAGCTTTCTTTCTTTTGATTGGTGCCAAAGGGCCTCTAGTGCAGTACTGCAGTTAGTCAGAGGAACCCAGCGGCACTCCTTAGGTCCTTGGTTCGACTCTCCGTGGGAGCAAATTTCAAGCTGATGTTAAAAAAATCCCGTAATTGTAATTGTGGTTGGTTTGGGCGGCCACTCCTACATAAGGTAGTGCCAAAGCACAGGCTATAGGTCCGGCCCAGGTAGTAACTGTGGTTCGTTTAGGCCACTCCTACATGGGGTAGTTGTAAATTTGTAATGGTCGCTAACCCTCGTCTCACAAAGGATTACGAGCCCTGTGTGTAAGGGTGGGGCAGAAGCTTGATTTCTCTATAGGTCCGGCCCAGGTAGTAACTGTGGTTCGTTTAGGCCACTCCTACATGGGGTAGTTGTAAATTTGTAATGGTCGCTAACCCTCGTCTCACAAAGGATTACGAGCCCTGTGTAAGGGTGGGGCAGAAGCTTGATTTCTCTAAAGTATTCAAAAAGCGTGGTCACTTTGATGACATTTTTATCTCAAACAACTCTACACCACCCCCGTGGGAATACTCATGTGCTAAAAGTACAATTACACATCGGGGACTTTCCCTAGTTGCCATATACTTCGAAGCCTATCTGTTAGCTAACTTATTGTCATAATATATACTAACACCATTGTTTATCTCTTCTTATACTTGTACCTCACGCGCGCACACAATCTACGAACACATATGGTGCAGTCATCTATTATTGTTTTACTAATTCTATATCAGTAGAAAAAAAAAGTAGTAATTATTGTCCATGGTAGCTCACTACTGGAGAAGAATGTTACTCTGCTAGACAGTGAAGAGGGAGACAACGGGAGCTCCAAAGGGTAAAATGAAGATGTATGAATGTACAAAATAAGAGAGCAAGTGAGTCTTTAAGTGAGTCCCCTCCTCTTACCCCTGGGGTCCTTTATATAGAGGAGAAAGAGAGTGACAATTTTCTCCAAGTCCTTGATTGGTACAACATTTAGAGGTAGACCATTGGGCCTTTGCATGAGACCCACGAAGAAGGAAGCTGAAACCAGTCAGTGCTTGACCTCAACAACATTGAAGAGCATCACACCTTGCCGAGCTGTTTCATCACTCTAGCCATGAGCAGAAAATCTGACCCTACCACCACAAGACGTTACATCACTCCCATGAGCCGAAAATCTGGCGCTACCACCACAAGAACGTCTGAGGGCACTCTCTCAATGTCGGCGACCTAGCACTCCGGCGCGTCATGACCACCAAGGATGAACACAAGCTCTCCCCTCCGTGGGAAGGGCCATTCATTGTCAAGGATCAACACATGCTGCCGCGAATGCGGTAGCCACCTCTCGCGGAGGCAGTCCGTGCTCGAGGCACGGGCTAGATCCTCAGCCACGACGACTTCCTTGGCTGTGGAGAAGGTCTGTGCTCATGCGGCTTTGGAGCGCGACCTCACCACGATGCGCCGATGCCTCCCAGGGACCATGACCTGTGTCATGGTAATGGCAATGGCGGAGGCTCTGCTGCCTTCGTTGTTGTGGTGTAATCCGGCGATGTAAACGTCATAAATTTTGTTGTGAACACACTTAGTTAGGCTTTGTCATTCATTATGCTACTAGTATCTGGTACCACTATCTATAGTGATGAAGTGTTCAGTTGATTAGCTCTAGTTTATGCTTACTTTAGGTCCATTTGATGCTAGTTAGCTTAGTAGTTCCACTCATTCTCAGTTTAATTCAGTCGTTTCTAGTTTCTATCTCAATAGTTTTCTCTATGTTGGTGAACTGCTCAGTTTAATTGGAGTATATGTGATGTTGTTTATGTTGAAGTGTATGCGTGATACTATTTGTGTTGCAGTTCTATCGGTTCATGTTATATGTTGAATGTCCAAAGTCAGGTTTGAGTATGATGTTGTTGTTATGAACGTCTACGATGTACACGTGCGTATCCATTAGATGTGCAGCTGTTATTCTTGCAATTCGTTCATAACAATGTTGCATTAGATGTGATTGACGAATGCCCACTAACGATTTTTTTAATTGTGTCTTCGCTACCAACCGGTGCTAATCTATACCAGTAGTTATAGGTTAACAAATGTGACGGCGTAGTTAACATCCGCATCGACTAACGCAATCAAACGAATCGGCGTACTTCACAACCGCAACGCCTACCACAATCAAACGTATTGGGGAAGTTTTAAAGCTGCCTAGAATAATGGACTATTCTAAGCTGGGCACCGGCACGAAATATCCCCTCATATATTCACATCGACTCGGTGGAAGCGGGCGGCCTAGCACGGGCACGAATGAGGGTTTCGCGTCCACATGGATGAGAATCACTGCAGTATATGTAGTCCATTATCCTTGCCTGCATAAATATGCACTACCCGAGACTAATGTGCACTACTTGAGAAGCTTGTTCATGCTGAGTAGGAAATTTCTACTCATGTTAGCTCTTATATATAGTGGTCATTTCTGTATTCGGAATACACGTTGTGTTGGTTGAGCGAACAACTAATCACTTATGCTCGTATGCACAAACAGCGTTTTGGAATGAGCGGAGTCAGCAAAACACCTCCATGCTATCGAGGAACCACAAGCGCGTATTACATGCTCCAACGACAACTATGTTTCTGGCATTCATCACAAATCCCAACGCATGCCCCTACCAGCCTATGTCGTGTCCATAAGAAGTAGCCATCCCCGCCAAGAAAAATGAGAACTTGATGAATTTCAAGTGATATGATAGTAAAAAAAAATAATTTGGTGTCATAGAGACACGCAATCCAATTCAATGATAGTTACATTGTAGAAATATTTTATGGTCCATTAAAAGGTAGCACGAATCCAAAAATCCATGAATTCTATCATCACTTTGCACTAGGGAGAAGTGAGCATTCATCCGTGTACGTTAGTGCCGGCTGGCCAGAGCTGGTCTAATATGTGCATTAGTACCGGCTCCAGAAAGCAGTGCTCGTGGATCCATTTTAGTACCGGTTGAGAGCACCAGTCCGTACTGATGTGTGTCATTTAGTACCGGCTGATGTTATTGGCCGGACGCGCCACTATAGTACCGGTCAATAACACCAGCCGGTGCTAAATGATGCACATTAGTACCGGTTGGTGCCCTCGACCGGTACTAACGTATTCTCAAAAAAAATCGGCTGCCACACCTAAGTCTTTTTATTTCCCCTCCGTCCTTCACCTCCCTTTACATACCTTATCTCTTCTCTCCTCTCCTCTCTTTCTTCTCTACCTTATCTCCCCAGATCCTGGGCGAGTAGGCGCTCTACAGGCGGACGGCCGAGCGAGCGGCGGTGGACGTGGTGGGCGCGCGTGCGGGCTAGCGCGGCCAGGCGCGCTGGCCTCCCGGTGGGGGCACGGGGCCAGGACAGGGACAGGCAGGGCGACGGCCGGAGCCCAGGCGTGGCGGCGCTAGCTCCCGGCCAGGAGGAGCAGTGGGCCCAACGGCCAGGGCCCGGGCGCGGTGGCGCACCGGGCCAGGAGGAGCGGCCACTGGGCCAGCGCGCGGCGGCGCAGCGGCCGGAGCACATGCGGGCGAGCGGAGGTCCGTCGGCGTGGGTGCGGGGCTCCCTTGCGCGGGCGCCGCCGTCGGCGAGCGCACGAGGCCGGGCCGTCGACATTGTTTTTTTTATTTTTTTTATTCATGTGAGATGTGCTATGCTCATCATTTGAGATATATTATCATGATTCTTGTAAAATCTATGTCTAAATCTTATTGTAATTATGGTGGAATTCTTTGTTTGTGATGAATGCACCATGAGAAAAGAAAAAGGAAAGAAAATGAGAAAAGAAAAGAAAAAAGGAAAAGAAAATGAGAAAAGAAAAGAAAAAAGGAAAAGAAAAAGGAAAGGGGAGGAAAATCTATGCTTGGGGGCAAAGCTATTAGTACTGGTCAGTAACATTGCCCGGTACTAAACGATCCCTTTTAGCACCGATCGTACACGTTAGTGCCGGACCTTTAGTTCCGGCCACAATGACCGGCACTAAGTCGTCCTGTGTAAGGGAGGTCGTTTTTATTTCCAACAGTGTTGATGGCACTTCTGTTCCAGGCAACTCTTCACTATCAGATCGGAGTGTGTGCAATCCATGTTCATATGTCTCTGCACTTCTTTTCCCTTGTTCAAAATCACGCAACAATATAAAAAACTTAATTAGCATCATGGCCTCTTTGTATTTGCTATACTTCAAAGCATACTGTTCATCTGTTTGGTAGCCTTGCCACACGAACAAAAACTTTGCTACAAGCATCGCTGCTCTATTTCTGAAATTTGTGACACGAAATTATTAAAAGAGGTTTGTGGGTACAAGGGATAAAGTATCTTGAAGTCTTAAGAGGATGTCAGTTATGATCATGTCAAGGGACAGTGATATCAGCTCCTAGGCAGTATAGTTTAATTAATTTGCTTGTTAAGCCAACAACAAGTGTAGTCCCTCCGGTTTAGTATTAGAAGTCGTTTTGCACAAGGTTTGAGCTAGTCAAACATTGGGAATATAAATCATGAATAACATTTAAGTCATTGAGTTTGAAAATGTGAAAATCATATAAATAGTGGTCTTGAAAATTACTTTCATAAAAATATGCATATATAGAAATATTTTTATAGAAAAGATAAGTCAAAATTTTCCTTTGGTGACCGTGTCGCTATCCTAAATGACTTCTAATACTGAACTGGAGGGAGTATAGGATTACGCCAACCGAACACTTATTAATAATTACTATCTGACTGTATCACCTCTCATGTATTGAATGATGCGTGATGAATCCACATGCTACGAAACCGCTCCTTTATAAAGCCAGGCTATGGCGAAAGGCCTTTAGCTTAGTTGGTTAGAGGGGCGAGCATCACGGTCACACTAATAGACTCGGGTTCGATTCCTCACTAGAGAAAAATTATAGGGCTGGTTTGAAAGAAAAAAAAATCCCTCCCGGCGTAGTTGAGGTTTGGAGATTTTTCTAGACCGGCCTGGAGATGCTAGTTTACTTGCTTCTTCTTTTCCAAAAATCATGATCTTGACCCATCAAATCTAGTTTTTTTTAAGCCAAGCTATGTCATCTATACTAACTGATGTGACTTGTACGGGGGTGTGCAATATTTTTTAAACTTTTTTAGGCGCAAAGCCGTTGAACTGCTCACTTTAGTACCGGTCGCAGCCGGTACTAAATGGCGCGTGTGACCGCACTAATGCCCATTTTCACAGCCATGGTACCACAAGAAAAAAGAATCTTCAATTGTACATCATGGCCAGAATCACCTTTTCATTCATGAGCATGCAAATTTACCATCAGCGACATAACGAACCCTTTAATCTCATGTGGACGGGCCTTAAAAAAAAGGTTTATTGGAAATATGCCATTGCAACTTTCATAGGTTGGAGATATGCCATTACAATTCACGATATTGAAAACTTGCCATTACAGTTTGCTCAGAAGTTTAAAATATGCCATTGCATACCCCTTCGATGCTTTTACAAAATTTTGTGGACCAAAATGCCCCTATCTTCTTCCTCCTCTCTCTAACCCTTCTTTCACAACTCCATCTTCCTCCCACGTCTACCATGGCCGGCCCAGCTCAACCTCCATGCGAGCTGGGGAGAGAGAAGACCGGATGTGGAGAGGCCCGCCGCCGAGAATGGCGGAGCTGGACGACGACGAGCCGTCCGCGAGGCCCGTCGTCGCCGGAAGCCGCGGTCATCGGAGTTAGGGAATGGGAGTACGCGGCGCAGGGAGAAGAGAGGGAGGCCGCCGTCGTCGCGCTCCGCTTCGCAAAGCCTAGCCGGAAGATGCGGCTGTCGTCGGTAGAGGAAGTCACCGCTCCTCCGCCACCGCTGGATCCGCGCAGGGGATGGTGCCGCCGCCGGGCCGAGGAGCTCGCACCCGACCTTGAACATCTGCCGGCCGCGGTGGATCTGGGCTGGGCGAGCTGGGGCTTGAAGATAGCCTCCCTACCCCGCTTCTGGCTGCCGCTGCAGCTCCCCCGCTCGGGGCATAGCTCGCCGGTGCTGCGGGTACGAGCGCGCGCAAGACACAGCTCGGCAGCAGCGCACGCGCGGGGCCGGGCTGAGCGCGGCGGCGAGAGTTGGGACAGAGAGCGGCGGCAGCAGAACCTGGGGCAGAGATGTAGAAGATAAGGGCAATTTGGTCCAAATAAATTGAAAAACATGTGAAGGGGTATGTAATGGCAAGTTTCCAGTTTCATGAATTGTAATGGCATATCTTCAACCTGTAAAAGTTGCAATGGCATATTTTCAATAAACCCTAAAAAATTTAAAAGAGGAGACGGAGAACTGGGAGGAGAGTGAAAGCGCCGATAGTAACCGCCACAGGACAAATGACGTCTACCATTGCCCTGTAGCATCAGATCTGGTTTGAGAAACTATTTAAAGATAATTTATATCATGATTCTTCTTGTTTGCGCGTGCATAAATATATGCACTCCCCCGAAACTATGTTAGAAACATGCCCTAGAGGTAATGGGGTAATTATAGAGATGATAAAAAAAACTCTCCCTGGGTAGTTGAGGTTCGGAGATTTTTCAAGACCTAGAGAAGTTAGGTTACTTCTTTCTTCTTTATAAAAACTATGCTCTTGACCCTATCAGATCTAGTTTCTTTTAAGCCAAACTATGCCATCTATACTAACTGATGTGACTTTGTATAGGGGTGTGTAATATTTTTTTAATTTTTTAGGTGCAAAGCCGTTAAACTGCTCACTTTCGTACCGGTTGCGGCCGGCACTAAATGGCCTATGTGACCGGTCCTAATGCCCATTCCCCAGCCATGGTGCCACAAGAAAAAAAAAATCTTTAATGGTACATCATGGCCGGAATCACCTTTTCATTCATGAGCAATTGAGCATGAAAAAAGTTAAAAGAGGAGACGGAGAGTGGAAGCGCCGATAGTAGATCAAACAGCCACAGGACAAATGAAGTCTACCATTGCCCTGTACACTACAACAGAAAACGTTTGTAGGGATGAGTTAACGAACATTTGCAGAGAACGTCTCCAAAATCCGTCCGTGCTTGTAGCTGCTAGAAATGGGCATTTGCAGGGGCGAGTTAGTAGAACGATTCCGCCCCTGAAGATGGTGTTTCCAAGGCAGACCATGCCATCATCCGTCCCTGAAAACGCCTTCTTCCGTCCCTTCTAATTCTTTTCCAGGGGTGGGCCACGGCATGACCCGCCTCTAAAATTCTTTTTTTTTACTTTTTGTTTTTTAGTTTTTTAATATTAGTTTTTAATATTATTTCATTTTCTACTATTTCTCCGCCAACTAATAACTGCTTCTTATTTATCAAAAATCTTGCTCTTGACCCTATTAGATCTATTTCTTTTTAAGCCAAGCTATGCCATCTTTAATCGACGAAACCTGTGGACACAATCTGACCGTGCATTGGTCCACGTCGCCAGTATTTCTTAACCGTTGGATTCCTCAGCACAACCGATCGAGCCATCAATCTGAGCACGGTCCCAGTCTCTTGGAGTGAACTTTCGCAGAGTCTTTTACCTGTGTATCATTAAAAAAGTTGGTCGTTACATGTGTGCCACTAAAAAGTTCGTAGACACCTGTGTACCATCGCGCAAACTTTCTTTTACATGTGTGACATTCCGTCCACCTTCTGCTTCTGTTACAACTTAGCTCTGACAGGTGGGGCCCACGTAATGGAAAGGTCTGTTATGCCCTGAATCATCTCCTTCTTCGCCCGTGCATCCACTTGTTCAGGCAGCCGGTCCGCCGACAGGTGCGAGCTTGGCGCGGCGAGGGCCACCGGCGTGAGGGCCCAGGGCAGCGCGCCCATGGCCGGGTGGCCGAGCGCCGGGGCGACGCGCGCCACCATGGTCAGGCGGGCCGAGCGCAGCGCGCCCATGGCCGGGCGGCCGAGCGCCAGGGCTGCGCGTGCCCATGGCCAGGCGGGCCGAGCGCCGGGGCAGCGCGCCCATGGCTGGGCGCGTACGTCCATAGATTCGTGAGATTGAGTAATCAAATGGATTCTCAAGACATCGAGGAAGCTTTGATTCCAAGTGATTGAGGTGAAATTCAATATGTATGTCGAATTTCATTCAGACTGATAGGCTGTTTTGACGGAGGAAAGAGGAAGAGCTCTCGACATTCGCGAACCTTGTGTCTTGCCAGCGGGGGGTGGCGTGCAGAAGTAGAAGGCAGCCCTTTTGAAGCAGCTGAAGCTCCGCCCACGCCAGGTGGAGGTCTGGTTCCAGAACCGCCGGGCCAGATCATGCACAAAAAAAGCCCTGCTGCTACTACTGGCTCCTAACCATCCGCCAGCAACAACAGCAGCATCGCCACCTGCAGCTTTCCGCTGGCATCCCAGCCGCGGCCGCCGGCACCGGCGAGCAACTGCAGAGGAAGGAGAAACTGGAAACGGCAGACGAAGAAGAGTGAAAAAGGAGGCTGACACGTGGGTCCCGCAAGCGGAAGGGTAAAACAGTCTATTCTCTCCTCCGTTAGCCTCTGTTAGTCCTCCATTCATCCAAAATGGTAAAGTTCGCGTAATAGCACACATGTGTCTATAAACTTTCTAGTGGCACATAGATAACGACAAACTTTTTTTCTAACGGTACACAAGTAAAAGACTCGCTTTCACGGCCCTTCGTGAGTCGTTTCTCTCCCACCTCCATCTCATTCGTCCATCAGCTCGCGATATCTATTCGATGGGCGGCACAGCGGGGCCGTGTGTGCGCGCCCTCCCCGTGAGCTGTGACCTCCCCTATATCTACCTGGACCTGGCCAGCGCTAGGGCCATCTCCGGCGGTTCCCATGGCGGCGGAGGAGGAGCCTCATGAGGTTGGCGTTCTCGTCCATTGCCACAGGTCATCGCCTCGGCCAGAGGCTTGCAGGCGGGCGGGGCGCTAGGACTATGCCATCCATCATTGGGGCCCACGTCCCTACATTATGCGTTCATGGTTGCCCGCCATCGCCGTTCTCGATCGATTCGTGCTGTCAAGAAGGATGGGCTCATGCGCTTTGCGTTGGCGTGGAGAAAGACTGACGGGGATTTCGCCGTTGTGGTCCGTGGATTAACTCGACCCCGGGCATCAGATGAAATTAAAGGAATCTGTCTCAACAATCTTAAACCGCCGCTAATTTCATCAGCCGATTAAAAAGAAGGGAGAATAGCCAAGATGGATATCTAGATAGGGAAAACTCAGTACTATAGCTTCTAATTTTCTGATGGCACATCGCTAACACATTTACTACCATCTATGGCTGCAACTTCTCTGGGCGCTCTTGAAGAATCTCAGGTGGTTTCCCTTCAATTTCCCCCACACATTTGGCTCACATCTGCCTGTATATAAATTGGTACATCTGAACTTCAAGTTCTGATACACAATTGATCATCAGCTGTTTTGCTAACGTGATTCTAAACTGCAAAATGGGATTAAAAACAGATCATTTGTCCTTACCTCTATAGACTTTTATAACCATGGCTGAACAAATTATAATTACTTTTCCAGAAAACAATTTATTGCTAGGATGAGTTCATATCAAAGGTTCAGTGTAACCTTTACTATTACATCAATTAGTTTTTTCATGTGCTTTTCATTACTTCCACCAGATGTTGATACTTTATAGTTGATCTTGGCCAACAGTTTGTGTGCACTGCTTAAGATAGACCAGAAATAAGCTGTATCAACCTATTTGTACTCATTTTTTCATAGGCTACTTATGATTGCTACCAACATTATAAATGACTTGCAGTATATTTGCATACTTTTCACATGACTACATGAGTAGGAACCTCTAAGGTGAAGCCCATAATTACAGACTTAAGGGAGTCCTTGGGTCATCAGTATCGATATCTACAAACAGATAGCAGTTCAGATAACGAGAAATGCAATGAATTAAGATCAGGAGGAATTCTGCTCCGACAAAGGCAACAATTTGGCACCACTATCTTTTGCGCCTTGGAAAACAAGGTGATATTTCTGGAGCATATTTCTGATAAGCACACTCGAGTTGACAATGCGATCCAGTCTTCGTGTTCACTGTGTCACCTCTTCAACAAGCTACAGAACAGCAGGGCTGGAACTAGACGACAAGGATCCAATGACCATTTCATGCCGCGCCTCTGTTTCTAGTCTATACTAACTGATGTGACCACACGTGGGCAAAACCGCACTTGGTGGAACCAGAATCGGTCGGGCGTTGCCGGAACCACCGCCCAGAACATTCTACATTCTAGCCGCCATGAAGCCGTCTACGACTCCACATTCTTTATATGAACACCATGTGCAAGTTTGCAGCATACATGTAAAGTTGTAGCCTCCGCGTGCTAAATTAATTGTTTCTTTATCTAAAGAAATGAATTGCTTCTTTAGTATGATTCCTTGGTTCAGTTCGGGCGTGAAGGTCTATGGATTGTGGAATTGCACCATATATAGGACCTTAGTTGGATAGAAATTACCACAGCAACTTAAGAACAAATGGAACATGATCATGATCCAAAACTATCAGCGAGAGAGGGCAGAGGACAGATTCTATTTCAATGTTTCAGCTTCAGAGGCGACCCATTATATTTTTTTTATGGTGGTCACCATTTTGTGAAAAGTACGAAATAAACATACAAAGCTGTGCCGATTCACATACCAACATCTGATGAGCGGAGCTTGAACATTAGGCTGGAGCTTGAACACTACACCTTCCGGTCACAGGTGGTGAGGCTCTACCACTGCACTAAAAGTCACCCTTTTAGTACAAATATAAAATGTAACCAACCATCATCCACGAATCCCCCCCCCCCCACCCCAAAAAAAACAATACTATTAAAGCCAAGTTTCGATGTCTAAACATGGATCTCTGACGGGCAAACCACAACCAACCTAGATGCTCGTAGACAGGTCTAAAACGGGAGGCAGATCAGTACGACAGTCATTGTAGTCCTCGACGTGGAGGCTCTTCGAGACGCCTTCACTAGAGGCAGCATCACCCTTGTCAGCCCAGCTCAGCGGATTATTCTCCTCACAGAATAGTATTGAACCAGTCCAGCAGATTATTCTCTTTTTAGAATTTCTAGCCCAGTCTAGCGAAACAAACAGGGTGGCCTCGTCGCTCTGACCACTGCCCACTGGAGTGGAAGGCGATGGCAGGCACAGCAGCAGGGACGGTCCTCTGGAGGGTACGCACAGTGTATTCAGCAATCACCTCAGGGGTCACCTTTTTTACGTTGGAGCCAGGGGTGACCATGTTGGGCTTCAGTAGGGTACCCTCAGGAGGACATGGTGCTCGTTCTAATCATATTTTCTGAGATCATAGTTATGATGTTCTTGTTACCTAGTATGTTAGAGAATTGTATTCTAGATTTCGTGTCATGTCTAATCTGGTTCGAAATTTAGTAAACGATTATCTAATTTTACAACAAAAAGGAGTAACATACAGAGTTACAGACTCACGTAAAACTTGAGGAACATCCTGGGGACATCAGGCTTTAATGCAAGCACAATATTATTCAGCAACCATTCACGTATACACAACTTGATGGTTTGATCCCTGCACCAATTGGTTGATTTGTTCAAGCATAAATAATTCAGATTGCCACATAGTAAAAAAATATAAAGAGCTGCAATCATCACAATTCAGAAGCTAGGGTCACTGCAAAACAACTGCACATCGATCTAACTCAGGACATAAAATGTTTTTTTCATTGTATAGCATTAGAGCAACGACATAACTCAGGAAATCGATTTACAGTTGCTGGACCAGATTTCACGATATTAGCACCAAAAAGACTAATGTACAAAAAAAAACATCCATTCATTAAGAAGAAGAAAATAGGCACCCAAATTTGAGCTAGAACAGACTCGAACCTGGGTGGATAGGGTGCACGACCAACACTTCTGACCCTAACCAGTTGAGCCAGGCTCACTTCCTGTCTGCATGGCAATACAAGATTGTGCGTGAGTCAAATAAACCGATCGAATGCATAGCATTTTCTGCAATGAAATCCGCACATTCCTAAGAATGAATATGCAAGAATGCATGATGTGCCACTCGGCACATGAACGGCTTTAGGTACCTTTTATCCAACTATTTACTGCAATGGTACATCCAAATTAAAATCCCAGTGTCCTGAAATCGCAGTAAAATAACTCCAAAATCTTGGGTATGAAATGAATCTTGGTATTAATTACCCCACTTCAATACACAATGCAGTGCCCGCAATCCATAAAACTGACTCATTGCACTCATCAACCCATACCCACTTCATCATATGTCTTAGCTCACCTTACCACATCACAACCAATCAACCATGGTGTGACTTCCTTACATGCTAACATTGCTTCCCCTTTTGCCTAGCTGCGATTGTTTTATACCTTTGATATATGTCTCTATTCTAATTCCAACTAGCATCCTTTTATGCATCAAGACACTTATGGAAACATATTGAGGAGTAATAGTTTTTCAATGAGCGGCATAAGGAAAAGTAAATAGAAGTTCTTTAATGATTTGTTATTTCTTTGGAATGAGGGGCATAGGGAACAGAAACAAAGGGGACAGGCATTTTCAAAGAATCTTTTTTGAAACGACATTTGCAAAGAATCTCAGTGTGCTAGATTTGTGGATTGATCAAAGAAGCTAGAGTTACTGGAAAAGTTGTGTACTCCTACAGGTGTAAGTAAAGTTGGCTCTGCCCATATATCAGTCGAGTGACATGTGCATTTTCCAATAACATTTGATCCAAAATGTTGTACACCTGATCAAATTCTCCTTAATGTTGTTCTGTAGAATCAGGCAAGACCAAATGTGTGCTATCTCTCTCTAGATTGCTCCACCATGCATTCATCTGGTCAGGGAAGCATGGTCCTTAATGGTGTCTTAGTTTTAGTTTCCACTAAGTTTCACTGAAAGTACTTTGCATTCGGGAACAGAATGGAGGGGTTTTATGCTAAATGAATTGTTTCTTTAATATGATGCCTTGATTCAGTTCTTGATGAAGGGTCTATGGATTGTGGAATTGCACCACATGTAGGAGCTTAGTTGGATAGAAAAAAAAAAATTGACAAACCAACCGGGGGCGAGATGCCCACCTGAACATGTATTCAATCGAATGATGCCGAAACAGCAAAGTGACAAGTTACAAGTAACCCATCAACTAGCAAGCACAATGCCAAAGATGAAAGCAGGGGTTTGAGGAAGGAAGAGTACAACGTCTACAAGTCGGTATCTTACACCGCACACCAGGGGTACAACAAAGAAGAAGAAAAACAGACAGAGCTCGCAAACTATTCAAAGATGCGGCACGGCAAGAACGAAGGAAGCTGTCGATCGCCGATGCGCCACCACCGGACAACATGCTTGTCGAATTGTGCCATGGTTGTTGCCTCTTGGACCACCCCTCGTAGCTACGCTGGCCAGAGACGATGATGACCTCCCTTGAGAATAAATGAAACATGATCAAGATCCGAAGCGATCAGCGAGAGATAGCAGAGGGCAGATACTATTTCAATGTTTTGGCTTCTGAGGATGCATTATGTTTTTTTAGGGGCTTTAGGATGCTTGGAAATAATGAGAGCCGTCCATTCCGAGAAATCGGACGGTAGAAACAAATGGAGTACCTAGAGGTACCTAGACAGAGGTAGAAATACCAAATTCGTGGGACCAAGTACCAAAAAATAGTGGGACCAACCATGATTTAATTTATTTTCCTATTTAATTTAATTTTTTTACTCAAAACATCGTGTATTTTTAGGTACCTGGGTACCTCTACAAACACCAGTAAAAGAACTATTCTTTTATGGTCATCTTTTGAGTAAAATAAGTGTGAAACATACGAAGTTGTGCAGATTCACATATACCTACATCTGAACAGTAAAATTAACTATTCGTTTACTAAATTATACTTCATTATATCCACTTGTATCCATGTATATGATATATATCTAGTTACAATGGCCTCCATCTCCCCTCTACTGGGGATAGTATGGAGTTACAGAGCTTGCTCCGGTCCTTTCAGCAGCTCTTTCATTTTCTTTTCTCTGGAGACCCTGCCAACTGCCATTGAACTACACAAAGAACAACTCTTGGGCGACAGTGTGCGGTAATCAGAGCAATACTTCCGTTTCTATGTAATTGGATGGCTTCCATTGGTAAGGTCCTGGATAAAGTAAGGGGCGGGTAGGGCATGTGCAGTATTTGGGGATGAGTGGCATCAGGAAAATGGGCACAAGAAAGGGAGGGGTTCGCTTTTGCGCTGCCGCACGGGCACACAGTTAGTAGTGCACCACTGTAGCAACAGACTAACAGAGTGTCATATGCTTGTGCGTCACATTGGGCGAATTTGATTCTCTTGCCAACGTTCTTCCCCATTCATCCTGTAGCCATGCTCCTCATGAAATCCATGCCAGAAGAGCTCAAACTGAACATCCCCTGGATGAGGGATCTGCTCCACCTCGCCACTAAATTGCAAACACATCGATTAAGTCATCTCCCATGGCCAATTAGCACATAGCACAAGGATTTAACACAAACAATTAACTTGCGGGAAGTCAAGAAGCCCG
Organism: Urochloa ruziziensis; assembly: GCA_015476505.1. Lineage (NCBI taxonomy): Eukaryota > Viridiplantae > Streptophyta > Magnoliopsida > Poales > Poaceae > Urochloa > Urochloa ruziziensis. The sequence continues at coordinate 26,681,451 of CM027123.1, read as the reverse complement.
AATTTTTAGATTAAAGAAAAATATCCGGTCTTGAACATTCACAAGTGAATGTGTACGACCATACAGAAAAACTGACCACATAGTCAAAAGATACACGAGGACTTAGACTCCAAACCTCAAATCGAGGTATACAGAAACAAGAAAAAAAAAGGCTAAGAAAGAAAGCTAAAAAGACTAAACTTCACACTTCTCCTAAGCCCTTCTTCAAGCTTGTTCTGCTGAAACGCCACAAGTTACACGACGATCTCTGTCGTGTAGACACCGCACTAGTCGATTTCTAACACGGCGTTCAGCAAACCACTTCAAGCACAAAGTCTATCCAACCCATCAAGACGACCCTGGTATCGTCATCCCAAGAAACTCCAGAGTGGCGCCCCTGCAGGAGTGACGTGAAGACACTGCCGCCGCTCGAACCGACAATCAGTTCTTGGTTTTCACCTGGAGAATTCATTGGAGGTTGAAGTCCTCACGGCAACGCCTTCAAGAAGAAAATCGATGCAACCATGGCACCATCGACACCGGCAACGGTCTAAGACCGAGCAAAGCTTTCGCTTGAGAACTTGCACAACCTGATGACCACCCACCTGCTACGCGCAAGAGCAGAGCCAGCCACGGGGTGTAGAAACCTGCCGAAGTGGAGCCAAATTCTCACCAAAATCCTGACAGGCAACGCCATTGCCGCCATGAGACACCGAGGAAGCAAGTCATGGTGAAGCCTAGCCCCACTGCCGCCCTCCCCAAGCCACGGGACTGGATCCAATCAGGGCGGACCTCCGTCCAAGCCCCACCTGGACGCCAAGCCAGCCATGAGTTGTCGTGGAGATGCGGACAAATTCGGGCGGAGCGGAGGCAGCTTCGTCGAACGGCCTCCGTCGTCGCCACCACCATCTCCGGCCGCCACCGTGTCGCCATGGGGGTTGAGGGAGGAAATCCGGGTGAAGCATAACCCCACCACCGTCCTCCCCACGCCGCCAGCACTAGCCAGACGAGGTTGACCCCCATGGCTCCGGCCGCCCCCACCGTCGCCGGCACGTGCGTGCGCGCATTGGCGTAAGGTGCCGCCGAGATGTCTGCATGCCACCATCTATTCTCCTCTTCCATTGGTCGACCTCCACACCCCACTAGATCCACCATCGAGGGCCCCACCGCCGCCTTCCTAGCCGCCGCCCGGACTTCCGGGGGCGAGCTCCGGCGGCGGCGGCGCTAGGGTTGAGGAGTCGAGTCGGGGAGGGGAAGGGTCGGGGAGGAGACTCAAGAAGAAGCCCGATTTGCTGAAGCTTAGGTTGTCTATGAAGCACATCGCCAGCGTTCAATTTCACGGCCAGCTGTGCCGGCAAGGAAATCCTTGCCCTGGCAAAGCAAAGAAAATTTGGAGGTAGCAAACACCTAATATTGCGCAGCAAGGGGAGGCAAGGCAAGAAAACCAAACATCGGCTCTCCAACACCGGCAAGTTCCTTGCCCTGAAAAAGCAAGAAAATTTGGAGGTACCAAACACCTAACACTGCCCAGCAAGGAGGTGGAACACTGGATGTCTGCTATGCTTTGGCAAACGTCAGTATACATCATTGCCAGCATATGGGAAATCACATTTTGGTGTTATAAGCTGTCATCTAATCGGCAATATACCGGCCACCACCAATTGGCATACAGTATACAGAGAAACCAATCGTGTTACAAATGGTTTTGTTTCATTATATAAAATGTTTTTTTGTTTCATTATATAACCATCGCGACGACAAGAACTATGGCTGCCCGATTAACCGGCGGGAGAAGCAGATTACAAGATTAGAACGAAAGACTAACATACTAATATAAAACCATCCACAAAAGGAATAAGTTCAGGATTATTAAAAACGAGTTTCGATGTCCAGACATGGATCTCTGACGGGCAAACCACACTCAACCTAATGCTCGTAGACAGGTCCAAAACGGGAGGCAGATCAGTACTTGTAGTCCTTGACGTGGAGGCTCTCCGAGACGCCCTCGCCGGCAGCAGCATCACCCTTGTAAGTGCCGAGGGTGGCCTCTGAGTTGGCCTTGCACCTAGTGAGGAAGGCAGCCCTGGCCTTCTCCACATTCTCCTCCTTGCCAGCCCAGGCCTTGAGGGTGCTCGCCTGAAGGGCACGGCCAAAGGAGAAAGACAGAGACCATGGCTTCTTGGTGTTGAGCTTGTTCATGGCGTTGAGGTTCAGGGTGGCCTCCTCCTCGCTCTGACCACCAGAGAGGAAGACGATGGCGGGCACAGCAGCAGGGACAGTCCTCTGAAGGGTACGGACAGTGTACTCAGCAATCACCTCAGGGGTCACCTTCTTGGAGTCGGAGCCAGGGGTGACCATGTTGGGCTTCAGGAGGGTACCCTCGAGGAGGACATGGTGCTCATTCAGAGCCTTGTAGCAGGCAGCAAGGACCATCTCGGTGACATAAGCACAGCGCTCAATGTCATGCGGGCCATCAACAAGGATCTCAGGCTCAACAATCGGCACCAGACCATTCTCCTGGCAGATGATGGCGTAGCGAGCCAGACCCTGAGCGTTCAGGTCAATGGCCAGCTGCGACGGCTCGTTGGGGCCAATCTTGAGGACAGCACGCCACTTGGCAAAGCGAGCACCGGCCTCGTAGTACTTGGCGCAGCGCTTGCCAAGGTCATCATGGCCCTGGGTGGTGGTCTCCTTGTCAGTGCCAGCAACCTCGATGGTACCCTTGTCGACCTTGATGCCAGGGAGGACGCCTCCCTCCTTGAGAACATCGACGAAGGGCTTGCCATCCTTGGTCTTCTGGTAGAGGGTCTCCTCAAAGAGGATCACGCCGCTGATGTACTGGAGGGCACCAGGGGCACAGAAGAGGAGCTCACGGAGGGCACGGCGGTTCTCCTCAATGTTCTCGACGTTGATGCTGGAAAGGCGCTTGCCAATGGTGCCAGTGGACTCGTCAGCAGCAAGGATACCCTTGCCAGGGGTGCCGATGTATGTGGCGTTCTTGATGAGCTCATCTGCAAAATAGTCAGCAAGGATATTTAGCTAACTGTAGTGTATGTTGGCAACCCAATCAAATCAATAAGTTACCAAGCACAAATGATATGCTATCCTGGGTAATCTAGTTCTCTGGCATTATTGAGAAAAAAAAAGCAGTGCCTAAAACTGCTCTCAAGTCTCATATACATAAATGTGTAACATAAACATATGACCAAGAGGAAATAAGATCGAGATTATTATCTGACATAATATAGTACTCTGGCATTATTGGGAAAAAAAACACTGCTCAGTTTACCTAAAACTGCTTTCATATGTACTACAGAACTGTGCGTCATAAACAATATGACTAAAGATTAAATAACATCGAGATTATTATCTGACAAACACAGATGCATCCTTGCATAGCTCTGTTCTAGAAAAAAAGCACGATAGCAAAGTTTCAGATTGATTTAGCCAAAGGCAACATAATTCGACATCAGCTCTAGAAATTACGCTATGAAGCACGCGTGCATGCTAGCAAGACAAACTGAGAGAGAATCTATCATCACGAAGCCACATAATCTGGTCCAAAGCAAGAACAACTAAGCGGGTATCTAACATCAAGTACTATATTAATCTGAATTTTATCAGCAGATCCCACAGATCATAGAGGCGCACATCGCCCCTGCTCTTCCTCCTAACCCCTTTGAACAAACCACCCAAACCCCTAAGAAAGAGCTAAGCAGGTATGCACCACCCAGCGCAGCATCCTTTACGGACGCATCAAATCCCCCACAAATCCCACGCCCAAACGGATCTAGAAAATCTCTAGAAACCATTCTCCTATGAACCAGCACAGGTAAAAGCTAGATCCGAGGGTGTAACGTTGGACAACCAGCAGATCTGCACTGTACGCTACCGGACAACAAGGAAAAAACAACAGGAGAAGATGGACAACGACCGAGCGGACGGAGGAACCGAGGAGCGGGGAGACGGCGGATCGGATCTTACCCGCAAACTTGGAGCGGTAGGCCGACATGGTCGAAGCGCACGTGAGGGGGGGGACGGAGGAGGCTACGAGGAGGATCGCGAGGGGGGAGATCGGGGGCAGCGAAGCGAATGGTTTGGTTGGGTGGGCGGGGGGAGGCCGGCCGCGGAGACGGGTGCTATTTCAAGAGCGGTTCCGGCTTGGGCGAGGGGAAAGAAACGGGGGCGTCCGATCTGGGTCGGGCAAGGGCAACCATGTGCGGCGTGCGCAGTTCGGTGCCTACCTCTCCCCTGGTTTCGGTACGGGAGTATTTTTGTGCAAGCCAGAAATAGGTTCCGTGCCGACCCATTATTTCGTTTTCTTTTTTGGCAGTAGTAGTAGTGTAGTACCCTCATGCTCTCTCGTTTTTGCACGGGAAGTGTCTTTTTAGAATGTGCATAGCACGTTTTTTTATTAAAGCGGAAGAGAGAGTTTTGGTACAACAGGATAACACAAAGAAAAAAACGAAGGACGAAAGAAAAACAAAACAGGCTAAACTAGAAAGGCAGGGCCCTAATCCCAAACAACAAACACAACCCGCTAAACCCGCCCTGGCCCAAAGCTTAGCTTCCTGAATAATCAAAGGGGCTAACGCCCACTGGTTGAAGCGTCGTCCGCTCGTGGACCCTCCGGTTCCGCTCCTTCCAAACCGACCAAGCGACCAGCAAAACTAGGGAATCAAAGCCCTTCCGACGGGTCTTGGGAATCCTTTTTCGACTCCTAATCCACCAATCCGCCAGAGTTTTTTCAACCTGGGGAGATACTCCTTGCAACCGGACGACAGAGAGCACCCTAAACCAAGTCTCTGTAGGATCGAGGAGGCCGACTAGAGGGAAGTGAATAGTCGGTTCTAAAAATTCAAAAAGACTCAGCCGATAAAAATGTGGAAGTAAAACGATCAGTCAAAAAACAACTACACCCCAAAAATATGTCTCTCAACTATGTGCACCAACACCCTATGTCTAGATCAAGGTTTGCAATCCTAGGGTGACAATCAAGCAAGAATGTTTCTAAGAATATAAATTGCTTGAATGTAAGTTGCACAGATTAAATGAACTCAAGTGAAAAAACCACAAAGTAGAGACATCGAATTTTTCCCGTGGTCTCGGTGACTTGCCGGTCACCCCTAATCCACGTTGAGGTGGATTCAATGTTCCAACCGCTCATCTATCAAGGCACCGCTTGATCTTGAGCCGGCTTGAACCAAAGAACCGCTCCACACCTCCATTGCACTAGAGTTGCTCTTCACCACTCCGGTGAGGCGAGCACAAAGCCTCTCACAAGCACACCGGGCCTTCTCACAAGCTTCTCTTGAGAAGATCAGCGGATCACAGCACCACCACGTCGTCTAGGTGTCGGCAAACACCAAGAGTAAAAAGGCAAGACTCACTTGACCCTTCACCAAGTGTCTAAAGCTCAATCTTATGCAAATGCACTCAAATCTTGCCTCTCACCCTCTCTCATGTGCAACACATGCACAAACTTGTGGGGAGTACTTGCTCAAGCTCAAGGATGCTCAATGGAATGCTCAGCACTCCTCTAAGGCGCAGGAGACCGGGTATATATAGGCCAACACTACCAAACTAGCCGTTACATTCAAACAGCCCGAAACGCTCTGTTTTGGCGGACTGTCCGCCCTACAAGGCCGGACGGTCTGCCATTTAAACCCCAACGGCTATATTCTCAATAAATGCCTCTCTCAGTCGTCCGTTACACCTCTCGCAGATTGTCCGCCTTATAAAAGTGCCCTGGAACCCTCAGAACACGTTTCTGTGTAAAGGGTCCGCCATTAGGTCCGCAGGTCAGAAAATCAACCGCGGACGGTTTGCCATTTGCGGACTGTTCGTCTCACAAGTGGCGGACGGTCCGCAGTTCATTTTTTCAGCATGACCGAGGCTCAGTAAAAAGGTCTAACTCTTAGCTCCGATGTTCAAATTAGGTGATCTTGGACTCTATGGAAAACTTGTTCAGAGGACTACACATCCCAACTGAATGCTTGACCCAAAACACATTGGATCAAAGCATAAAAGTAATCTGAGATCCACCACACACCATCAACATCAACTGTATTCTAGGCGTCTTTGCAAACTACCGGTTCCTTGCCAAAGTTAGTATGCATATGCAAGATTGAGCTTTTCAACATCTAGTAAAGACTCAAGCATCATCAAGACCCCTCTTAATAGTACGACATTTTATCTTATCAATCCGGTCTTTTCTCCACTAATCACCGAGACCGGCAAAATGAAATGCCCTACATTTCATACCTTTGCCTTGAGCAAATTCATTGGGTATTCCTTGATGCCCATATGCATATTGTTCATCAAAATAATTTCTTCAAGGCACTTGATGTTCATCAACATATAGACTGTGCCAACTTCATCTCATAAATACACATGATGTCGATCAACAGATGAATTTCATGTTCTTGCATTCTTCATATGATTGATGTGGATCACTCATAGCTTCATATAACATCTCATGGTCCATCAGCCCAGGCCTTTACTCGCCCTTCACCACTGCCTTGGTCCCTCGGCGTCAAGCCTCTTGCTTGCCCTTCACCCTTGCATGGTCCATCGCAGCCAAGTCTTGCTTGTCCTTCACCATCTTGTCATACAAAACCACTTGTATACCACATCTTCAATATATTCACTTCCTTAATATGACCACCATATGAAATTCTAATCCAACAACATTTCCTTGGTGACCAACAACTTATCATACTCATCCATTTGATCTTTATCAATTCATGATGTTTATATTTATTCACACCTTTATAACAACTAGTTGAGCTTTACAACGAATTCAAGTCACTTCACCAACATGACTCAAGTTACTCACACTAGTGCATCTCTATGGATTAATCACCTGTGTATCTCAGTATAAACATATATTAGTCCACCTAGGTTGTCACTCAATTACCAAAACCAAACAAGGACCTTTCAGTCTCCCTACTGTACACGCAGCCAAGGAGAAGGTGATCCAGCGTTTCGACCTCTTGCGCACATAACGCACAGTCATTGTGTTCGCGCAAACCATGCCGTTTCAATCTGTCTGACGTCCAGCATTGGCCATGCAAGGCGAGCCAACCAAAGAAGCGGCATTTCTCAGGTGCCTGCACCTTCCATAACTGCCTGGCACCCTTGAGACTTTCGCGACCTAGAAAGATGGCACGGTAAGCCGAGGCAGAGGAGAACTGTCCGTCACTAGTCCATTTTCATACAAGGCGATCCGGAATCTGAGACAACGTCCAAGACCTCAGGATGACCCAATCCCGGATATACTGCACGACCACCTGTACCGTCAGAGCATGCTTGATGTCTCGCACCCAAATACGGTTAGCAAGACCTTCCTTGACTGTTCGCGACCTACGGATTCGTTCTGGAACCGCAACCCAAAGATTGGGGGCTAAGGATTTGATAGAGCAACCATTTATCCAACTGTCCATCCAGAATAGGGTGATCTCACCATTTCCGAATTGAATTGAAGTTGAGGCGTTAAAGAAAGGCAGCATCTGACGGTCACTCTTAAAGCGGAGTCCGCCCCAAGGGCGCGCCTCGCTTCGTGCGAGCCAGAGCCAGCGTAGTCGGAGCGTCAAACCCATGATGTGTAAGTTGGGCAGGCCAAGCCCTCCGAGTTCCTTGGGGCAGGTCCAAACCCAAGGGCACAGGAAGTGTTACATAGTGTGACGACTCGTGCATGATGTTTATTTGGATCGATGGACTGGTATTTTGTTACGCTTGTGATCTTCGATTACAACGAGGCGTATTTCTTTTGGTGTTTCACCTACTACTGCTCCCGGGTCTCCTCCACCGTGCGGGGGCCCGTGTCTTGGGTCGCCTGCCAAAGCGCGACGCGGCGTCGCAATCGCAACCTACCAAATCCCAGCGCGCTGCGGGCCGCCGTCCCCCTCGCCGTGACACCTGCACCACTGCACGCTCTGCGTAGTTGCGTGCCGGCGTACCGCCGTCTACGGACGGATCCGGAGCATAGTCACAGGGTTCACGGTACGGTGCCACATACCACGTACGCCGTCCGGAATCGAGGTACGGGTTCACTAAGGTTCACTACTTGGTTCGACAGCGGGTACGTAAAATGGTACGTCGTCCCGATGCCTACCGGTTCAGTACATAGGTACATGAATAAACATCAATGGAGAGCCTAAAAACAAGCCAAACAAAAGAAGTAGCATGTGCGATTTGATCACATGACCTATTGAACAAAAGATATGGATAGTACCACTATGAAAACAAACTATTTGTTAGCAATGACTTTGTGCAAAATATATTTAAATTAAGTTCTGATAATATTGTCCCGGATTATCGTACCAAAAATTAGTGGTTCACGTATCTATATCTTGGTTCATCGTTCCGAAGAGGTATACCCCCTTTGTACCGGGAACATGGAATATATCGAACCACGTACCACGTACCCGTACCTCGAACCGGCCGTACCGCGAACTTTGTGACAATGATCCGAAGCCGGTTTTGTCGCCGACTGCACGGAACGCAGGGGAATGGCGGCGCGCGACGCCAGCATAGCAGAACCGTCCGAAAATGCTGTGGAGTACTCGAAACTTGAAAGCCACGGCTCGCTGATTGCTTGACATACATCGTTTATCCAGATTTTCACAAGTTTGTCCCATTCGAATGTATTCATATCGTAATGTAAGGGGCCAAGCCAAGATTTATGCTTAGGAGGGCCGAGGCGAGTTATATTAAACAGAACATTGTAAATAGAATGATAAAACCTAATATTTAGACTTTTTAAGAGATTAACTGGGCTCTTGATCTTATTTGAAGGCCAAATTATTTGATAAACTATTTTGAGGCCCAACTGATTAATTATTAGCATGTATATGATTTTTTTCACCAAAACCAGGTGAAGCCCTAACCTATTTTTTATATTTTTTTTATTTCAGACATAGTTAATTCGCTTTCACAGGGAGTCGAACCTGGGCCTGTTGCATGCTACTCAGGTAGTCTAACCACTAGGCTGCATACCCAGTTAAGCATGTATATGATTAGTGATTAGTCTATATAATTGATGATTAATTATCTACTAACCTTTCTTTGTGGATCATTAGGGGGGGCATGGCCCCTGCCAGCCCCTGCCTCCGCCCTTGCATAGCGTATTTCATTTTCCTTTACGTGTATCTAAGCTAGTCCATCTAGCTTTTCATCACGTTGAGATGACATAAGGGTAGATCAAGAACAAATTGATTGACACAAAGTGTTCTCCACTCTCTTATATGGGGCAAACATCTATTTGACTCTTTTTTAGGATCTCTTGGGTCACTCCAACGGCTCTATCCTCGCTCTCTCACATGGGCAGACACCTTTTTGACTCATGGGTCATTCCAACGGCTCTGTCCTGACATGTGTTGCAATTTAATCGATAAGATACGGGTGACATGCACATAGATTGCAGCACATGCTTTGTACAGTAATAATTAACCAATGTGTTTTTTAAAATTTTAAAAATATCGGTTGCACATGGTTGCAGCATACGCTCTATACCATTCACTTGTGCAGCAAATGTTCAACAACAATGTCATTATAAAAAAATATCGATTATGCGGTACATGCTCTATGCAGATTGTAAAAAGCAAAAAAAAAGTCGAAACAATTGAACACGTACAACATGTGTAACTTGTACATATGTCAAATCTACTGTGGCAGAACCGCCTAGATTACACCGTTTTAAGTGTACGTTGACCTGATTAGCCATTAAAGCAATGGTTAGTGCACTCAAGCCAGTTTAATTTATACCATCATCTTAATAATTAATCAGGTCAACATGCATTTAAAAGAGTATAATTTGGACGGTTCTGCCACATCTACTTAGCTCTACAATAAGTATAAAAAATTAATCGCTGTCTCCATATTCGTTTTACATGCGCACAATGAAAGATAAAAAAAAATTAAAACCGAAATGACAATCATTTCAGGCATACATTATCTACAAAACACCACTAATTGTACCTGTCCTTCAACAATACAGTTCTAGTCTTGTTCTAGTCTTCCCCTCCGTACAACTCAAGTACAGACATCTTTAACCATGAAACAAAATTGCAATAAAAGTTATACTAATTTTGTACAAGTGCTCTCTCACACGTTTATTTTAACGCAACCATGTACTCGTATTTGAGTGTACATGTCCACTAATGTACCTGTTCAAACCACACAACACAATCTATACAACAAAATATGAATAAAAGACCATCTATATAACAAACCATGAAAAAACACCGTGAATAAACATGCAAAAAGGGCAGCTACGGCTTGATCTCTGTACCATTGTTGTACAAAGAACAAAGCTAAGGATACTTCTGTATAGACAACAAACTAAAAAACAAAATTGAATGAAAAAAACAAATAAACAATATCCCTTGGTCACCCAACTCGATAGTCCCTTGATCTCCAGGTGGATGACTGAATGTACGTCCATCAGTCCATGCCTGCCCGTGCCCGGCAACCGGCATCGTTATGCAGCCGAGCAGGACCGATCGGTTGTCACGGTTCACCGTCGTGCCTTCTTTTCTATTGTTTGGAAAAAGGAAATAGTTAAAGGAAGCCATATGGCAGCTTCCACTTCCAGAATTATATGTTCCGTACGTATTTTTCAAGTCAAAGGCGACCGGCAGTGGTATTTTGACCGGAATATACCGACAGACGCCGACGCCGTTGGTGACTACTGACTAGCATGCATGCTCGGGCTGCTTCAGAACTCCCTACATATTTTCCGCGGTAATGCGGTAGATCGGGCGTCCGATGCGTCGGATGCTCGCTTCCGCCTTCCGCAGCCCCGTCGCTGCCGTCGCCGTCCTCGCGCCCGTCGCGGACCCCTCTGCTCAAGCCTCGCGCACGCTGGCCTTTGCCATCCGCGCGCGCCCACAGCAGTCTTCTTCCCATGGTTGGTGACTCCGTCTTCCTCGACGTGAGCTCCTCTCCCTTTCCCCCATGGCCGGCGGTGCGAGATCCGTATTGGACAGTGGCGTGAGGTCCTCTTCCTCATGGAGACAGCGAGCTCCTCTCCCTCCTCCCATGGCCGGCGGCGTGAGCTTCATTTTCCCCCATGGCCGACGACGAGATCCTCTTCCTCTCACCATGGTCAAGGCGCGCGCGAGCTCCTCTCCCTCTCCCCCATGGCCGGGGTCGAGCTCCCCTCGTCCCCATGGTGCGGCGAGACCCATAGTGTTGCAATAGAACTTTTTCAATGTTACAGTTATATGATAATGATGTTCCAACAGTTTTGTTTCGATGTTGCATAAAACATAGCTCCGATGTTGTGACGAGAATTTTTTTCTCCCTCGCATCCAGATGTTTCACTATGTTTCAGTAAAATTTTTTCAATGTTGCAGTTACATGATAGTAATGTTGTAATAGATTTGTTTCAATGTTGCACAATTTGAACGATGAAGTAACGATGTTGTATGCAATAGAGCTCCGATGTTGCGGCGGAAATTTTACTCCTCGCACCCAGATGTTTCACTGTGTTTGAGTATGTAATTTCTGATGTTGTAAACATGTATTCCTAATGTTGCAAATATATATTTTCGATGTTGCAACGACCATCCGATAAAAAAGAAACGACCGGACGTCCGGACGCTAGCACCTCCCTATTTTCCGTCTTCCACGAGTCTTTCGTCGGGACCAGAGTGGGCCACGGAGGTCTATTCCTCTTGTTCTTGCAAGCGCATTCCACATGCCGTCATGCCGACGGCTGCAGGTTTCTGCGGAAAACGACCTCGTCCGACAGTGATTTAGAGTTGAAAATGCCGACGGTGATGGTGTTTGGTAGGTGTCTCTAATATTATTTTTATTTTTCGAATGTAAAGTGATCTGCAAGGAGGACATGACCAAGTGTTCTTTTGCCTCCCCGTCATGATTTTTAATACAACAGCAAAAACGGAAGCAACGTCAAGAACATGGAGTAGTTATATCTTATATATACAAGTATACAACAATGGAACGGTGATTAGGTTATGTCAACTCGCGCGTGGTTGTTTTATTAGAAACCCTCCAGCGTGGTTGTTTATTAATGCTGGTATTTCCGGATTAGTATAAATACTTCGATGAATCCAAGACCTCCAAGATACCAATTCATTGGGAATACAGGAGTATATAGGTTGCAAGACAAGTACTCCTATATATAATGCTAACTCTTGATGTCATAAAAATATCCAAGCAATTTGAACTTTAGAATTAATATGATGTCATGCCACTACGTCAAAAATAATTCACTCGCCATTTTTTCAAGACTGGTCATATAACGGCACCGGTCTCATGGAAGGCAGCCGGTCCTGAAAGTATGCAAAATTTCTAGGTCCGGCTGACATAACAACTCAGTTCTAAAAATATAGATTTGTAGGACTGGGTACTTATATCATCCGGTCCTCCAACATATTTCGAATGCTAGTCCCGGTCTTCCTGAGCAGCCTACTCTGTAAATAGAATTATAGGGAGTAGGTCCGATCGGCTTAAGCAACCGGATCCAAAAAGTGGGCGTCAAAATAAAAGTGTCGGCCCTGTGCAGAGCTCCATTATTGGAGCTTGAGCTTGACCAAGAGGGGGTGGAGCTGCTGCTCCTCTCCTATTTCCGTACGTCGTGTTCAACAAAGGGTGCAGGTGTCCTCGACTCTTCTCTCCTCCTCCTCCTCTAGTCGGACTTTTACATCCAAGATAAGTTTTTTCTATAGCTTGACCGTAATGGCTGGGCGGCATATGCCAAAATCCCGATCCGGTGTGTCCTGTCCCGGCTTCACTGCTGCCGGGATCCACCCCTCGCTCACGCGCGCTGCTGCTCATCCATTGCTCCCGCGCGCCGCAGATGCTTGCCGCCGTTCTCCCCAATTCCCCTCTCCCGCGCAAGCTCCTGCACTGTCTTCTCCAGGAGTGTCGAAGGTGCTGCTGCCACCGCTTCTCCAGGTACTAGGCCTCCTTCTGGCGGTACAGGATGATGCCTTATCCAGGTACTGGTGCTCCTGCCAGCGATTCAGGCGCTGAGCCGCTGGATGGATCGATTAGATTTGTCTATGAATTATGGATGCTAATTGATTTTCCCAACTGTAAAGGGGTATTACATAGACTTCATATGTTTTTTGCCGTGCTGTGTGGAGATGAAGAAAGTGTACAACTTCAGCTTTCAATGTATCAGTGAGATGTATCCGTTCTTGAGCATCCACTCCATGCTCCAGTAATTGTTGTCGTTGGTTCAGATATGATGTTCTCTTGTATGCGTGCTTATGAACTTGATTTGTCAATAATGTTTCTACAAATTTGTTATCTTACCTAAATAGGTGTGCACAAGTTATTTGTATTAGGACGTAGCAAACTATTTTTATCTTATCATTTTTTTTCCTATTGGTACGCACGTACATTTAAAAGTACGTGGTTGGTACACTATAAATGATACATAAGTAGTTAATGTAAAACTAGTTCAAAATATTTTCCCCGGTGCGTTGCAGTCGTTCAGTTCGGACTCCGCGTCCGCGCGCCTCCCACGCGTAGGGCGCGCCGCCGCCGCCACCGCTCCTGGCCCCTGTTTCCCTCCGTCGCCGGCCTTTAGCCAGTAGCTAAGGAAGCGGGGGTCCATCCTTTAGTAAATCGAGTCCTTAATCGAGTCCTAGGTCTAGGGTTTGTTCACCGTCGATGTTTGGCGGCGGAACTAGGGTTTGCCGGAGGAGCGCGGCTCCTATGCGGCTTCTTGTTCCTGGCGGCGTCGGCGATGCGAAAGTGACGGCGTTGCAGGGGAATAATTTCTCCCGGCTTCTTCCGTTCTCCGGTGGCGATCTACTCCGACGCCAATGGAGAGGCCGGGGAGACCTGTGTTGGATTCTAGGGCTAACTCATCGTCGTCTTCTTCAGGTGATGATGTTGCTGACCTGTTTAATACTGAGGAATATGATCCCTTGTGAAAATCCGAGTTTTGCTCGGGTTACCGGCGTTGGATTTGAAGGTTGTGTTGTGGGTGGCGGAGTCGGCCGATGCGCTTGGGAGGCAGTGTACTCGGCATCTGCGCCTAGCAGTAAGCCCTCCTCTACGGCCTCTACTTTGTGGAGTTTGGCTCTGGCATCCGGCGGCAATTGGGAAGTGGTTTGGACGGCGGTGATGAACGGATCCCTGAAGTCGTCAAGGAAGATGATTAGGAGTTTTAAACTTCTTTATAATTTCTCTTTTTTTGGGTTCTTGTCTGTAAAAGAGTCGGTGTACTGTGCTAAGATCAATACATGTTCCTTCTAAAAAATTCCTCGGTTTTAAATTAGAGGCCATTTTAACTTATCGAATAATGGGGTTGCCACATTGCATGTACTCTCTATAGCTTCTATAGAAGATAGAAGATTTTTTTATTTAAAGAAAGAAAATTGGCAAAGACAATTTTGCCATTGTGATTGAGGCCCTTTGTTTTTACCGTTAGTGAAATTTAACGGGATCAGTTCATTTTGGTATTTGAGTGGAATTTAGACATGACATATATCTAGTTTGGAAAGGAGGGAGAACTAAATATAGATATTATTTGGTAGATTCCTCTGTAGGGCGCAGACAAATACCAGCTTTGCTTTAGGATCAACTAACTATTTTATCTCATGATTTGTTTCTCTAATGCTAAATTAGAGCAGTTAGCTTGTCCATAAAAGATGTCTCTTACTAGTTCTTTACACGAGTCAGATACATACTGCTACGTCTCATACATAATGCTATAATAGAATCAATATGGATCTTATTTCTTACAATATAGATCTAATTTGGCAGGCAATCAATCCCTCAATTTTACTCTAAGGGTCAAGTTGGTCCCTCAACTTTTAAATGGGTCAATCTAGTCCCTTAACTTTTATTTTTGAGCCAAAATCGTCCTTGTGCTAATATTGTGATTTATGTTGAATGTAACCCATTCTCATTTTTCATTGTTGCCAATGTGATCCTCAATCAAATGATGCAACGGATCCAATGTTCTGCTCTACCTCTCGCATGTGTTGAAGTGCCCTTTCATCTATGCTGAATGTAAAATGAACAACCTGTGTATATTTGCTAAACTTGCCACAATATTCTATACATATTTCTGCAGCAAGCAGTTTTGATTTTTGTTGGATATGATATATTTCTGCAGCAAGCAATTTTGATTTTTGTTGGATATGATCCGAATTGTAACTGTGTCTTGTGAGGACGCTTGGAGGGCCCATAGTTCGGGTTGTATGTTTAGCGGATTTGTTTCCGTATTTGACTGCAGTCAGTTTAGTCCACCCATATTTACATCTTGTAAGCTGCAAGGTTTATACTCTGAACTTTTCGGGGTTTCTTCTTGCACTACTATACATTGTGATAGCCAAAGTGCTATTTGTCTCACTGAAGATGAAGATCAGATGTTCCATGAAAGAACAAAGCACATTGCTGTGAGATATCATTTTATTCGAGACGTTGTTGCTCAAGATGATGTTAAGGTATGCAAGATAAGTACTCATGACAAATCCCGCTGATATGATGACGTGTGTCTTGTGGGGACGCCTGAAGGGCCCACGGTTCGGGTTGTATGTTTAGCGGATTTGTTTCCGTATTTGACTGCAGTCAGTTTAGTCCACCCATATTTACATCTTGTAAGCTGCAAGGTTTATACTCTGAACTTTTCGGGGTTTCTTCTTGCACTACTATACATTGTGATAGCCAAAGTGCTATTTGTCTCACTGAAGATGAAGATCAGATGTTTCATGAAAGAACAAAGCACATTGCTGTGAGATATCATTTTATTCGAGACGTTGTTGCTCAAGATGATGTTAAGGTATGCAAGATAAGTACTCATGACAATCCCGCTGATATGATGACGTGTGTCTTGTGGGGACGCCTGAAGGGCCCACGGTTCGGGTTGTATGTTTAGCGGATTTGTTTCCGTATTTGACTGCAGTCAGTTTAGTCCACCCATATTTACATCTTGTAAGCCGCAAGGGATGAGGAGACGACTCATTGTATTCCCTGCGTTATAACTCTCTCGTTATAGTATTATAGTGAAGATCGCCGGTTGGCGCCCGTGGTTTTTTTCCGCAAAGGTTTTCCACGTTAAATTTGTGTCTCGTGTTCGATCTTGTTTTATGCATTATTTGCTAACAATTTTACTCTCCACGCATCCGCCATACAATGTGATGCATGAGTAAATAAATTCAGTTTCAAATCTTGTATTGTTCAGCGTGTAAGCAGGCATGACACTACACGTCTACACCAACTTGCATTGCTTGCATCGTCCAACTATTATTTTCAAACTAACAGTGTGAAAAATTATGAAAAGGAAAACGACCTACTGCTTGCGAACAGTGAAAATTGATACAGGGAGAAGGAGCTAAAGGTAGAAATGACTTTTCTCATTAGTCTCATACAAATACATAGTGCAATATTAACGTAAGGATACCTTTGATCCAAAAATAAAAATTAAGGGACTAAATTGGTCTATTTGAAAGTTAAGGGACGAACTTGACTCTTAGTTCAAAGTTGAGGGACTAAAGCGGCTATTTTGTCATCTAATTTCATAAATCACCTTGTAGTAGGTGTGAAAAAAGCAGGAAAAAAATAGAACAAAGAAAGCGTAATGTTATTGTGCTGTCACTTACCGGCCCATTTAGCCCAACACGACTTGCCTAACCCCTTATCTTATCTGCCTCCAAAGCCAGTCGCTAGCAAGCGGATAAGAAAGCCTGCGAGCGAAAGAGGGAAACGAAGCGCTCCCTTGAAGCGAAGCGAGGAGAGTAATGGCCTCGCCGTCATGCGCCTCCACGCTGCCTTGGACCTCCGCGTTCCCCTCCTCGTCGCGGCCGCTGGCGGAGCGCTGCCTCACGGCGTCTCGCCGGGCTCCATCTCTGGTCATCGTGGCCCAGGGAAAGGTCAAGAAGTACCGCCAGGTCGGCTCCCCAAACCCTCCCCCCACTCCTCTCCTGTTCAAGTTCTGTGCTCAGTTGCGCCATCAATTATTGCGTGCGGATTGCCATGTACATGAAATTGAGTCCGCACTTATGTTTTTCTTAGCAATGTCCCCATTCGTATTAGACTAGAAAACCTTGGGTGCCGCGTTGCTGCGCCAGCTTGAGCTAGCAAGAGGACCTTGTGAGTATTTATTGGCAATATAATTTTTTTATTGTTTTAGATAAAAATAACAATATCCAGCAAATTCAAGAGCCTATTCACTTCATAATGATGACTCATTGGTATTTCTTGGTTTTGTTTTTGTATGATGAAAAATACTGCTTTCTATTAAATTGAAGAGCTCTTCACTCCATAACGATGAGTCGATGATATTTTCTCTGCAAAAAATCAGAATAGTAATGTGTTGGAGAAATCAAACATTTGCATTTTGCAAGGTAAGTCGAAACAAGGAGAATCACTTTGCCGAGAGGGGAAAAAAGGCAGTATCATAACAAAATATATCATGCCATTAGGCACATATTGTGAGTTCTGGTCTTGTGGAAGAAGTTGTTTAATCACCGTCATATTGTACCTCTCGTAACAATGCATGTCTAATAGTATCCTATGTCCTCGATAACATGTGACCCTATTCCAAAGCAAATAGTTTAAACTTGAAAGTTGCAATCGCGAGTTTCGACATTGGTAGCTACGTACATACCCCAAGTTTCAAACATTTTGGACTTAATTTGCTACAAATGTCCTTAAGTACTTGAAGTAGTCACATTGCTTTAAGGACACTTGAAGCCTTGAAGGGCATGTATGTAGATAAGTACCAAGTAGTATACATGTTTGTCTACTGGCAAAACTAAAGAGGAAACGGTACCCTTTTTTTTTAACTTGAAACGATACCAGTTAAATTAGAAGTGGGAAAACATTACTTTGATCTGATTCTCTGAAAATTGCAGACATAGGACTGCGAGTACCGATACAATGATCTCTCTTGTTCTCTCTGACTACTCCCATGAGTGCCAGTGCCTTGACCCAAAGCTCGAGCTTCATTCATTTCTGTTGATATCTCTACCTGGTTCTTCATGGAGATTGGACACGGGAGTACCCTCCATTTTGGCCGCTTAAGATGACCTCACCCTTGAGGCCTTGACCCGTCTTTTGAGACTTCATCTTAGGACCTCTTTTGACGGCCATCGCGCCATCGCGGGTATGGTGAGTGGTGACTGGTGAATAGCGGCTTCCTTCATTAGCTGCTGCATCGGGCTCCTGCTGGATGACCAGGCGCCATTGCCCGCGGGATGGCCGTGGACAACACAGGTGGAAAGGGGAAAGAATGACTCCAAGCCCATCTGAAGGATCCAGAGCACTCTAGCGCTTGTTGCGCTGGTGGCTGGTGTAACCTGTTGATCTACGGTTCTTTAAATCTGACAGTTAGGAATATTTGATGATGTGGCCCAATCAAAGGCCATAGCTTGTCCGCAGGTTTCATCCTATAGAGATGAGTGCCAAACTAATAGGTCCAGATCCGTTACATTTTGGTTTTCTTCTTCAAAGTGTAAGTGTTGCACTTTTAGCTAATCAGTAGGTATAAAGGAATTAGAGTGAGTAGAGGGAACTTTTAGCTACCTCAGAGGTAACCACAAATATACCAGTTATTAAGACACTTGAAGAGTCATATTTTGAATCGGACTTTTAGGAATTACTCTTGGCCAGGGAAGTCTAGTGCCCCACTAGTTGGAGTTCCTTTTCTAGTGATTACCTGATTGTACTAGAATGCAACAAATTTGCATCCAGTTAAATTGATGAGATGTGGTAACGCACGCTGTTGTGTTTCGCCTGCTCATCGTGTGTACTACTCCGGTTTTTTATATATGTCGTTTCCAACAGCTCCTCCAGTACTAATTAGCCTAAGTTTTCATCTACTGGCATCAACTAAACAAAAACGGAGGTAGTATCTATTATCGCTACCCTTACCATTACATGCAATTTACTTTTACTGAAAATTTTCTGCCGCATAGGTCATCCTGACAGAAGACATAGAAGAGGTGGGTAAGAAGGGAGATACCTTGAAGGTGCGAGCTGGATTCTTCCGCAATTTCCTCCTTCCCAAGGGCAAGGCTACGCTTCTTACCCCAGAAGTCCTCAAGTAATTGCACACTCTCATACTGCACTGTAGCCCTTTCTTTAGCTCTTACTGTTACTCCTGGTGAATTTTGCTTCTTACTGATGGCCATTGCCAAGAAAATGGATGATTTTTACCTATGATATTTAATTGATGGGTTTCATGTATTTTACATACTTGCAATCCCCCCCCCCCCCCCCCCCCCAAAAAAAAAAACAAACAAACGATTCGGTGGTTGCTAACATTGTAAGAACCTTATGGACGTCGTTGTGGTATGCTTATTTTGATTCTGTTGAGGATTTGGATTGGGCCTAGCAGTCTAGATGGAGATAGGAGTCCATGCTCCTTTCTGATTAGAATTCTGGTCACATATGTTAATTGGTTGAATATTTGATTAGAAAGTGAAAACCCCTTCTTTCCTCTTCTTCTCTTTGCAGGGAAATGCAACTAGAACAAGAGAGAATAGAAGCTGAGAAGAAGAGGGTAAGAAAATATTTCACTCAGTAAGAATGCGGTTATAGTTAACCTCAGCATCCTTTGTTGTGTGGATATTAAACTTTAGTTGCAATTTAGCCTTACTGACTCTATTGTCTGAAAAGGAAAATTCAAAAAGTCTAGTCCCAAGCATGATATGCTAATTCAATTCTATGAACTCCATCTGTGAATGAGCACACTTATCAATTCTTGTTAATATTTATAGCCTTGGAAATTTCTCTACTTATATCAGGTAAAGGAAGAGGCACAACAACTTGCTCGAGTTTTTGAAACTATCGGGGCTTTCAAGATTCCGCGCAAAGGTGGAAAAGGAAAACAAATTTTTGGGAGGCAAGTTCTAAGTTGATAATCCTTAATCTATCATGTCTTCCCTTTACTTTCAATTTTCTGAAAAAATCTTTTCTTGTACAGTGTCACCGCACAGGATATTGTCGACATAATAAAGTCACAACTTAATAGGTAGTACGTCCTCCTAACTCCTAAGAAGGCTCATTAGTGTTTCTTATATTGTTATGGTTTTGCTTACTACTGGCAAGCTGTTATGTAGGGACGTGGACAAGAGGCTTGTGACAGTTCCAGAAATCCGTGAAATTGGGGAGTATGTTGCAGAGATTAAGCTTCACCCGGATGTGACAGCTCGAGTAAGGCTGAATGTGTATGCAAAATGAGATGTGCAGTTATAGATGCTTTTTGAATGGATGGTGGCCAGCGGGTGAGCTCAGATGCAATCGCCCTGTCATTGAAATTTGACTCTTCGAGTTTACTCTTACATAATTACCTTTGTTTCGTGCAGAGATTTTCCTGAAACTGTCAGGTGTTGTGGTAGATGATGGAAGCCTGGACTGGTTCTTATTCTTATCCTTAATCAAATGCGCATCCTACCCAGTCAGATTTTGTGCCCAGGGGGTAGTTACACGCGCCAGCAAGCATTGTGTAGCTACCAAGATTTGTGCGCTGACGACAGGTTGAAAAACTGCCGTTAGAGGACGTTATAAGCTTCAGCCGACGAGTGGAGCTTTTGTAAAATTCTTTTCTTTTGTTAGTATAATGTGATTTGGAGTATCTGAATTTTCAAACCAAACCGCCTAATGGCTAATACCCTGCTGTCGCCTACTCGCCTGCGCTGCAAGATTGTCTTTGTACGGAGTATATGCTTTGGTGTTCCTGTGGGCCTGAGCAACTAGGAAGGGAGGCGCTTGGTCGCACCTGCTCGTGCTGTGCGTGCCAAACTGCCGATGTGCTGTGGTGTCACGACGGTGATTATACAGTTATGCCTTGTTTTTATTTTTGTTTATGTTTGTGAAGACACTAACAATTCAACTTATTTTCAAGACTCATAGAAGACACTAACATTTTGTTTATATGCTTGTGAAGACACTAACAAAACTACAAAAGAGGGCACTGCATGCAATGCTGGATACACCAGTTGATATCTTCAAGTTCAGTATCATAGAAATAGCAGTTTATCATCTATGTGCTGTGTTATTGTAGAAGGGCAGGAAGTGCTTCAAAGAGCTTGGACCCATGGAACCCAAACCCTGGAAACAGAAAAGGTTGGAAAGAATAAATGAATGACAATTTCTTTGGTTTATCAGATACTAGCAATAATGAGAGTTCGGTCCTACAAATAACTATATGCAATAAAGTACATTGAAATTATTTTTGAACCTCCTTAGTTGAAGCAAGAAAAAAAAATTAAAAGGTGGAAAGAAGTATCCCAATTGACAAATTGTTTACAAAGGGGTTTTACCTTCTAAATATTTTGGTATGTACAATAACGTTATGGTCCAACAAATTATTGCCATGAAAACAAACGATATGCATAAACAGAGAACATAAAACATAAGAGAGTTCTGATGTAAAAAAATGTCTTGGTGAGACTTTGTAAGGCATTAATTTCTATGCCACATCATAAAAAAACTGCTGACATGGCAAGGCTATTAAATAAGTGAGTTTCATGGGACGAGCGAGAAGTTTCATCCCCATGAAACTCCATTGGCACATTAACCTACAGTTCTCAAACTAGGTAATCGTGTTCATTAAACTCCCACTGAGAATGGCCTAAACGTACTAATGGCACCTAATTTAAGCATTGGACATGCATTGTGGGATCATGCTAGAAGACTTCTCTAGCAGAAAGGAGAACCACCAGCAACAAAGTCAATTGTTAGGACACATCATATCACTCTGTTCCAAGCATAGCACTTTATTGCTACCAATCTGAAAAAACATTGCTCTGAAATCTGAACGTGTAAAGAGTGTATTGGGCAATTGTGGTATGGTCCCAACTTGAGCAGGAGCATCCTAATTTTGACCACCAAATCGTGAGTACAATAGATGAATAACCAACAGGCTCTCACTCATCCTGTAGTCATGCTACTCATGAAATCCATACGAGAGCTCAAACTGAACATCCCCTGAATGAGGGATCTGCCCCACCTTCCCACATCGATTAGCACAAGGAATATTACGATTAACTTGATGCGGAACTGTCAAGAAGCCCGATTTGGTGCAGTGTAGAAAGAATATTTTCACGGCCAGCTGCTAGCCCTCAGCTAGAAAACAAACGACGAGTAAGCTTCAACCAGCGTAACCTTTTTTGTCTTTTTTTTTTTTTTTTTTTTTTTGCAATGGATGTCTGCTATTTGGCAAACGCCAGTATATCATGGCCAGCATATAGGAAATCAAATTTTGGTGTTATAAGCTGTCATCTAATCGTCCATCCTCCAAATAATAAATACAGAGATTGCCAATTCGTTAGTTTACTATCGCTCACGAGAAAGTATAGAGAATTGTGTTCGCCAGTTAATAATGGGTATAAAGGGCGCCACAATCTGGCACACCCGTCAAAGACAGAACAAAATATGGCTGCTCGATTTACCGTCGGCAGCAGATTACACAGATTAGAACGGAAGACTAATATACGAATATAAAATGTAACCAACCATCATCCAAAAAATAAGTTCAGGATTATTAAAACCGAGTTTCGATGTCCAGGCATCTCTTACGGGCAAACCACACTCAAACCTAGAGGCTCGTAGACAGATGGGTCCAAAACGGGAGGCAGATCAGTACTTGTAGTCCTTGACATGGAGGCTCTCCGAGACGCCCTCGCCGGCGGCAGCATCACCCTTGTAGGTGCCGAGGGTGGCCTCTGAGTTGGCCTTGCACCTGGTGAGGAAGGCAGCCCTGGCCTTCTCCACATTCTCCTCCTTGCCAGCCCAGGCCTTGAGGGTGCTCGCCTGAAGGGCACGGCCAAAGGAGAAAGACAGAGACCATGGCTTCTTGGTGTTGAGCTTGTTCATGGCGTTGAGGTTCAGGGTGGCCTCCTCCTCGCTCTGACCACCAGAGAGGAAGACGATGGCGGGCACAGCAGCAGGGACAGTCCTCTGAAGGGTACGGACAGTGTACTCAGCAATCACCTCAGGGGTCACCTTCTTGGAGTCGGAGCCAGGGGTGACCATGTTGGGCTTCAGGAGGGTACCCTCGAGGAGGACATGGTGCTCATTCAGAGCCTTGTAGCAGGCAGCAAGGACCATCTCGGTGACATAAGCACAGCGCTCAATGTCATGCGGGCCATCAACAAGGATCTCAGGCTCAACAATCGGCACCAGACCGTTCTCCTGGCAGATGATGGCGTAGCGAGCCAGACCCTGAGCGTTCAGGTCAATGGCCAGCTGCGACGGCTCGTTAGGGCCTATCTTGAGGACAGCACGCCACTTGGCAAAGCGGGCACCGGCCTCGTAGTACTTGGCGCAGCGCTTGCCAAGGTCATCATGGCCCTGGGTGGTGGTCTCCTTGTCAGTGCCAGCAACCTCAATGGTACCCTTGTCGACCTTGATGCCGGGGAGGACGCCTCCCTCCTTGAGTACATCGACGAAGGGCTTGCCATCCTTGGTCTTCTGGTAGAGGGTCTCCTCAAAGAGGATCACACCACTGATGTACTGGAGGGCACCAGGGGCACAGAAGAGGAGCTCACGGAGGGCACGGCGGTTCTCCTCAATGTTCTCGACATTGATGCTGGAAAGGCGCTTGCCAATGGTGCCAGTGGACTCGTCAGCAGCAAGGATACCCTTGCCAGGGGTGCCAATGTATGTGGCGTTCTTGATGAGCTCATCTGCAAAATAGTCAGCAAAGATATTTAGCTAACTGTAGTGTATATTGGCAACTCAATCAAATCAATAAACATGTTCTATTTACCAAGTGCAAATGCTATACTATCCTGAATAATCTAGTTCTCTGGCATTATTAAAAAAAACACTGTCCAGTTTACCTAAAACTGCTCTCATATATACATAAATGTGTAACCAAGAGGAAATAAGATCAAGATTTTTATTGGAAACAGTCTAGTACTCTGGCATTATTGGAAAAAGAAAGGCACTGCTTTCATATTATATACAGAACTGTGCAACATAAACAATATGACCAAGATTAAATAATATCGATATTATTATTTGACAAACACAGATTTGCATAGCTCTATTCTAGAAAAAGCATAGCAAAGTATCAGATTGATTCAGCAACAGGTAATATAACTCGACATCAGCTCTAGAAATCACGGTATGAAGCACCAGGCACCAGTGCATGCTAGCAATACAAATTAAGAGCTAATCTATCATCACGAAGCCAATCTGGTCCAAAACAAGAACAACTAAGCCTACCATCACATACTGTATTAATCTGAATTTTATCAGCAGATCCCATAGATCATAGAGGCGCGCTTCGCCCCTGCTCTTCCTCCTAACCCCTTTCAACAACCCACTCAAACCCCTCAGAACGAGCTAAGCAGACATGCACCACCCGGCACACCATCCTTTACGAACGCATCAAATCCCCCACAAATCCCACGCCCACACGGGTCTAGAAAAGCTCTACAAACCATTACCCTATCTACCAGCACAGGTAAAAGCTAGATCCGAGGGGTACCACGGCGAAAAACCAGCAGATCTGCACTGTACGCTACCGGACAACAGGAAAAAACAAGAGGAGCAGATGGACAACGACCGAGCCCGGACGGAGGAGCCGAGGAGCGGGGAGACGGCGGATCGGATCTTACCAGCAAACTTGGAGCGGTGGGCCGACATGGTCGAAGCGCTCGTGAGGGGGGACGGAGGAGGCTACGACGAGGATCGCGAGGGGGGCAGCGAAGCGAATGGTTTGGTTGGGCGGGGGAGGCCGGTTGCGGAGACGGGTGCTATTTCAAGGGCGGTTCCGGCTTGGGCGAGGGGAAAGGAACGGGTGGATCCGATCTGGGTGCGCCTCCGGGCAGGGGGCCAAGGGCAAACCATGTGCGGCGTGCACCGTTCGGTGCCTACCCTTCTCTCTCCCTTGGTTTTGGTACGAGAAAATTGATAAAATGGCACCGGTTTTATGGGGTGCTCGTGAAATAGCATCGGTGGAATTCTATATTTGTATAATAGCATCGCTTACACATCTAATTTATAAAATAGCACCGGTTTAGTGTTTAATGTTATGGGTTAGGGTTTAATGTTTTGGATTTAGGTTTTGGGGTTTAGAATTTTCGGAGTTTATGGGCTTAGGGTTTTAGTGTTTAGGGTTTAGGGTTTAGGATTTTGGTGTTAGGGTTTCGGTTTAGGATTTAGGGTTTTAGGGTTTAGGGTTGAAGGTTTAGGGTTAAGGTTTAGGGTTTAAGGTTTTAGAATTTAGGGTTTAAGGTTTAGGGTTAGAGGTTAGGGTAAAATGTAATAGGGGCAATTTAATAGTACTTTTGATGAAACCGGTGTTGTTTTATAGTATCTTTGATAAAACTGGTGCTATTTTATGAATTCTCTGAAAATCAGTGTTATTTCGTGAACACCGATGGAAACCGGTGCTATTTCCTGGATTGCCCCGTTTTGGTACGGGAGTATTTTTGTGCAAGCCAGAAATAGGTTCATGTGCCGAACCGTTCTTTCGTTTTCTTTTTCTTCAAGCCGTGGTGCATCGGCGTGTTGCATTGGTACTCCGTAGTTCCTCGTGTTCTATCTTTTTTTTACTAGCAAACATACTTAAAACGGGCTAATGGAAATATTTATTCAACAACCACATCATCTATTTTAACTTTTTTTAGAATCAAACTCTGTACCATGTCTAAACACGCTGTGCTCTTGTAGGAACATGTCTTATAGTAAATAAGTTTGTAGCAACACAGAGTATGTGGAAATTCAAAATTATTTTTTAGAGCCATACCCTTTGCGAGCCACACGAGTTTTATTGTCACCGTAAAAGCTTCTGACACTATGTAGACTTCTAAGCCAAGGCATTTAGATCGAGGCTCACCTGTCAAAAACTAATGACAGACCAAACCAAAAATTTAGAAAAGAAACACTATTTGCTTTCAAAATATATAAAGGTAAAGATTGTCACGACAAGTGTAGTGTTGCATGATGGGAAGATTCATGCACAAGTTTATTTGGATCGATGGACTATTTCGTTGATACGGCTGTGATTTTTTTTTTCATTGCGACGAGGCGTATTTGAGTGTGCCACATATAGTCCCGGGTCTCCTCCGTACCGGCCCCACGTCCTGGCCTGCCAAGCTCGACACGGCGTCGCAATCTACCAAAACCCGCGCGGTTTTGGTAGATTGCGTTCCTACCTTGCCTGGTTTTGGTACGGGAGTATTTTTGTGCAGGCCAGAAATAGAGGTCCCCGTGCCGAACCGTTCTTTCGTTTTCTTTATCTTCAAGCCGTGGTGCATCAGCCTGTTGCATTGGTACTTCGTAGTTCCCTCGTGTTCTCTTTTTTTAACTAGCAAACATACTTACAACGGGCTAATGGAAATATTTATTCAACGACCATGTCATCCATTTTAATTTGTTTTAGAGCAACTCCAAAAGACTCTTTCCTATTTGTTAGTTTTAAAGATTTTGATTAAAAAGTACCTTCCAACAACCTCTCTATTTGGTTATTCAAACATAGTCAATCTCTGTTCCGGATTTTTCGCTAGCAAAATATAGAAAAGAGAATAATTCTATAGAGTGCATGCAAGATATAGAAAAGCTGTTGAAAAATAAGAAGATATAGAAAACGATTTTTATGCAAATGACTCTAAATGATGATTTAGAGAGTTAGACTCTTGTAGATACTCTTAGGATCAAACTCCGTATCATGTCTAGACAAGCTACGCTCTTGCAGGCACATGTCTTGTAGTAAATAAGTTTGTAGCAACTGCACAGTATGCAGTAGGAATTCAAAATTGATTACCCTTTACGAGCCATACTATTTGCGAGCCACACGAGTTTCGATGCCACAAGTCAAATCGGATTAGTGCACATAACGATAGATAGATAACTGGTAAAGATTTATTGTCGTCGTAAAGGCTTCCGATACTGTGTAGACTTCTAAGCCGAGGCATTTAGATCAATGCCCACCTGTCAACAACTAATGACAGACCAAACCTTAGAAAAGAACACTATTTGCTTTCGGAATATATATAGGCATAAAGACTTGCCACGACAAGTGTAGTGTTGCATAGTGGGACTACTTGAGTGTGCCACCTACGGAGTATATAGTCCCGGGTCTCTTCCGTACCGGCCCCACGTCCTGGCCTGCCAAGCGCGACGCGGCGTCGCAATCTGCCAAAACCCGCGCGGCGCTGCCTGCTAGACCTCCAGGCCCCCGGTCCGTAGCCCCCCAACGTGACGCTGCGTCGCGATCCGCGGAGCCGAAGCCGACGCCGCAACGCCGCGCGTGACACCACCCGTGCCGTACATGCAGGCAGGCAACGCACCACCCTGGCCTCCGTGACGTGTACCCCCACCGCCTAAGGGCTCATTCCGTTTCTCAGGAACCGTTCCACCTGGATTAGATAGCTATAACAAAAAATTTGTGTTAGGTACAACGAGAGACCGGGATTTATTCCGGGTCGTGAACCAATTTGTTCATGGTTGCTGCAACAAAAGACCGGGAATCAATCCACTAGTCAAGAGGTGTGGAACCAATCCGGGTCTTTTGTTATACCTATCATGAGCAAATTGGTTCACTACCCGAAACAAATCTCAGTCTCTTGCTGTACCTATTACAAATTTCATGCTATATCTACCCCAATCCGTATGGGAGGCCTAATTTGTTTTGTCGCACCTCGCACGGACAGGCGGTTTCTCGTCCGAAGCGGCGCACGGAGCCGGCGGTGACAGGTCGTCGTTTCCGGGCCTCGCCTATTCCCCGTTTCGGCTGCTGCGGCGGCCTCGGTTTCTCACTTTACTTTCCCCGTCCCGTGTCCCCTGCGATCCCGCACACATGCCTTCCGCCTCCCGTGACCGTGCTCCTCTGCCCTTTTTCCTCTCGTGCTCACAGCTCACCGCGTCGCTGTCTCCCGTTTCACCGCGCGCTCACGTGCACGTGCCCCGTACGTTCCCTCTCGCGACCCCGGCTCGTCCTCTTTCGCCGTCTAGGTGCGACACGGCGTCTGGTTCTCCGGTAGCGGCTTTCAGGTCGCCGGTCGCCGTCACGACCGCCTTTCTGGAAGGGAAAACAAAGCCGTCGGCAGGAAAAAGAAAGCCAGGGCAGCTTCCACTTGCAGAACTGTGACCTGTATTCAAATCCAAGCGTGCGTTTTTGCGATGGCTGCGCGATGCGTGACCCGGAAAGGCGACGAGCAGCGGAATTTCCCGAGAGAGCCGCCGTAGGTGACTGGTCCCCGACCGGTACAGTTTATACATTTCCGGTCGGTCTTCCACGAGTCACAATCGATAGATGCCACGGGAGGGTCTTGAAACGGAGGCCGGTAACTCGTCTCCGGTCTCTCCAGAGACGAGTTTGACAGGTCAGGTCGACAGAGACTTGGAGTACGTTGAAAATGCCATCGATGATGGGGCATTTGAAAATGACAAGGGACCTGGAACGGCATGACCAAGGCTCCTAATCATTTTTAATGGAAGCAGCAAAAGTAGAATCTTGCAACATCAAGTCATCAAGGCATGGAATTCTACGCAATTCAAGCAAACTGAGTATTGACCAATAATGCTTGTATGCTCCTGTCAGGCCGCTTCAAAAGTCTAACTTCACAAAAGGATTACCATATTGCAATAATACAGTTATTATAACGAAATTAATTAATCGCGTCAACCAAGAGCAAACCACGAGACCATCTGGTCAATTTGGAACATTTCACTTCTTCCATGATTCAATCAGGCATTCAATCATCGGCACCGACAGCATCAGCTTCCAACCTTTTCTAGTTTAGCCTAAACAATAGTGTGCACGAGGAGCGTCCGGTGCTTCTTACGAGTTACGATCCCATTGTCTTGTCATCCTTTTGACGATGGCTACCGGGTTGTGTTTCCCACCTGCTTCTTTTTCTTGGCTGCTTCTTCTAATTAACACGTATATTTGATGGTGAACACACTGTCAGTGGTGTGAGGTTGCCGGGCGCGCACACACACATATATATATATATATATCACCAAGGCCATGCCCGGATTTCATTACCTTGATAACGAAATTACAATTGTAGCGGGTTCATGGTTTTATCTAAAGTAGGACTGTTGCACATGCGAGAGAAACATCGTTTTCCTGCTCAGGCACAGAGGGCCTGATCAGGAGAACGGCACAAAACCGAAGTCATCAGCTACTACCAACAAACTGCTAAGCTATTACAGCAAAAGTGATCGTTCGTCGAGGAACCGGTCAAACATGCATAGGCTTCTTCAGTAGTCTTTGGGGTCTCCCTGCTTCAGCTTTTTATCGCAGGGCTTTCATTGTAGAAGTACCAGACCATTGTCATCTGGCGCCGCATCTTGTGGGTGGAAGTGTAGCGCTGTTGCTTTCATCGCCTCCGCGCCAGCTTCCAGGGAGGTTTTGTCTTCTTTCTTCTGCAGGCCTGCCCAATAGATGAGAAAAGAAGAGGCAGAACAGATGATTTCAGTAGGAGAGTTAAACTTCTTCTTATCAAAACATGCTCTGTTTCTAGCATTTCAAATGGCCCAGCAGACTGCTGCTAGTCCAACAAAGTGAATTCTTTTTTGTTGTGGCATGTAGTTATTTGCCCATCGGCTAAACTGTTCAAAGGAATTTGGACGGCAGGATGACAAAAGCTAAGAGGCTCCACACATACTTGGCTAAGGAGCAGTCAAAAAACAGATGATGGATTGATTCATCATTAGCACAAAAAATTACATCTTTTATCACCTTTCCAATTTCTCCTTATTAAATTGTCTCTGGTTAGGATGGCATCTCTGTTTAGGATGGCATTTTGCTTGATCAGCCACATGAAAATTTTTATTTTCAGTGGTATTTTGGCTTTCCAAATCATTTTGTTTTGATCCTCCACTTCCTTCCGACACAAGTGAGAGTACATGGATTTGACTGAGAAAATCCCAGATTTTTCCCAGCGCCATTTTGGCGTATTTTTCTCTCTGAACAGGGGGCATGAATTAATCATGTTAGACAGCCTTCTCAGCTGAGTTTGTGCAGCAGAGTCGAGCCATATGCGAAAAGTCAGTCTCCATCTATTACTAGCCATACACGCAACGTTCTCTGATTGTTGGTTGCAAATTACAAAAAGATCATGGAATTTCTCCATTAGTGGAACAGGGCCACACCAGGGGTCCCTCCAAAAGTCAGTACTTTGGCCATTGCCAATTGCTACCACTCTTCCCTTCAAGTAATGTTCTTTGACCTTTAGCAGGTCATTCCACACAGGTGAATTATTTGCGCTATTTTTCAGATGTTGTAGACTCTTTCCCTTAATATACTTTCCTTTGACAATTGCTTGCCAGAGGCCTTCCCCCTTTTCAATTTTCCACCACCGTTTACAGAGGAGGCTAATATTCATTTTCCTTAGGTTCTTCACCCCTAGCCCACCTTTTTCTTTTGGCAAAGTAACTTTGGTCTATTTGACCAAATAGTATTTCTTCTTGATACCACCACCATGCTAGAAGAACCGTTTCCTAGTTCTATCTAGTCTTTTTAGGATAGTTTTTGGGAGAAGATACATAGACATGCAATATATTGGTATATTGCTGAGACATGCATTTATCAGAGTAAGCCTTCCACCCATCGAGAGCGCATTACTTTGCCAGCCCTCAAGTCGTTTTAGCAGTTTTTCATCCAGCATTATCCAATCTGATACATGCAGTCTTGCTCCCGATAGTGGAACTCCAAGGTATGTTATTGGCCAGGCTCCCGTTGAGCAATTTAGCATATTTGAGAGAGACCATGATTACTTCGCTTTTGTCGAAATTGATTTTGAGTCCTGACATCTTTTCATAGATGTACAGTAGGAGTTTCATATTTTGGGCAGACTCGTGGTCATCTTGTAAGCATAATATTGTATCGTCGGCATACTGTAGTATTGCTACCCCATTTGGGATATATTCAGGGATCAGACCTTTAATTAGGCCATTTTCTTGGGCTTTATGTATCATCTTTGCCAATGTGTCAGTCGCTAAGTTGAACAACAATGGGGATAGCAGATCCCCTTGGCGAACTCCCCTGCCACTTTTGAAATAACTCCCCATCGAATCATTTACTTTAACACTTAAAGTACCACATGTGACTACATTTTGTATCCAGTTGCACCATTTTTCATGGAAGCCTCTTTGTCTTAGACACTCAAACAGAAATTTCCAGCTTATTTTATCGTATGCTTTTTCAAAGTCTAATTTTAGGACTACTCCTTCTTTCTTCTTAGCCTTTGAGGTATGGAGAATCTCATGCAGGCTGAGGACTCCATCCATAATATTTCTTTCTTTTAGGAATGCTGACGGGCATTTGCTAATTATCCTGCCCATAGATTCTTCAAATCTTAGCATTAAAGCTTTGGTTATGATCTTATAGCTTACATTCAGTAAGCAAATGGGTCTGTACCTTTGAATGGTATTAGCATCCTTGCCTTTTGGGATTAGAGTAATTACCCCATAGCATAGTCTCTCAGTATCTAGTTTATGATCCTCAAGTTCTTTCACCATGTCTAGGAGGTCTTGTTTAATAACATCCCAACATACTTGATAAAATTCTATTGGAAAATGATCCGGTCCAGAGGGGCAGTGTTCCTCTCCATGGAGAACACTGCCTCCTTGATTTCTTCTTCTGTGAATGGTTTTATTAGCTTATCATTTTCCTCACTATTTACTTTTTCCTCTTGTTTCCAGCATTCTGGGTCTAGTTTGAAACCCGAGCTCCCGGCTGATCCAAATAATTCTTTGTAGTAATTTGTAGCATGCTGTGAGATATTATCATCCCCAACTATATCCTCTCCATTGTGTTGAAGGGAAAAGATTAAATTTTTCCTCTTCTTCCCATTGGCTATTTTATGAAAATAGTCTGTATTGTTATCTCCCTTTAGTAGCCAGTTCATATTTGATCTTTTCTGCCAATATAGTTCTTCTTCTTCTAGTAGTCTGAGGAGTTCAGTTTGAATGAATGTCTTCCTGTCGAGCATAGAACTTATTAGGTAACTTTCTTCTTCTAGTTTTTCCAACCTCGATAATTCTTGTTGTAAAATGTATTTGTATCTTTTTGTTTGGCCTCTCAGATTGCGGCTCCAGCCTACTAGGAACTTTTTAACCCTATTGATTTTTATGTGCCATTTTTCAGCTGCATTTTTAGCTGATACATCCCTTGCCCATATATCATGTACCTTGGGAAGGAAGTCATTATGCTTCAGCCATGAAGTTTCAAAACTAAAAGTTTTGCTTTTGTTTACCTTTTCTTGCTCCGTGTTCATTATCATCGGATTATGATCTGACATATATCTCAGGATTTTTCTTAGGTTAGTAAAGGGGAATCTGCATTCCCAGTCATCACTCATCAGGACTCTATCAAGTTTTTCCAGCGTAGGACTTTCCTGGTTGTTGCTCCAGGTGAACATCCCCCCATTCAACACAATTTCCCTTAACCCATGTGAGTTTATGACTGCATTAAAGAGATCCGTATATTTATTCCCAATGAAAGGTTTGTTCTTTTCTTCGCTGTATCTTAGAATGTTAAAATCTCCTCCAATTAGTAGTGGTTCTTTCCTAGCCAAACAAATGCTAGACAGTTCAGTTAAAAATTGCTCTTTTCTATCATCCTGAGCAGGGCCATATACTATGGCCAGCAGTAAATGTTTTTTGTGTTCTTTATCAAATACTCCTGCTACAATTGAGAAATTTTTATCCTCAAAACTTAATACATCAAATTTATCTAATTTGATGCCGCAAAGAATCCCACCAGATCTGCCTTTGGAGGGCAACCAGTGCCAGGCATACAATTTGTTTGGGTCAATTTGCCTGAAGAATTGATCACTATACTTCTTCTTCATTGTTTCTTGCAAACCAACCACATCAGCTCCAAAATCTTTTAGTAGATCTCTGATACATGTGCTCATACCCCTTTTTGTAACCCCCCTACAGTTCCATATTATGCCTTTCATTAAATCTTTCTTTTTCTATTACTTTTTCTCAAGTTGTACCCAGAGCTAGTCTTAGGTACCCGGGCGGGACCTAAAAACGACCCCTATCTAGGATAGATTTCCTTTCCCATTTTCTTTCCTTTTCTTTAAACTTTCACTAGCCAAATCCTAAGAAACTTCTAGAAGAAGGATGAGTGGAGCAAACACGAAAAATCTCGGGAGCATCCAGGGACAGGGCCAGGCCGGCCGGCCTCTCCCAGGCCGATCGGCCCAGCACGGGCTCGCCCCGTGACGCTCCTCTTTTGAAACACTCCTCCCGTTATCCCTTCCGAGAATCCATAGGATTTTGGGTGAGGAGCGTTGTTTTAAAACGAAAGGCTCCCCACTCTTCTTCATCCTCAGAACTCTCGAGCCTCTTTTCTCCAGAAACACCCCCACCTTCGAGATCCCAAGCCATGGCCTCCCAATCCAGCCACCAAGACTCAAACTCGGTGTCCCGAAGCAGCCTTTCTCTGTCCCAATCCTTGAAAGGGATGCCGAGCTCCTCCAATGCCAGTAGCGTCCAGATCATCAAAAGGGCGGCGTTCGTTGACGCCGTGATCGCGAAGCCGGAGGCACGGCGGCCCCCTTCCCAGGCCGATCAGCCTAAGGAGGGCCGGCCGGCCTCCCCTCGTCGCCGTGTCGGCTTGCCTTCAGGCAGAGCCTCCCTCCTGAATCCTAAGGAGGAGGGCAGTGGGAGTCCGTGCCCGAAGACACCCTGAAGGCCGACTATGGGACTTTTGTCCCCAAAGAAGGCCATGGGGAAGCGGCTTGTCGCCTCCCCGTCCGAGAATAAGATCGTGCCGCTCTACATCTCCACCTCACCGGAGTACTCTCCGCAGTACACGCCGAGGAGTCCTAGCCGTCCACGCCGGAGCGGGCCGGACATCGGGAAGGGGCTCTTCTCAGCCCCCATGAAGCCCGATGAGGGGAGGAAGCATTTCATGGTGCCTCCTCTGATGCAAGGACCACCTGGGCAGATGGAGTGGTCCGACAAGGAGGAGGAGGAGGACGTGGAGGAGTTGAGGAGATAGCTCGCCGCGCTCCAGCTCAAAGTAAACAATATGGATGAGCGCGTGGCCGAGGCGGTAATTGGGCAGATGGAGGCCGACGACAAGATCGAGGTCCTCCGCAAGTGTTGACGGCCATTATAACCTAGTATTGACCGTCAACATTTCGGTAAAATGAGGATGATCATACCATGTTCCATACATAAAAGTGTTTTTACTGACCAATTCCACAAGTTTTGGATGTGTTTTGATTGCAGGATGAAACGGGTGAAACAGGGGCCAAACCTGGCACAAAGCCAGGCCGGCCGGTCTAGCCCAGGCCGACCGGCCTCCCCTGGCCAGGTCTGGCCACGCCACTGATTCACAAGCTAAACTAAGTATCCAAGATGATCAAGTGACATGCAATCAATGTCCGTTAGATCCAAGGACCCGAAAGGCCTAGAGTGGAATGAACATGGATTGAAGGGCCCACAACCTCGGATTATTGGACAGCCTCAACTGAACGCAACCGTTACCGACCTCAGGAAGCAATCAGGAGTGTCCACGACGAAGGCGGTGGCCAGGGGAGGCAGGTTGTCACACCCTGAAATTGTTGGATTTCAGGATGTGGTTAAAAAGAAAAAATTAAACAATGATTTCTCATAATTTTAAAACTTTTTCCAACATTTATTCGCTTTACAGGGAATTAAGTGCAAGAAAAACAATTGGTTGTTCTTTTGAAATTAAATACGTTTGTTATGTGTGTTGCATTCATGCTGGTGCATTTTGGTGTTTCATGAGTGCACAACTTTTAAAATGCGTTTACGCGACGTCTAGGTTCTTCCGGGAATTTTCTGGACTTTTCCGGAATTTAATTCTCCTTTTCCTAGAGCTCTTTCTATTTATCAGAAGGCTCTAAAATCTTTTTCACGAGCTCTGGATATTTTATTTGGACTCCTCGTGTCCCAATCTAACTCTGGAAATTTTCCTAGAATTTTTGGGATTTTCTGGGTATTTTTCGTGCTTTAAAAACATTTTCTGGAATTCTCTGGGTTTGTTTTCGCACTGAAAATATGTTTTCCAGAAAATAAAAAGAAAACCCTAACCCTTAGCGGATCGGGCCGGATCCGCTGAACCCGACCCGACCCGCTAACCTGACCCCGGCCCGTTGGCCCAGCAGGCCGCCGCCCGCCCGGCCTGTGCCACCGGCCGGCCTTCCCCGGCTTCCGCGCCGGCCATCCTAGGGCTGCGCGCCTATAAAGGCCGCCGTGCCCTCGCCCGCGCGCCCCTGCTGACCCTGCCGCCGCCGCCCCCTTCCTCGCTCGCGCAGCGCCGCCGCCACCGCGGAGTCCCGGCCGGAGCCAAGCGCCGCCGCCGGCCTTACCGCTTCGATCCGCCGTCTCCGCTGCCCGACGGAACCAGCCGCCGCCGCCACGAGCTTCGTGAGGCCGAGCCGCACCCCGTCCGCCCGACGCCGTCGCCGAAGCATCGCCGGAGCGCCGCCCGTGCTAGGGACCCGAGCCGCCACCGCCGTCCGCCGTCCCCGGCCGAATTCCCGCCGGTCCCGTCGATCTCCGCCGCCGGTGAGCGCCTCCCCGTGACCCCCTCGTCCTCCTCTCTCCGTTCCCCATCTCGCTGGAGCCCCTAGACCGCCGGAGCACCGGTGACCCGGGCGCCCAGTGCCGCCGGTCGTGAGCAGCCTGAGGAAGAAGAAGGCACATTTGCAGTTAGGCCCTCAAAGAAGAACGTAAATAATAGATTAGCTTATGTGTCTTGCAACTTTTCCAGAAAACCCCCTGAAAACAATAGACTCTCTCAACCCAGCCCGAGCTCTGCCCTTTTTCAGATGTAACCCCGAAGTTTTACATATTCACAGTGACTATTCACTGAGTCTATGGCATCTTCTTTGCTAACCCCTGCTGGCTACGTTTAATTACGTATAGGTCCCTGCAGCCTTGTTTAGCTCATAGATTCCACGTTTTAGCTCCGTTTTGATCCGTTCTTGTCGCGTTAGGTTCGTGCCGGCTTAAAATATACGTTAGTAGTGATGTTTACACCAACTTATGCTTTTGTAAATTATTCTAAATTAATTTGATTAATGTCTACTTGCAATGTCTTTCTCGTAATAAAATCAACCTAGGCTTTACATTCGGTTTTCGTAACTAATATTAAGTTGACTAATGCTATCTCAATGTGTTTCTAAATAAAATCCAATTAGAGCTACACCTCGGTCTTTCTAAATTAAATATTAACTTGACTAATATATATTTTATATGGTTTTCTAAATAAAAGCAAGCTAGGTTATACCTCGGTTTTACGAATAAAGCTAATATGATTAATATCAACATAAATGTGTTTCTTTAATAATTGGCTTAGATGAACTCGAGACATAAACTTATACGCTTAGATGTCACAGGTGTTTTGTTTCTAAATTAAATGTTTAATTTGCATAACTTATACATGAACATCTCTAAATAAAATATGACTAGGTTTCACATCGTCTTTTTAAATACGAGTATGAATTGGAATAAATTCTAACATAGGATATTTTCTAAAGTATCCTACACACATGTTTTCTTAACTAAAATAAATGAAGCAACTAGATCCTGTCTTGTTTTATAATTAAATTCTTTCGATAGTGGTTCTCCTTTTGACCGTAGTTCCGTCCTCAGTACTTCACGTGCGTCTGCGTTCCTAGCAACGAGCCCTTTTCGTTTAGCACGTTCTTTTAAACCTTTTCTCTTTGATTGGTGTAATGTCTTATTTGTGACTATTTGTTGCTTGTATGTTTGCTCTAGAGTGATTGCTTCGGATGATTGCTACGAGTAGGAGAAGGAATGCCGTTCAATGATCCTGAAGAACAAGAGTTTGAAGAGCGAGAATTGAAGGCTTTGAGCAACCATTAACTGGATTTAAGGCAAGTGTAACGTGGAAATTCCTTGCAACCTATTCACCTTTAATCAATCATTCATATTTGCATGTGTCTAACTTGATGAGCCTTAAGGTTGTACCTAGCTACTTTTATCCTGTCCTTGTTATACCCCGGGTTCATGCATTTATGGGTAGTCTTTGCTAAGCGCAGCTACTGTCACCTTTATTTAAGTGTTAATATTGATTTAAAGGTTCACTTCAACATGATGGTAAAACTTGCTCTTTAGCAACTTGGCTCAGGGAGCTAGAGCAAGTGCTGCGTGCTTTGTTCTAGCGTCTCTCCGTAAGGTCCGGTTCGGAAAGCGGCAACCCAGGAACCAGTCGCCACCGCCGTAACTATTATGGCTCTGGTCTTGGACAAGTAGCTTGTACGTCTCTAGCTTACCAGTGGTTACCGTTAGGCGTGTTGGGGAATATGGGTGCGAGTATGGTTCGATCCACCGGGGACGGTCTCCCTTACGCTCCGGGATCCGTTGGCTATGCCCCGTTAGGCACAGTCCCGTGTTGGGAGCACCTCACCTGCGCTCTGGGCGCTCCGCATGTTGCGCTTGATGGCTATCGCGCTCCGGACGCCATTGACCCCCTATGGTGTTTGATCCATGGGCCTAAGTCAATCTCGGTGCCGAGGGTCATGCTGCCCATATTGTACCAATGCGGCTACTGTGTTTGTTAGGGTGTCTAGCGAAAAGCCTTGTAGCGTCCCTATGCACTCACACCTCGGAAGTGTGGTTCGTGCGTGGTTGGGTTGAAAGCTCCTTGAGCTTTTACGCTAACGGTTGGGTAAAGGGCGAAACCTCTGCAGAGTGTAAATCTATCATGATAGCCGTGCTCACGGTCACGAGCGGTCTGGATCCTTTCTGATTAGTGGCTCTCTTAATGAAGAAGATGATGATGATGATGCTCTATGGTTCTATTATACTTACATCTTTAATTGGGGTTACAACCGGGATCTCTCACATATTTGTAGTAATCAGGGAATGATAAAACGAATCAACTAAAAGTGCTAATGCAGTAAACCCGAGTCAGCCTTTTTAAGCCTTTCATACCTCCGTGTTATACTTGCTAAGTATGAGGGAATACTTACACTTGCTTTCAATCAACAAAACCCCGGATGGGTAATCAGATGGAGCATCATGTGAGGCAGGTGGCTGAAGATTTATCAGAAGACCTTTCGCACATCTGAGCTGTGGTCAACCAGTCGGTGTCCCTGTGGACTTGAGGCTCGACTAGACGATAATATTCAATAAGATAGACTTCCGCTGTGTAAATTCTGTAAACTCTGATGTAATTTGTTTTATTCGAGCATTGTGTTCTCTGTAATACCATATTTGTAAGCTATATGTGTTGTGTAGACTTCCTGGGCACACATATGGCAGCATTCGGGTTTCTGTGGAAAACCGGGTGTGACAGATTGGTATCAGAGCCGTGCTGACTGTAGGATCACAGCCTAGATAGAAATGGTCGTTTCTGAAGGTCCTCTTTATCATTCATATTATCCTTGGCCCCTCTGTTAACTCTTCCTACTCCTTGACCGCTTATCCACACCTTGAACGCTTACTTCTTATCCTTGACTTTTGGTCTTTTATCTCCACCTTGATTTGCTATTGATGAACCCTTGATCCTTACCTCTACAAATCCTTGTCTACTTGATGTTGAATATCTTTCCATTTTGGTTAATTATTTTATCTATGTCCTGCGTCTCACCTTCTTGTTTTATCGGTGATGTTGCTAATTTCGACCCTTGTCTATCCAACCTCTCCTTGTTGTTTCCCTGACCTATAATTTCTACAATTCCTTTTCATCTCTATTTATTCAATTTATCTCTGTACTTGCATTTGTTATTCTCGTATATTCATCTCCTCCTCAACATTCATACGAGAATATCCATTTTCCCATATATGACATTAATTGGTTCTCTTTGGAGTCTCTCCTTGAGTCCTTTAGATTCCAAAGTCTCTTTTCTATACTCATCTCAGGTGATCAACACCACCTATTCTAATGTTGGTTCAAGCTTGACGTTAGAGCCCTGCTTAGGAATTAGGAGCACCCCTTTGCAGCCTTACTAACAACACATAGCATCGACTAACAATTGTTGACTGTTGGAGTTCTGTGTTTGCATGATGATGCTTGGTTTTATGACCTTGTGTGATTTTGTTTCTTTGTATTGATTGTTGGTGTATTATGGGTCTTCTACCTACAATAACATCAGTTGCCTAGCTGGGGTTCTTCTTCTGTTCCTCCCACCTCCTTGTCATCCTTCTTTCTTTTTCTCTAATCAAAGGGAGCATCTTGGATGAGAAGATGAAGGCAACACCAACATAGAAGGTGAAGGCAACACCAACATCAAAGTCAAGCATCTGCAGCCAGGCACACATGAAGCAAGTCGAAGAAAAGAAGGTACTACAAAATTCTCTATCCCACCCTAATTCTTGCTTTCCTCCCATCTACTTCCCTCCAAGGATGACCCAGCAACAGAAAGACGAAGAGGAAAGAAAGACAGACAACACCAACATCAACGACAAGCATCTGCAATTATCAACACCCGGGACAAGTCCAAGAAAAGAAGGCCTTATAGAATTCTCGTTCCCACCCTATTTCTTGCTTTTCTCCCATCTACCTCTCTTCGAAGGACGACTCTGGAAATAAGAAAGATGAAGATCGAAGATTCTACACAGTTTGACACTAGAGGCTGAAGATGAGAAACCCCATCGGGAGCAGTGCCAAAAGTGCCCGTGGAGACGATGCGCCAACTATCTCATACCATCTTAAGACGACATAGCTTATGGAAGTAGAGAGTCAAGCGTTGCACACGGTGGCTCAAACTATGAAGGAAATCAGACAAGTTATGATGGAACAAGTCCCACTCCTCAACAACTACAACGAAGAAAATCGTAAGGTCTTGATTACAACATCCCCGTCCCTGCCACCATTCAACTACGAGGAACTCTTAGCCATACAAGCTGAGGCCTGACAAGGAAGGATGCAATGTGAATTATCGTCCCCTCCCACTATGGAGACGACAAAGGTGAGGTTCACCTGGGACCAGGAAAAAGACAGTTGTTGAAGCATGGAATAGTCAAAGGAATAAGGCAAGTTGTAGAGTGTCAGAGCTAGAGGCGCAATTACAACATGAGGATGTTAAGCATTCATGGGCATGTCAATGTTGAGAATACCATGGCCTTCCATGTCCCCAGAGTGAAGCCAGTCTAATGAAATATGAGGCGTTACAACGATACCGTTCGGTTATCGACAAACAGCAGAAGGTGTTCGCAAAAAAAAGGGGGGGGGGGATCAGTCGGAGAAGGAGTTACCCAAGATTAGGGTAGAACTCAGACTATGATCCTCGCGGATTGGAGTACCTCTGTCAAAGAATTTCAATCCTAGAAGGCCAGGAGACCCAGGAAGCAAAGTAGTGAAATGAGTTAAGGGAAGAAGCTCACCCTTACCAAGCTCAATTTGAACCTTGGAAAGAACTTGTTAAGGGGGGTAGATGCAACGTAGATAAGGAGTTAAAGCGAGAAGAAGACAACAACATTGATGCCGGATGAAGAAAGGATCAACATCAGACAAGCCAGTAAAGACTAAGAGAGTAATGGGACAATCAAACCAGCTCTACTCAAATCACTTTACAGAAGGAATTGATTAACATCCTTGGAACCCCACGAGTAAGTCCATGAAGGAAGAAGGAAAGCTAGGGAATGAAGTAACATGAAGCGTGATTGAGAAACTTCAACAAACTTATACTAAGGTTCTCTATAGGGATCATCACATGGTGGTACATTCGAGAATGACTCCATGGATTACCTAACGATGAATTTGCAACAAGGGATTCAATAATCACCAACACACGTCCTATGGAAGTACGAAGGGCAAGACAAGAATATGTGAAGCAATGCAACCCATAAACCTTTCCTTTTCTTGCTAGCCTTTCTCCTGAATCTCGGGACGAGATTCCTGTTAAGGGGGGTAGTTCTGTCACACCCTGAAATTGTTGGATTTCAGGATGTGGTTAAAAAGAAAAAATTAAACAATGATTTCTCATAATTTTAAAACTTTTTCCAACATTTATTCGCTTTACAGGGAATTAAGTGCAAGAAAAACAATTGGTTGTTCTTTTGAAATTAAATACGTTTGTTATGTGTGTTGCATTCATGCTGGTGCATTTTGGTGTTTCATGAGTGCACAACTTTTAAAATGCGTTTACGCGACGTCTAGGTTCTTCCGGGAATTTTCTGGACTTTTCCGGAATTTAATTCTCCTTTTCCTAGAGCTCTTTCTATTTATCAGAAGGCTCTAAAATCTTTTTCACGAGCTCTGGATATTTTATTTGGACTCCTCGTGTCCCAATCTAACTCTGGGAATTTTCCTAGAATTTTTGGGATTTTCTGGGTATTTTTCGTGCTTTAAAAACATTTTCTGGAATTCTCTGGGTTTGTTTTCGCACTGAAAATATGTTTTCCAGAAAATAAAAAGAAAACCCTAACCCTTAGCGGATCGGGCCGGATCCGCTGAACCCGACCCGACCCGCTAACCTGACCCCGGCCCGTTGGCCCAGCAGGCCGCCGCCCGCCCGGCCTGTGCCACCGGCCGGCCTTCCCCGGCTTCCGCGCCGGCCATCCTAGGGCTGCGCGCCTATAAAGGCCGCCGTGCCCTCGCCCGCGCGCCCCTGCTGACCCTGCCGCCGCCGCCCCCTTCCTCGCTCGCGCAGCGCCGCCGCCACCGCGGAGTCCCGGCCGGAGCCAAGCGCCGCCGCCGGCCTTACCGCTTCGATCCGCCGTCTCCGCTGCCCGACGGAACCAGCCGCCGCCGCCACGAGCTTCGTGAGGCCGAGCCGCACCCCGTCCGCCCGACGCCGTCGCCGAAGCATCGCCGGAGCGCCGCCCGTGCTAGGGACCCGAGCCGCCACCGCCGTCCGCCGTCCCCGGCCGAATTCCCGCCGGTCCCGTCGATCTCCGCCGCCGGTGAGCGCCTCCCCGTGACCCCCTCGTCCTCCTCTCTCCGTTCCCCATCTCGCTGGAGCCCCTAGACCGCCGGAGCACCGGTGACCCGGGCGCCCAGTGCCGCCGGTCGTGAGCAGCCTGAGGAAGAAGAAGGCACATTTGCAGTTAGGCCCTCAAAGAAGAACGTAAATAATAGATTAGCTTATGTGTCTTGCAACTTTTCCAGAAAACCCCCTGAAAACAATAGACTCTCTCAACCCAGCCCGAGCTCTGCCCTTTTTCAGATGTAACCCCGAAGTTTTACATATTCACAGTGACTATTCACTGAGTCTATGGCATCTTCTTTGCTAACCCCTGCTGGCTACGTTTAATTACGTATAGGTCCCTGCAGCCTTGTTTAGCTCATAGATTCCACGTTTTAGCTCCGTTTTGATCCGTTCTTGTCGCGTTAGGTTCGTGCC
The DNA here is from genome assembly GCA_015476505.1 of Urochloa ruziziensis. Lineage (NCBI taxonomy): Eukaryota > Viridiplantae > Streptophyta > Magnoliopsida > Poales > Poaceae > Urochloa > Urochloa ruziziensis. The sequence goes on along the minus strand of CM027123.1, from coordinate 26,639,269 downwards.
GGCTTAAAATATACGTTAGTAGTGATGTTTACACCAACTTATGCTTTTGTAAATTATTCTAAATTAATTTGATTAATGTCTACTTGCAATGTCTTTCTCGTAATAAAATCAACCTAGGCTTTACATTCGGTTTTCGTAACTAATATTAAGTTGACTAATGCTATCTCAATGTGTTTCTAAATAAAATCCAATTAGAGCTACACCTCGGTCTTTCTAAATTAAATATTAACTTGACTAATATATATTTTATATGGTTTTCTAAATAAAAGCAAGCTAGGTTATACCTCGGTTTTACGAATAAAGCTAATATGATTAATATCAACATAAATGTGTTTCTTTAATAATTGGCTTAGATGAACTCGAGACATAAACTTATACGCTTAGATGTCACAGGTGTTTTGTTTCTAAATTAAATGTTTAATTTGCATAACTTATACATGAACATCTCTAAATAAAATATGACTAGGTTTCACATCGTCTTTTTAAATACGAGTATGAATTGGAATAAATTCTAACATAGGATATTTTCTAAAGTATCCTACACACATGTTTTCTTAACTAAAATAAATGAAGCAACTAGATCCTGTCTTGTTTTATAATTAAATTCTTTCGATAGTGGTTCTCCTTTTGACCGTAGTTCCGTCCTCAGTACTTCACATGCGTCTGCGTTCCTAGCAACGAGCCCTTTTCGTTTAGCACGTTCTTTTAAACCTTTTCTCTTTGATTGGTGTAATGTCTTATTTGTGACTATTTGTTGCTTGTATGTTTGCTCTAGAGTGATTGCTTCGGATGATTGCTACGAGTAGGAGAAGGAATGCCGTTCAATGATCCTGAAGAACAAGAGTTTGAAGAGCGAGAATTGAAGGCTTTGAGCAACCATTAACTGGATTTAAGGCAAGTGTAACGTGGAAATTCCTTGCAACCTATTCACCTTTAATCAATCATTCATATTTGCATGTGTCTAACTTGATAAGCCTTAAGGTTGTACCTAGCTACTTTTATCCTGTCCTTGTTATACCCCGGGTTCATGCATTTATGGGTAGTCTTTGCTAAGCGCAGCTACTGTCACCTTTATTTAAGTGTTAATATTGATTTAAAGGTTCACTTCAACATGATGGTAAAACTTGCTCTTTAGCAACTTGGCTCAGGGAGCTAGAGCAAGTGCTGCGTGCTTTGTTCTAGCGTCTCTCCGTAAGGTCCGGTTCGGAAAGCGGCAACCCAGGAACCAGTCGCCACCGCCGTAACTATTATGGCTCTGGTCTTGGACAAGTAGCTTGTACGTCTCTAGCTTACCAGTGGTTACCGTTAGGCGTGTTGGGGAATATGGGTGCGAGTATGGTTCGATCCACCAGGGACGGTCTCCCTTACGCTCCGGGATCCGTTGGCTATGCCCCGTTAGGCACAGTCCCGTGTTGGGAGCACCTCACCTGCGCTCTGGGCGTGTGGCAGAACCACCCCAATTATGTCAGCTCAAGTGCATTGTCCCTCAGCTAATGCAAGCAGTACAGCACACTCGCACTTCAACTGACATAACCGTGTAGTTGCTGTCGGGTAACTCCCGATTACACCACTGATCACATCATCGAAACCAATACGAGGCTAGTCTCACTTCACAATGAGCACAGATGAAATAACGAGTCACAAATTTCACAACACAGTACACGTGGATTTAATTTACAAAACAAGTCATTATGAAAGTTATTACAACACAGAGTTTGAAAAGCACAGCGGAAATTTTAAACGGTACGAGTCTACGTCGATAAGTCATGATAATGCACAAGTAGCCCAGCTGGCATTATCCATCCCTCGGCTCCACACCTGCAGGGGCCGGAACAAACTCAAGGTGATAACCATCAGGAATACCAAACGGAAATGTCTCTGCCACCTGCTCGGCTATTCTAGCATCCTCCTCATCTGTAAAAATTAATCCACAAGCAAGGTTGAGTTCTAAAACTCAGCAAGTCTTACCCGACTCTAGGATATCCTTAGAAAAAGACTCCTAGTATGCAAAGCTTTTGGCTGGGTTGTTGTTTTGCCAAAAATTAAGCAACTAACAGTAGATCCTTGCTTTCAAGTTTTAGCATCCAAATTAATGTTGAGCTATTTATTCTAGATAAGCATTTATAAAAACTTTTTCAAGAGAGAGCAATCACTTGATTAAATCAATACAGCATGTATTTATTCCATCATCATCATATTCTCTTTCTTATCTAGCGATGCTGCCCAGTGATCAAGAGCTCAATACCGTGAGTACGGCGAATCGATTCGGTTTTATCCCTTGCAAGGTTAACCTACCCACACGGCACAAACAAGCCCCGTCGAGCTGCTCATGCCAGCCGTTCCTTCAGCCAACACTAAATACTTGACCTACCCTGCTACCCTCAAGTACCAGTCCCCACCGATACCAACGACGGGTCAGCCGTGAGTTACTCTAACCGGTACATGAATAAGCAGTCAGGCGTAGTTCAACATACCAGTGCGAGCTAAAGTACATAAGTTACCAGTTTCAACTACCTCTTACTCCCAGCATGTGAGGTAGTACAATTCAATCTTGATCCCAGAGCTAACAACGAACGGGCCTTAACTGGCACAGGCGGAGCTACAACATTCCATTCTTTTCTCTACCAACATTCTCCGCCCGGCCTAACTTTCTTTTCCAGTCTAGATGACAGGTTAACATAACTCTGAATGAAACCACTTATTATCTCGCGAGTAACAGGCAATTACTCGACTTCTACCGTTTAACCAGCCTAGCAATTCTATCGACCTACACATACTAGAAAACTCTGGGTTTTCCTATGGATCATGCAACTAGGTTTTCAGTCAACTCCTATGAAAACTTAAATGCATAAATTAAATACTTTGTAAAGTAAATAAATTAAATTTGTGGCTGCGTTAAACAGGTTATGCACTCCGGTGCTTGCCTTCGTTGGCCTTGGGCCCTTCCGAGTCTTGGCTCGGGTCTTGCTCTGCCTCAACTGCAAAAACCTCGGGCTCTGGCTGCTCTGCCTCTGACTCAGGCACCAAATTATATATCCCGTCAGCTAGCACGTTCTCTACATGAAAATGCACATGTGTGAGTTTGGAATAACAGCAATAAAAGATACAAAATTCCACATGCAGCAATTCAATTATACAGCTTAATTATAAAACAAGATATGCACATGAAATCACATGAAATGTTGCAAAAACCATTTTTAACATTTTATAGAGTAAGTGTATATCTCTTTAAACAAGATTAACTTATCACTAAGAAAGAATTATATCAACAGATCCAATTTTTACTGAGTTCATCAAAACAGTTTGGAAAAATATTTTCTTAACAAAACTATATATATAAAACCATTTAAACACACATATAAAGGGTTATTTAGCAACTAATTATACAAACAAATCTACACAGTTTATCTAGCAGCACCAAAAACTTCTCTAAGTAGCTTCTAACTCAAGATTACCATTGAAAATTTTTCAACACTTAAATCTAACAGAAACTATTTATTTTGAAAAAGACAAAAAGGCTATAAATCTACTAAAACAACAAACAGCAACAAAATTAAGCACAAAAATGCAAAACTTCACAGAAACACTATCTACACACTAACACAGATTTACTATGATTTATTGAGCTCGAAAACATATACACAACTATTTTTAACAGCACAAACAAGCTAAGCATGGAGAAAAAGCTTAACTAAAACTACACAGATATCTTGCAACCCAAAATTTTACTGTGCTCACAAAAACACATTTTAGAACTACTGTGATTTTCTCAAAATTTTTGGACATGCAGAACTATTTATTTTGACAGAAAGCTAATAAACCAACTAAAACTTCTACACAGAAAACTGCATATACACAACATGATTTTATATTTTTCTGTTGTAGCCAAAGATGCAACAAGTACAACAAAATTGGTTTCACATTTTTCTCTCATTCCTATGATTTACTATGCATTAAACAAGAAATGCATGCATGCTGAAAAGAAAACAAAAGAAAAATCGAAAACACTTTTGCGCTTAGGCCCCTGGATAGAAAAGTTCTTTCACCGACCGGTCCTTTCTTCACAGATAAGCCCTTGGATTTCTTACTTAAACCCTCAGATCTTTTCCCCCTCCGCACTTAAGTCCAACCATTTTTCACAAAACCCCCTAAAACTAATCTTCCTTCTAATTGAACGCCCTTGGCTGAACTCAGCCGCGCACAGCGCGCCGCCGCGCGGTTGACCGGCCGAGCTCGCCGGAGAAGAAGACCGGAGACCCGCCGGAGATGACCCACGGCCTCAGGACTCCAAGCCGCACCACCTAGGCATGAAAAACCCAAGGATTAGCAAAGGATTGGCATGTGTCCACGGCCGGCGGCGGTTCACCGAGAAGATGACCGGCGCTAGAGCTCACCGAAGCCTCGGAGTTCACGATGAGAAGGCGCACGGCTTCAGGGAGTCATGGGGTACCCAATTGAGCGGTTGGGAGAGGCGGGGAAGGACAGGAAGACTAATCTCCACGGCGAGGTGAGGTGGCGGCAATGGCGGCCGGAATTCTGAGGTTTGCCGGCGATGGCGAGGGTGGCAAGGCTGGCGGAGTGGATGAGGATGACGAGGGCGATGTGAGAGGGTTACTGACGCGGTGAATTGTCTAAACGTGACTTAACCGCGGTGAATTTTCCCCGGCGACAGCGCACGACCGCTCTGGCAGTCGCGGCGGGGAAGTTGACGGGTGGCCGGCGATGGTGGCGATCTCGTGGCTCGACAGCGGAGCAAAGTGCATGTCTGGGCGTAAGCTGGCGAGGCGGAGCGACGGCACGCGTCCAAGGGCCGTGAGGCGCGGCGCGTGGCACAAGCGGCCACCGACGGCCAGCTCGCCCCTGCCCTTTTACTGAATCGACGAAGTCGATTCAGTATCAACAGTAACCGCAAAACCATCTTCAAACTTTGATTCAAAACTCGAGATTTCATGTATAAACTTTCCAAAACTCCAATACAAAAGTTGTAGATGGTACCAAGGGGAACAACTTTTGTTAAAGTCACCAGGTTCAAAAAGATTTGGTTTGAGAGATAAAATCGATCAAACTTCGGCCAAAACTTGAACTCAGAAATTTTTCTAAGTGTTCAGAATTGTATTTGATTTAGCTAACTTTGAGCTCGAAAATAAAATAGTTGTAGTCTGAAAACCTGAAGTTGTTCATGATTTTTCAAAAGTTTAAACTACCAGTATTCAAGCCATGAACTTGTTTTGGTTTGGTGTTGATTTAAATTACAAGTTATTGAGCCCTAAAGTTGACCAGCTGCTGCTGTTTTTCCAGACTTAGCCAAATTTTTAGGATGGCTGAAAACAGGGGTTTGACTCAACTTTGACCATCAATTTGAGTAAGTAAAAGATGTTTTTGATCAAGTTCAACATGCCTATGTGAAAATACATACTTCATAGTGTTATTTTCATGTTAGCCAAAAGTAACATGTTTAAGTAATTTTAATTTTAATTTGGCTTCTAAAAAGGTTAAAATGAAAAGGCTATAACTTAACCAAATTTGAACCAAATGAACTCAAATTCGAAATTTGACTTTTGAATCTTCAAACTAACATGCCACTGAGTTCAAAAACATGTTAGGCACCAAGGTAAAAACTCTCACTTGTCAATTTAATTTTTTTATATTAAATATGTAATTAAAGCATAATATTCTCATAAAATGAAAATCATTACAATAAATGCACTTAAACATGTCATGAGTGATGAGATGAGTGATTTATTTGTCATAATCATTGTGCTAAACCTAGAAGTGACACGGGGTGTCACAGCCCTCCCCCCTTAAAAGAATCTCGTCCCGAGATTCCGGTGTCAAAAGAGAGTGTAGAATACCTTAATGTGGAATCTAAAAATTCTGGATATTTGGAATTGAGATAAGATTCTTGTTCCCATGTTGCTTCCTCTTCAGAATGATGCGTCCACTGAATTTTATAGAATTTAATAGATCGACGTCTAGTAACTCTTCCTTCATATCAAGAATCTTGAAAGGTTGTTCCTCATACGAAAGATCGGGTTCAAATTCAATTTCTTCATGAGCAATACCTTCAATAGGAACCCTAAAGGATGAGGTCGCCGGGAAGGGCCCGGTCGTCCAAGGCCAAGGCCACCGTCGAAGTCGCCGTGGATCGCGCCGCCGAATGGAGGGAGTCCATCACCACCACCAGGCGCCTCGAGCAACACGTCGTCGACGGCATCCTCCCCGACCAGCAAACCGCCGAGTGGCGCGCCAGCCGCCGGTGAGTCTTTCCCCACCCCAAATTCCTCTGATTTGGTGGTGTTTGAGTCTTTCTTTCTGCGCGGTTTTGGCGTGCCCGCGCATTCTTTCCTCCGCGGGCTGCTGCACTTCTATGGGATCAGTCTTTGCGCACTGAATCCCAACTCCATTCTGCACATCGCCATCTTCATCAACCTCTGTGAGGCCTATCTTGGGATAGAGCCTCACTTCAATCTTTTTCTCCATCTTTTTCTTCTGAAACCTTATCCCAGAACCGAGTGCCCGCAAGTAGTCGGGGGCGCCGGATTCCAACTCCGCGAGGGCCGAACTCGGGAGTATTTTGACATTCCTTTTCTTACCTCCAACAAGGGGTGGCAGTTCGAGTGGTTTTACGTAGGAAACCACTCGCCTGCCATTTCTCCTGAAATCGATTCTCGTCCTGTTCCCTCCCAATCCTGGACTGCTCTTCCCAAGGAGAGTGAGATGGATGAGGTTCGGGAACTCCTGGGTCTCATAGCCCAATTGAAGGACAGAGGGTTGACTGCCGTCGGAGTGGCAGCCAACTTCGTGCTGCAGCCGGATCCAGCCCCTCAAGCAGCGGGCTCATCCGGCGTATGAGTACTACGCCGAGGGGACAACACACGTGAAGCCCCCGAGCAGTGTCGACAAAGTCCAAGCCGCAGCTCGGCTTGGCAAATTCTTCGCGACAGGAACCTCCCTAAGGACTACTGATTGTCCTCCGGCGTTCAACTTACGGGAATCCACGCCCTGAGGTATTAACTCAGTCTGTTGTTGTTTTTTATTTCAACTCCACCCATTGGGTGTAATCTCAGAACTGAACCCAACTTTTGCAGGGTCGAGCTGCCTTTGTATCCCTCCCTCCTTTGCCTGAGATGCCGAAGGGAGTGGATCAATCCGGCTCGGCGCAGGCCGTTGGTGCTGAAGAAGCAGTCGGGGGAAGTGAGAGTGACCTGCGCGACTCTGATATCACTCTGTCGTCCTCTCCTTCTCCCGACGTGCTGTCTCCGAGTGGTGGGAAGGCTGCCCCTGCCCCAAAGAAGCGGAAGATCTCAACAGGGATCGTGATTGGGGATGCGCCAAGCCGCCGCCAACTCCTTATCTCTGAGTCGTCTGACTTGGAAGAAGACGAAGCTGGCGGTGCCGAGTCGTCAATCCCGCCCCCAATCACCAGCTCGGAGCAGTCTCCCCTTGCAGTAGTACCTCTGAGTGCTGCAAGTCCGAGGGACCTTCCTTCCCCCACTCGGAAAGGAAAGCACCCGAGAATGCGCATATCTACTCTGTAAGTATCATTGTCATCTCTTCATTTCCTTTATGTTCATCTGTTAGTAATCCATATGTCCTTTATCCTGTAGCACGCCGTCTGAGATCCCCTTTGCGGGTCCTGCGTCTCAGTCGGCTGTTGAGACAGAGACCCCGTCAATCCAAATGCCGGAGGTGCCGACCCACTCGGCTGATCTTCTCAGCGATCAGCCTGTGGGTCCGCCACCAGAGTCGCTGCGAGCACCAACCCCGCCTCCACCGAGTCCTACACCGGCGTCGCCGACCCCACCGCCAGTTCCTCAAGGCAGCCCCCAGCCTGCTTCTGTGGTTGAACCGACTGCAGCAGTGGAGGAGCCCCAGACTGCGGCGGTCGAAGTTGCTTCTGCGGTGGACGGCGCTTTGAGTGGTGGTGCTCCCATGACTCCTCTGGAGGAGTTCATGTCGCTCCATCTTCGCATGGGCCAGATAGCCAAGGTATTTCCTGAGCCACTTATCTTGTTGATGTCAAGTACCGAGTGGTACATCAATTCATATTGTCATCTGACTTGTCTTTGCAGGACTTAGCTGCTGATGCCGAGGCAAAAGCCTCGGTTATTCAAGAACTTTCTTCTGCAGTTGCTAAGGCCTACTCCTTGGTGGCCCGAGTGACTGAACTCGAAGCTGCTGCGACCCAACGCCAGGCTGAGTTGGAGGAAGCCCAGCGTACCACTCGCGATCTACGCGGAGAGGTAGAGCAGGCTAAGCTCAACGAGGCCCAGGCCGTGCACGAGCTCAGAGGTATGTTCTTCCTTGTTTGTTTTTCTGTCAGACGTGAATATATTATCCAGATCTACTTTCTGTAGATTATCGGTATCGGATTATGTCCCAATTCGCAGAGCTCACTGCCAAGGTGGCTCGGCTGCAAGGCGAGGCTGAGGCGCTGCGCACCGAGAGGATCGCGCTGGAGGACGCTATCCGAGTGGTGGCGGAGGAGATCGAGCCGGAGGCGTCATCGTCTTCGACTTCTATCCTCGACCGCGTTCGGGCGCTCCCACGCTTCTTCAGGCGACAGCTCTGCTCCATCAGCCAGGCCAGCTGTGGTCATGTCCTGGCGGTGCTCAAGTCGCTGTTCCCGGCGTCGGACCTGGAGCCACTCAGCCGTGGATACGCTGCCGGCACCTCCGAAGACGACGTGGGCAGACTGCTCCTTGAGGTCGAGCCTATCGCCAATGTCCTGTCCAAGGATGTTGTTGATGACTCCGATGAAGCGGCCCCGTCTGGTGATCCTGCAGTGTAATGTAGATAGAATATTTGTAGTATTTGGTGGAAATAGAACTTTTGAACAATGTTTAAGTTGTTGTTATTGTGTATAAGTTTTTATGGGGCTACTACTCCCTTTCTTTCTGCGCTGGCCTTAATTTCTGAGTGGTTGACCTGTTACGGAGTAGATTAGCCTCGTTGGTCTCAGTCTCATGCCGCAGAGTCTTTGTCGTACGTTTAGAGCTTTGACTTGGCGAGTACTTTCCCTCTCGATTTAAGGTTTGTTCCACTCATACTTTATGTGCGTGACGCGAAAGAGGAAATACGAGTAGTAGAAATAGATGAAAGATGAAATCAACTTTATTGATAACTCATTATAAATCTGCCGAGTCGTGATTGGGGGTGAATACCCTCCAAAATCACTCGGAAAAACAAATCTTAAACAAAAAAGATAAATACATAACTGAATCAGGCGTAGAAACGCTGTAAGTGCTCGATGTTCCATGGATTTGGGATGTCTACGCCGTCTTCCGTCATGAGGCGATATGAGCCTGGGCGACTCACTGACTTGATGATGTATGGCCCTTCCCAAGGGGACGCAAGCTTGTGCGCGCCCTTGGTGTCTTGCTTCCTCCTCAGAACCAAGTCGCCTGCTTCAAAGGACCTCTGCTTAACTGATCGATCGTGATAACGTCGCAGGACCTGAGCGTAACGCGCGGCTTGGATCTGGGCAGCCAATCTCTTTCCTCGATGCTGTCGAGGTCTTCAATGCGCGCCACTTGCGCGTCGTATTCATCATAGAACTCCACTCGGGGGGAGCCGTATGTGAGGTCCGTTGGTAGGATAGCTTCCGAGCCGTAAACCAGAAAGAACGGGGTTTGCTTCGTGGCACGACTCGGCTGGGTGCGCAGCCCCCAGACTACAGCTGGCAACTCCTTGATCCATCGTCCATCATGTTGCTTCAGCTGCTTGAATATCCGGGCCCTGAGCGCCTTGATTATTTCGCCATTGGCTCTTTCGACTTGGCCATTGCCCTTGGGTGCGCCACGGATGCAGGGCATAGCTTGATGCTCCTCTCGCTGCACCAGTCTTTAAACTCCTGCGCCACGAAGTTCGTACCATTATCTGTGATGATACGATTTGGGACTCCGAAGCGGTGGGTGATGTCGGTGAAGAACTCGATGGTCTTGGCTGCCGTGTGCTTTCTGACTGGTTTCACCTCAATCCACTTGGTGAACTTGTCAATAGCTACAAGGACATGGTCAAAACCACCAGGAGCCTTCTTGAATGGACCAATCATATCCAAGCACCAACAAGGCGAAGGGCCAGGACGCTGGTATGGTTTGCAGCTGTTGTGCGGGTGCATGTATTTGCCTTGCAAAATACTGACACCCTTTGCAGCGCCGCACGATGTTTTCTGAGTCTGCTACGGCAGTCGGCCAGTAGAAACCAGACCGGAAAGCTTTACCAACGATGGTTCTAGCCCCGGCGTGATTGCCACAGATTCCTTTGTGTATGTATGTCAAAGCTCTATACCTTCTGCGCGACTTACGCACTTTTGGAGGATTTGGGAAGCTCCAGATCGACGATACAGCTTGTCTCCGATGATGACGTAGCTCTTGCTGCACCGCACGATTTGTTCGTGGAGCGAGTTTAGATCTTTGTCTTCCGCGACCTCTGCGGGCAATATCCCGCTGTCCAGATAGTCGATGATCTGGGTCCTCCAGTCCAACGCTTCGTCTACCACTAATGTGGCTGACTCCGGGGATTCTCCGACTTGTTGCTCCGCGACAGTGCCATCCGGGTTTATCTTGATAGATGGTTTGATGAGATCTTGTATGAAAACTCCGGGTGGGACGCCTTCACGGGTGGACCCCATCTTAGCGAGCTCATCTGCTGCCTTGTTATGGTCGCGCGCCACGTGATGGAACTCTAAGCCATAGAATTTCCCTTCCAGCTTCCTGATTTCTTTGCAGTAAGCGTCCATCTTCTCGTTGGTCCTAGACCAATCCTTGTTTACCTGGTTTATGACCAGGGCAGAGTCCCCACGTACCATCAGACGTTTGATGCCCAAAGATACTGCAATGCGGAGACCGTGCAAAGCTGCCTCGTACTCGGCTGCGTTGTTGGATACTGGGAACATGATTTGAAGGACGTATCTTAATTCCTGTGCACTTGGAGAGATCAGGAGTACGCCTGCGCCGCCTCCTTTTATCTGGAGGGAGCCATCAAAGTACATCTCCCAGTACTCAACTACCTCGTCGTCAGCCGGAGCTTGGTTTTCTGTCCAGTCTGCTACGAAGTCGGCCAAGACCTGAGACTTGATAGCAGTACGTGGAACGAAGGTTATGTGGTGGGCAGCCAATTCTATTGACCACTTGACGATTCGGCCGCTGGCGTCTCGGTTGTGGAGAATTTCCCCTAAAGGATTTTCGCTCACCACCGAGATTGGATGGGCCTCAAAGTAGTGTTTCAGCTTCCTTGCTGAGATGAGAACTCCATAGAGTAATTTCTGCACATGGGGGTAGCGTATCTTAGATACGGTCAGGACCTCGCTGACGAAGTAGACTGGTCGCTGAACTCCATATGCGTGTCCTTCTTCAGGGCGCTCGACCACTAGTACCGTGCTAACCACTCGGGGAGTAGCAGAGATGTAGAGGTAGAGTTGTTCTCTTGGTTGAGGTGGGACGAGGATGGGCGGACTCTGCAGGTAATCTTTGAGTTCCTAGAAAGATTGCTTCGCCTTGTCATCCCACACGAACTTGTCCTGCTTCTTGAGCAGTTTGAAAAACGGCAATCCGCGAACGCCGAGTCGTGATATGAAACAACCGAGCGCTGCCATGCATCCAGTAAGCTTCTGCACATCCTTTTGACAGGTTGGTGGTAGCATCTTGGTGATGGCCGTGATCTTCTCTCGATTTGCCTCGATCCCGCGGTTGCTGACCATGAAGCCGAGTAGTTTACCTGAGGGTACTCCGAAGACACACTTTTCCGGGTTGAGCTTCCACCGGAATACGCGCAGGCGTTCGAAGACCTTTGTCAGATTCCCTATCATGTCCTCGGGGTTCATGATCTTGACTACGATGTCATCGATGTAGGTTTCTACTATGTCTGGGATCAATTGATCCAGACATGCTTGAATTGTCCTCTGATAGGTTGCGCCTGCGTTCTTCAGACCGAAGGCCATTGTGTTATAACAAAAGGCACCAAACGGCGTGATGAACGCGGTCTTTATCTGGTCTTCCAGCTTCAGGCCTATCTGGTGATAGCCTGAGTAGCAATCGAGAAAGCAGAGCAGTGCGGAGCCTGCCGTGGAGTCAACGACTTGATCGATGCGGGGGGGGGGGGGAACGAAGGGGTCTTTAGGGCAAGCTTTGTTGAGATCTGTATAATCAACGCACATTCTCCAATCATTGTTATTCTTTTTTCCTTACAAGAACTGGATTAGCTAACCAGTCGGGGTGGAACACCTCCTGAATAAAACCGGCCGCTAACAGCTTTGTAATCTCTGCCCTAATTGCCTCCTTGCGGTCCTGCGCGAATCGACGAAGCCTCTGCTTGATCGGTTTAGCAGTTGGATTGACCTTCAAGGAGTGCTCGGCAAGTTCCCTTAGGACACCTGGCATATCGGATGGTTTCCACGCGAATATGTCGGCGTTTTCCCTTAGGAATTTGACAAGCACTTCTTCCTATTTGGGGTCTAACTCTGCCCCGATGATGGCCGTCTTCTTTGGGTCGTCCAGGTCCAGAGAGATCCTCTTCAGCTCCGTCTCCTTGCTTGGCGCGATGGCTTCTCTTGCTGGCTTCTTGGCGGGGATCTCTAGAGAGTCCTTGTCCACCTCCTGTGATGCAGCCAGTACTTGCTCCATGCGCTTGGACATGTCCAGGGCAGCTGCCGCGTTGAGGGTTTCCTGTTCGCATGTGTATGCGACTCGGATGTCCCCCAAGACGGTAATTACGCCTTTAGGTCCTGGCATCTTGACCTGCAAGTAGACGTAGTGAGGAATCGTCATGAACTTGGCGAGCGCCGGCCTCCCAAGGGTGGCGTGGTATGCAGTTTCAAAGTTTGCCACCGTGAACTGCATATGCTCGGTCCGGTAGTTGTTCCGGTCTCCGAAGGTGACGTGCAGTGTGATGTGCCCGAGTGGTTCCGCCCCCTCTCCTGGTATCAAACTGTAGAATGCGGATTGGGGGGGACTCAGGTCGAGAGTAGTCAGGCCGAGCTCCTTCAATGTGTTAGCGAAGAGGATGTTCAGGCCACTGCCACCGTCGACTAGTACCTTGGTGAGCCGAACGTTGCGGATCGTCGGGGCTACTACCAAGGCATGGGACCCGGGCTTCGGTATGAAGTTTGGATGGTCCTCCCGGGTGAAGGTGATCGGAACTTCCGACCACTTGAGGTACTCAGGTACCGGTGGTTCCCTCGCGTGCATGACCTGGCGATGGGTGAGCTTCTGCTGGCACTTCGACTCGAACTCTGGTTCGCCATAGATCATGCGCACCACTCGGTCGGCTTCCTGGAAGTCGTCGCCGGGCTCATCGTTCCGCCTCTCGTCTCGCGGGGAACCATCGTTCCTCTTTCTGTATGGAGGGCCTCTGTTGCCCCCAGTGAAGGCTCGCTTGAGCCCGTAGCACTCTCGCGCCGAGTGCTTGTGCTTGTGGTAAGGACATTGCTCATCGAGCATGCGCTGGAAGTCCTCTGGAGTTACCCGGCCTCTGGACCGGTCCAGGGCGGCGACCATATCTCCCTCGCTCTTCTTCTTGCGAGGTTGGCTGTCAGTGCGTCGATGGTCGTCATGTCGGTCTTCGTCCTCGCGGCGGTCGCGCTTGCGAGTCGTCTTGTTCTCTTCTTCCCAGCGACTCCTGATCTCGCTGAGTTGTTCCTTTTCCGCGATCTCTGCGTCCGCCCACGTGCTAGCGACCCGGAACATGTCATTGACAGTCGCGGGTGGCTTCCGAGTCCACTTGTGAATCAGTCTCCCGTCGGAGATGCCGCGCTGGAAAGCTGACATCACCTCCTGATCCGTGACGTCCGTGATGGAGTTGCGCTTCGCTGAGAACCTGCGCACGAAGTCGTGCAGGGTCTCGTTCTTGCGTTGCCTGATCTGACCGAGGAGCCGCTTGCTCCCGGGCCTTTCCCAGGTACCGAGATAGTTCCCGATGAAGAGTTCGGTAAGCTGCTCCCAGTTGTCGATGGCGTCCTGTGGGAGTCCTGCCAGCCAGTTGCGGCAGTCCTTGGTGAGCATGATGGGAAGGTAATTCGCCATCACGTCCTCGTCGCCGCCGGCCGCTTGCACGGCGGTGTAGTAGATCTGAAGCCATTGAGATGGATCAGATTTCCCGTCGTACTTGTCGATGTCCGACAGCTTGAAGCCTCTGGGCCATGTCACGCTTCTCAAGCGCTCGGTGAACGACTGGAATCCGCCGATCCGACCTCTAGGGCGGGAACCGCTCGGACCCGATCCGTCTGTTGTTCTTGGGGGAGTGCTATCCCTCCTGCGATCCCGGTCCCTGGGCGGGGAACGGGTCCTCCGATAGTTCCGAGTCCTAGGTGGAGTTCGGTCCCGTCGGTAGGTTCTACTGCGCGGTGGAGTTCGCTCCCTTGGCGGAGTCGGTCGCCTGGGTGGTGGGAGCGCTCGTCCGCCGTTGTTGCCGCGCCTTGGACTACCGGAAGGGTCAGAGTAGTCTGACTCCGTCGAGTAGCCGCTTCTGTTGGAGTTACGACGGGGATTTCCATGATCCCGATCGTATTCTTCGCGCCGTCGGATTTCCTCACGATGGCGCTCTTCGGTGCTGTTGCGGATGACATCCCTCGCGTCTCGATCTCTGTTGATCGTGGTGCGAAGGCCTTCGTCACGATCCGATCCGCCGCTGGCCCGGTGTCGAGACGGACCGGGCTCAGGAGCGTCTGTGGTTGCTCTGCCCTGCATCTGGTGAACCTGGACGGAGGCGGCCTGCACGAGAGCCCTTACCTTTTCCAGGCTTGGAGTGCTGGGTGGCAGCCGACTGATTTCCTCGTTGATGGTGACGAGGTTCTGGACTGGCGTCTCGTAGACGTCGTATCCGTTGAACTCGAACATGCCGTCGCGCATCAAGTTCCGGGTGCTCCTCCTGTCGTGCCGATCCCGTTGGCGACGATGATCTTCAGAGCGTGGTTCCTGGAGTCGAGCAGTGCCGGATCCTGACGCGGTGGCTCCGTGTGGTCGTGCGGCTCTGCGAATCGCCCGACTGGCGTTGCGTCCACGACGCTGGTCCCTGGCTTCAGTCGTCTCCTCGGCCGGAGTGACCTCGTCTTCTGAGACAGGGTTGGTTGGCGTTGCTGGCGCCACCATATAGCAGTATGATCCGACCCCTTCTTGCGCGAGGTAGTCTTCCTCGGACTCGGAGAAGTCGGATGTGGGCGTATAACGCTCCAAGCTACTCGGAGTTAGTTCTCCGAGTGATCCTAGCAGTTCCGGCTCTGTAGAGGCGTCGGACACTGTGTATCCTTCCGGCAGATCGTCCAGGATTGAGGGTCCCTGTGGGTCTAACTCATAGGAGTCGCTCCCAGAGAGGTAATCATCCGCCTGGACGATGTCCTTCATCTTCTGCTTCTGAGCAAGCGCGCAAAAGCCAGGGGTCTGGATGGTGATGACCTCAGGGCTCTGGACGCGCGTCGGTTGAGCGTTTACGCTCTGAGATGACTCGGCGACGTGACTCTCAGGAGCCGGATCGGAACCGAGTGATTGTAGATCTGTTCCCGACTGGTTGGGCCTCGCGTTTTGCGATGGACTCAGCGGGGAAGAACCGGCACGATCAGATGCGATCGGACCGGACTGGGCCGTGATGGCCAAAGTCGGCGCCAGAGAGGAGACCTCCGTGGCGACCGTAGCTCCTGCTGCTTGGGTATCCAAGGCAGCGGTGGTGGCGTCCCCGAACTGGATCTCGAATCCGTCGACGTCCGGGAGATTGCAGCTGTCCAAGATCTTGACGCGATCCATCAAGCTTACCAGATTGATCTCGGCGATATCCCCTACCTGGCGCGCCACTGTCGGTGATATTATCTCCGGCAGTCTTCCACGGGGTAGCCCACGGAAGTGATTTGTAATGCAGGAAAGATCGCAAAGATCGGAAGCAAGATGGTTAGGATGGACAGACACAAGGGTTTATACAGGTTCGGGCCGTCGACTCGACGTAATACCCTACGTCCTGTTTTGGGGTGTTGTATTGCGTGTTGAGTTGTTGTCTGATGAGTCGAGTTGGCTTGAGTTGTTTTGGAGGGGGTCCCTGCCCGCCTTATATATCGGGGGGCAGGGTTACAAGTCGGTTTGTAGCCGATCCTATCTCTAAGAATCCTTTCCTTCTTTACAATAATTCCTATTCCAACTAGAACTTCTCCTTCCAGATCCTTCCTTCGTGCGCCGACTTGTCTCGCACGCCATCAGGTCCAGAACGGTGGGCTGGGCCGCCCCCTTTTGGTGGGCTGCCAGGCTTGCTCATGAGGTACCCGGGTACTATATCCCCCACAGGTTTGATCCAAGGGCCCGAACGGCCTAGAGTGGAATGAACATGGATTGAACGGCCCACAAACGTCGGATTCTTAGACAGCCTCAACTGAACGCAACCGTTACCGACCTCAGAAAGCAATCAGGAGCGTACACAACGAAGGCGGTGGCCAGGGGAGCCAGGTGTAGGCCGATCGGCCTACACCAGGCCGTCCGGCCCCATGCTGCTTCCTCACGCGACCATCTTCGACGTGGAAGTTAAGCAGGTCGTTGGCGTGACGGTTAGGCTGACTACCGACCGTGGGAGGCTATAAAAGGCCACCTCCTCTTCACCCCAAGACACACATCACACTTCTCAAGTCATACTTGAAGGGAGCTCTTGTATCTTTTCCATTTCTTAGATTAGGATTAGAGTTGGGAGTAGAGTCGAGTCGAGCTTAGCTTGGATCTTCGGAATCTTTGGAGTTCTGGTAAAGCTCTTGTTTCCTTTCCTTCATTTGAAGAGTTTATCAAAATAATTACTTTTATATTTATCTCTTGCTCTTCTTTTTAGAGTAAAGATCTTCCTCTCTTTAGAGTAAAGTTTTGTCCCCCTTTAGTCTTAGTGTAGAGTTTAGTTAGCTCTACCGGGTTTTATCTCGCGGGTTTGCTCGCCTTGACCGGGTCGTAAGACGCCTTAGGGATGACAGGGATTTCTCTTGACAGGCCTCAAGAGAAATCTTAATCTTCGAGTGCAGACGTGGTGTCTGGCTTGTTGATTAACTAGGAAGTGTGTTGCACCCCACGGAACAGCAGTGGTAGGCGGCAGGTGTCCTTCGGAGTCCACCACATTCGGGTGTATTCATAACAGTAGTGCTGAGCCTGGAGAACAGAGCTCGCTTTGGCGGCTAGAACGGGAGAACTTCAGAACGGGGTGAGAGAGGGGGTTCTCCGGGCTCAGGCTAGAGTGACTTTCGCTCTGAGTTAGGAAGTATCTAAGTCCGGTCTCTCCCAACATCTTTCCTTTCCTATAGAATTAGGAGCTCCTGTGTGTCGCTGGTCTTTCAGCCCTTCTATCCGGTCATTCATTTGACCATTATCCCTCAACCCTAGAGTTTGTACCCTTGGGTTTTTGGCTTGATATTTCTGGCAAGATTTATCATATCATTCTTCAATACACTTTAACCATCTGCTTCCCTACGGAAATATAAATACGATACCCTGGGATAACACCCGAGGTGAAGTGTGTTGGCGGTCGATATCCTTGACTTTTACCACCAACATTTCTCCGGATTTCATGCTCATATAGTGATAATCATGCTAATATCATTTATACTAATGAGTTTCACAAGTTTTGTACAATTTGTGAGTGAAGGAGCAAACAGGAAAAACGGGAGGCCATTTGGGCTCAGGGCCAGGCCGGCCCGCCTAGCCTAGGCCGGCTGGCCCACTTTTTCCTCTTCTCGCCACGACATTGATCCACAAGTTTACTAATGTATCAAGGATGATCATGAGCCGTGCATTTGATGTAGGTTTGATCAAAGGACCCGGAAGGCCTAGGATGGGATATAAACAATTAATTTAATTTCCAAATGTGCCGGTAAATTTGAACACCTCCAGTTCACCTTGCTTTATAGTTTTTCCTCGGCAATACCAAAAGAAAAAACACAGAAAGGAGAGGAGGTAAGAAATGCTTTAAATAAAAAGTACAAAAGAATTCTAAGAGGAACCATATGAATTTCCATTGCAATTAGGAAGCTTGGTAAGAAATGCTTGAAATGAATAGTACAATAGAATTCTAAGAGGAACCATACGAAATTCCATTGTAATTAGGAAGCTTGGCAGGGAAAGGATTTCATTAATGATACTTCTTTCCAACTCGCGCTTCCACTAAACATATATCAAGAGTATATTGTGAACAGGGGAGATAAAGCAAAAGTGCAAAGTGAAGAATAGCTACATGGATTCACTCCCTCCTCTATGCTCAGAATGCCAAAAAAATGACCCATTGCACCTGCAGGTTCACTAGCATTTCAGCACGACAACAAGAACAATGACATCCGATAGTAAATTAAAAGTAATACAACAATTATTATTCATTTGGTAAGTTGGATTAGTGAAAATAGGTGACTCTGTGTGGCAGAAGCACCCCAAATCATGTCAGCTCAAGTGCATTGTCCCTTAGCTAATGCAAGCAGTAAATCACACTCGCACTTCAACTGACATAACCGTGTAGTTGCTGTCGGGTGACTCCCGATTACACCACTGATCACATTGTCGAAACCAACCTCAAGGCAAGTCTCACTCCAAGATGAGCACAGATGATTAAACGAGTCACAAATTTTACAACAAAGTTCACAAGAATTTAATTTATAAAACATGCCAGATTATTAAGTTATTACAACATAGAGTTCAAACTGTAGCGGAAATTTAAAAGATGAGTCTAACGACGTCACATATATCACAGAGGCAGCCCAGACATGTGATATCACTCCCTCGGCTCCACACCAGCAGCAGCCGCAACAAACTCAAGGTGATAACCATCTGAAACACCAAAAGGAAAAGTTTTTGCAACCTGCTCGGCTACACTAGCATCATCATCATCAGAAAAATAATCCACAAGCAAGGTTGAGTATTCTAATACTCAGCAAGTCTTACCTGACTCTAGGTTATCCTTAGAAAAAGACTTCTCGTATGCAAAGCTTTTGGCTGGGTTGTTTGGTTGTTTTGCCAAAAAAGAAGCAACTAAAGTAGATCCTTACTTTCAAGTTTTAGCATCTAAATTTTTGTTGAGCTAATTATTCTAGATAAGCATTTGTAAAAGCTTTTCAAAGAGAGCAAGCATTTGATTAAATCAATACAACATGTATGTATATATATATATATATATATATATATATATATATCATCATCATCATCATATTCACTTTCTTAAGTGGCGATGCGACCCAGTGATCAAGGGCTCAATACTGTGAGTACGGCGAATCGATCCGATTTTATACCTTGCAACGTTAACCTACCCACATGGCATAAGGGTACCCCGTCGAGTAGCTCATGCCAGCCATTCCTTTAGCCAACACTAAATACTTGACCTACCCTGCGACCCTCAAGTACCAGAACTCACCGATACCAACGACGGGTCAGCCATGAGTTATTTCTCTAACCGGTACATGAATAGGAAGTCAGGCGTATGAGGACCCGGTGTGTCCGAGGACTGGTGGATGGTCGCTTCCTGGTGTGATGAGTGATTGACAACGTGGTGTGGATTGACGTTTCCCTTGGCTCAAATATTGCAGGTGTAGAATGCGGCTTGGTTGCATTGGTGCAGGTGAAGAACAGGCACGAAAGGTCTTAGCCACGGCGGCCTTCGAGGAGCGGAGAGACAAGTAGGCTTGGTTCGAGGGACCCGGTGGCCGGTGGATCAAGTGCGGTTCACATGATGGCAAGAACGAGCAAGGGGACGTGGTTCAGGTGCGAGGTAGCGGCTCACAACCGAAGCTCGTACGCGGACGAGAAGCCGGCAAAAGGTGGCGGCTAACAACCGAAGTTTGCGCGCGGGGTTTGGTGATTTGGCCACAAAATCATCGGTGGACGGTTTCCCTTGGTTTGGGCCTAAAAACCAAGGACCGAGGACTCGACGTGGCGAAGTTGGGCCAATGGGCTGTGGCATCAGCCAGGGGCGGTTTAACCGCCTCCCCCTTGGCCGGCCCAAAAACGGCGTCGAGGAGCTTCGATCCGGAGGACACGCGGCGTGACTGCAAGGCTTGCGTCGGAGGGAAGCTAGCTTGCAGTGGAAGGTGCCCGAGCCGGAAAATATCTGAAGATCAAATGTCAAATTTGCCCCTGAGGGGTATGTATCACTTAGGGGTAGTTTAGTCTTTAGAGCACCACCACTTGGACTACTAATAGCCCCTCCCAGGGCTGGTGGCTGCAATCTCTTTGGTTATCCTCTTAGTTTTCCTTTGAACTAGTTTTCCCTTCATCCCCTCCACCTAGAACTACTTCGAATCTTTCTTAGTTTTGTATAGGTGAATTCATGGTTATGTGATTGAGTTTGTGCTGCTCATCTTTGTGCCATGATTTGATTTCCCGAGCTCCCTTTTCTTTTTCTATTTTCGTGGGTATTTTCGGAGCTATTTTTGGGGGATTTTCGTTCTTCTCTTTCTAGGGCATTTTCTCTCGGATTTCTTTGGGGGATTCACGTATGAGTGCCTTGTGCCTCTTTTGCTGGTGATCCTTTGCCTCCAAACGCCGAGAATCGCTCTGGATTTGAGATTTTCGGGATGAACTTGAGGTCATGGTGTTCTTCGTGAGATCTGCGATTCCGGGAGTTGTACTGAGTTAGAGGCCGAGATCTTTTGGGAAACACTCCACTGGAGGTCTAGATCATCTGACCAAAATCTCGCCTCAAGAGCTCAAGCGGTTTGGGAGATCCACTTTTGGTTTGACTTTTTCCCGAGCTTCCCAGGCCTGGGCGGTTTAACCGCCCCCCTGACCCGGTTTAACCGCCCCCCTGGGTGTGTTGGATCGAGTCTTGTTTCGGGTCGTTTTGTGTTCGTTTCGATCGATTCGAGTTCCGCTGCGTGTTTCTTGTTCCTAGGGTCAGTAGCTTGACAGTGGCTACGTGATCTTGGCAAGATCGCTTTCGGAGGCGTTGGAGTTGATTTGGGAAAATAGCTGGATTGGTTGGAAAGAATTTTTATCGGCTCCCATTCACTCCCCCCCTCTCTGGTCGCCGTTTCGGTCCTTCAATTGGTATCAGAGCTGTTTCTTGTTCCTAGGGTCAGTAGTTTGAGGCGAATGCTAGAGCTGTTGACTACTTGTTCCGTGCTTTGTCTGCCGAGGAGTTTGAGCGTGTTTTGGGCGAGGACCTAGCTAGCCAGATCTGGCAGAAGCTCAAGGTAGCCCACGGTGGTGATAGCCATGTCAAGGCTAGGCTCTTCTCGATGTATCGCAGAGAATATGAGAATTTTGCTCATTTGCCAGGAGAGTCTGTTGATGCTTTGTTTCAGCGTTTCACTTCTATTGTCAACAACATGAAAGCCAACATTACCGTACTCCCATACTCGGATCATGACCGAGCTATCAAGCTCCTGCAAGCACTTGATAGATCCGTGTGGGGTGCCAAGGTTGAGGTGATCATGGAGTCGGCAAACTATGAAACTTTGTCTGTCGATGAGCTTTTCTCGAAGTTGAAGTCTTCTGAGGTGGACAGACAGTTGCTTGCCAAGGCTAAGAGTCCGACTGATCCACATAGTCTGGCTCTAGTCGGTGGCTCTGGATATGGACATGCTAACACTCCTAGACACTTTGCTTTGTCTTCTCTTGTGTCTCTTCCAGATGAAGAATATGAGGTGTTGAGCGAGGAGGATCTTGCGTTGCTCACGAGGAGGTTCGAGCGGATGTACCAGAACCGGAAGGGTTCGAGGCGTGCAGGGAGTACGTGCTACAGATGCGGGAAGATGGGCCACTTCATCGCCGAGTGCCCCGAGGAGATCAAGAACGACTACAACCGCAAGCACCGCCCGCGAGACGACTACAAGCACCGTCCCAAGGACGAGTACCGCTCCAAGCACAAGAACAAGGACGAGAGAAGATCGAATAACAAGCACGGTGGACACAAAAAGCACAGATCTCGAGCGATGGTGGCAGATGCGAGCGACATCGACACAAGCTCCACCAACACGTCGTCAAGCTCAAGCAGTGAAGATGAAGACCGCGGCCACCGCAAGGAGAAGAAGAGCTTGAACCGCAACTTCAACGGCATCTCCTTCGCCGCCGTCGACTACTGCACCATGGCGCACGACTCCGTGAAGAGCAAGGACGACTCCGACTCCGAGGATGAGGTGTTGACCGATCCCACCTCTTTGCGTCAGGAGATTGCTAGATTAGAGCAGTTGGTCGATAACCGCGATGATGTGCTTAGGAAGACCAACAAGGAAAAGAGGGAGTTTATGTCTTTGCTAGGAGAGTCCAAGGATAGAGTGGCTGAGCTTGAGACCTTGCTTTCTGAGACTGGAAAGAAGGCTATGAAGTTGGAGTCTTTGCTTTGCGAGTCTAGGGAGAGAGCAGCTAAGCTTGAGTCTGAGATTGCTGTATTGAAAGATGCTCCTCTTGTGTCTGATGAAGTTGAATGCTCTTTCTGTGATGTGCATATTGCTGATCTGGTTGTGCTTAAGGAGAAACACATGACTTGCTTAGATAAACTAGAGGGTGCTAGGGTTGAGCTTGCTGAGTTGAAGTCTAGATCATCTTTGCTAGGTGCTTGTACTTCTTGTCCTGCTTTGCATGCTAAATTGCTTGAATCACGCACCATGATTAGTTCACTTGAAGCACAACTGAAATCTCCCATTGCAAATTCTTGTTCTGCTTGTGATGTTGTTGCATTGAAGAATGTTGAGCTAGAGCAGTGAGTGAATCGCTTGCAAGATGATAATGATGAGTTGCGACAGTGTTTGGGTTGGTTGTCGGGTCGCGAGCCTCAGCTCAAGATGTTGATTGCTGGTTTTAAGAGAGCTGATGGTCGTGGTCTTGGTTCTGAGAAGGTTGGTGAGACTAGTGGTGAGAGAGAGAGAGAACCTGAGAGTTCCACCACAAACATTCCCACAAACCCACCAAAAGCCATTCTCAAGAACACCTTCACACCCAAACCAAACCATCTGCTAAACAAGCTTGACACCACTCCAGATCCTCCCAAGTTTCCACCGAAGACAGATAACTTTCAGAGGAGAGTGACCTTTGTGAGGAGTGGGGTTTACCAGCCGAGAGAGAGGGCACAGCCGAGAGAAACCCTAAAGCCAAAGCCAGTCCGCTTCTATTGTGAGCATTGTGGAAGGGATGGACACCTTGAGGATTTCTGTTGGAGGAAGAAGAGGGAGGTGAGAAGAGAGAAGGAGGTGGGGAACAGGGACAGGTACTACTCTTCCTGTAGTGTGCCTGTGTCTCGTTCACCCTGGCCGAGAGGCGATGCCTTTGTGCGCACAGTTCCTGTGGTTGCCAGTCGTGGTGTTCCAGCTAGTCGTGAGTTTGCTAGGCGGCCTCCGTTTCGTGGTCAGTTTGGTTCAGGGAGGTTCGACCGTAGCTTTGAGGCTAGGAGAGAGTCTAGGCCACGTTTTCCCCCGCGTGGTGCTAGAGGTCCGATGGTGAGAGACGAGAGGGTTTCACGTGGTAGAGTTGATTTTGCTAACCCCTTTTTTGAGCAGATGGCCCGACACTGGTTTGACTCGTTTTGTGCTAACCCAGTGTCGAGTCATTCGCTCATTCTCGTTCTCGCTTTTGATTGTGCAGGTGGGAGGCTTGGAGAATTTTTGGTTGATGGATTCTGGCTGCTCGAGACACATGACAGGTAATGGGAAGTGGTTCTCCAGTCTCACCCCGGTGGTGTGCAGGCAGTACATCACTTTCGGGGATAAGGGTAGAGGTAGAGTGTTGTTTGAGGGTGCTATTCAGGTTAGTGACAATTTCATGTTGAAGCGGGTTGCTCTTGTCAAGAATCTTGGTTTCAATTTGCTCTCAGTTTCTCAGCTTCTTGATGAGGGTTATGAGGTTCGATTTAAGCGTGGTGATTCTAAAATTCTTGATTATCGAGGTGACCTTGTGTGTATGATCATTCCCGAGGGACAGATTTTTCGTGCTGATTTTTCTCGATCTTTTGGTCCTTCACGGTGTTTGATCGCTGGTACTTCTTCTGAGCCTTGGAAGTGGCATAGGAGATTGGGTCATGTGAGCTTTGATCTACTCACACGTTTGAGTGCTCTTGACCTTATCCGAGGATTGCCCAAGCTCAAGTTCGAGAAAGATTTGGTTTGTGCACCTTGTGGGCATGGTAAAATGGTTGCTGCTTCCCACCCAGCTTTGACAGATGTTATGACTGAGCGTCCAGGGGAGCTTTTGCACATGGACTTGGTTAGCCCCGTTTATGTTCGCTCAGTTGGTGGGAAGTGGTATGTTCTTGTGGTTGTGGATGACTTTTCTCGATATGCTTGGGTGTTCTTTCTGGCGTCGAAGGATGAGACATTTGATTTTATTCAAGATCTGATTTTGAGGTTGAAAAATGAGAGTAATGGTGGTGCCATGAGAGCTATACGTAGTGACAATGGTACAGAATTTAAGAACACTCCTTTTGATGCCTTCTGTCGTGATCTTGGTCTCGAACATCAATACTCTTCGCCATATGTTGCTTGTCAGAATGATGTTGTTGAGAGAAAGAATCGAACACTTTGTGAGATGGCTAGAACGATGCTAGATGAGCATAGGACTCCTAGGAAGTATTGGGCAGAAGTGGTGAACACAGCTTGCTATGTTTCAAATCGGATTTTCCTTCGTGCTTTCAAGAAGAAAACTTGCTATGAGCTTTTTCATGGTCGTCCCCCCCGTGTGAGTCACTTTCGGGTCTTTGGTTGCAAGTGTTTCATTCTGAAGAAAGGAAATTTGGACAAGTTTGAGTCTCGTTCGATGGATGGAATTTTTCTTGGTTATGCTAATCACTCTCGAGCATATCGTGTGCTCAATCTTGAGACTAACCAAATCATAGAGACTTGCGAAGTCATCTTCGACGAGACCATTCTGTGTAGCTCTTCTGCTTTTGAATGTGCAGGTGATGATGATTTGGGACAGACCATCTTTGAGGAAGAACAGCCTGATGATGAAGATGATGAAGAGTTTCATGCACCGTGTGGAGATCGTGTACCTTCTACTTCCACTACTACCACGACGTTCGACGATGGCCCCTCTGCTACACCCTCATCGAGTCGCGCTCCAGATCGAGTTCAAGTGGAAGCTGATGTTGAGGGGGAGGCAATCTCGAGGCGAGAAGCTCCCCGGCTGGTACAGAGGGATCATCCACCTTCGAAGATCATCGGGAATTGGATGAACGCACTACACGGTCGAGGTCGCAGAACATCTCTCATTATACTCATTCTGCTTTTGTCGCGTCTTTTGAGCCCAAAAATGTTGGACACGCTTTATCTGATTCTGATTGGGTCAATGCCATGCATGAAGAGCTTGAAAACTTTGAGAGAAATCAGGTGTGGAAGTTAGTAGAACCACCTCCAAATTGCCATCCCATAGGAACCAAGTGGGTGTTCAAGAACAAGAGGGATGAGCGTGGTGAGATTGTGAGGAACAAAGCGAGGTTGGTTGCTCAGGGGTTTTCGCAGTAGGAGGGGATAGATTATGAGGAGACATTTGCTCCTGTTGCCCGTTTGGAGGCAATTCGGATCCTTCTAGCATTTGCAGTTGCTAAAGGGTTCAAATTGTACCAAATGGACATGAAGAGTGCCTTCTTGAATGGGGTGATCGAGGAAGAAGTGTATGTGAGGCAGCCCCCGGGTTTTGAGAGTGAGAGATACCCACACCGAGTGTACAAACTCCACCGAGCTTTATATGGCCTAAAGCAAGCACCCAGAGCGTGGTATGGCAGGTTGAGAGGGTTCTTGCTTAGCAAGGGGTTTGTGATGGGAAAGGTTGATAAAACGCTCTTCTTGTTGAGAAATGGCAATGATCTTTTAATCGTTCAGATTTACGTGGATGATATCATTTTTGGTGGCTCTTCTCATGATCTTGTTGCCAAGTTTGCAGACGATATGAGCAGGGAATTTGAGATGTCGATGATGGGAGAGTTGCAGTTCTTTCTCGGGCTGCAGATCAAGCA
This sequence comes from Urochloa ruziziensis, assembly GCA_015476505.1. Classification (NCBI taxonomy): domain Eukaryota; kingdom Viridiplantae; phylum Streptophyta; class Magnoliopsida; order Poales; family Poaceae; genus Urochloa; species Urochloa ruziziensis. The sequence continues at coordinate 26,613,400 of CM027123.1, read as the reverse complement.
AACCAAGGATGGGACATTCGTGCACCAAAGCAAGTACACCAAGGACATTCTCAAGAAATTCGACATGAGCGACTCCAAGCCGATGACTACGCCGATGAGTACGACTACAGCTTTGGATGCGGATGAGGACAGAGAACTAGTGGACCAGAAGGAGTACCGGAGCATGATCGGCTCCCTCCTCTACTTGACGGCGACGAGGCCGGACATACAGTTCAGCGTGTGTCTATGCGCTCGTTTTCAGGCTTCACCGAGGACTTTACATCGTCAGGCCGTCGAGAGGATTTTCAGGTATCTCAAGTTTACTCCTGAGCTGGGTCTTTGGTATTCTGCCGATTCCACTCTTGCACTTCATGGTTTTTCTGATGCGGATTTTGCTGGATGTCGTGTTGATCGCAAGTCTACTTCTGGTCAGTGTCAGTTTCTTGGTTCGTCTCTTGTGTCTTGGTCTTCTCGCAAGCAGTCTAGTGTAGCCCAATCCACCACTGAAGCTGAGTATGTTGCTGCTGCTAGCTGTTGTTCTCAGTTGCTTTGGATCACCTACACCTTGAGAGATTTTGGCTTAGACATGTCCCATGTTCCACTTCTTTGTGATAGCACCAGTGCCATAAGCGTAGCCAAAAATCCCGTGCTTCATTCCAAAACCAAACACATAGAAGTGAGGTACCACTTTCTGAGAGATCATGTGGAGAAAGGAGATATTGAGCTTGCCCATGTTTCTACCCAAAACCAGCTTGCAGACATTTTCACTAAGCCACTTGACCAAGTTACCTTCACCCGCTTGCGAGGAAAACTTGGTGTGTGTGCGGTTTTCTGAGCTGAGTTTTGGAGGCTTCTCTTGTAGCATATGTATACTATTGTACCATCTTTGTATCTTGATGTACATTTTTCTGCTTTTGTATCTTGATTTCATCTTTTGTATCATATCTTAGGATGAGCTTCTCCTATATGCAGTGATTGGTACAACTTGCTACATTTTAGAGTTTAGGCAGGCTGGCTAGGGATTGATTGTATGGATGGCTATGCTCTTGATGGTTTTGATATATATTCTATTGAGATAGTCTCTTTTTGAATTAAAATGACAAACTGAACTTAAACTCCTTCACCCATGAGTAAATGCCTTTGCATGTCTTGTTTGAGCCGAAATGGCTATATCTTGCTTAAGATCATGCTAGGGTGTGATATTCTTTTCAATTGGGTCAAAGACCTTTGTCATTATAAATGTTTAGCCCATGCTTTATCTTGTGGAGGAGCGTAAGCTTCTTTCGGTCGCAAAGACATTTCATGTACCATGCTTAAGTTGAAAAACTTGAAAAATGAGATGTCTATGCATGAAAGAAGAAAGTTGAGAAAAAGATATATTTGCAGAAAATTATGCTCATGTCTCTATGCCTTCACCATTGCACACACTTGCACACATGGGTGCTAAGCGGTTGCATGTTGTTTGCTGGAGAAGTCTCCCATGAGAAGTGAACACATGGCTCCGTGCTTTGACATGACATGAGGTAGAACTTGGGCGTTTATGATGATCTTTTGTTAAGAATGCTTGTCCTTTCATGCTTTTGGTAAGATGAAGTTCATTTTTGCTTGAACAATCCATGGTTAGGACTTTGCTCATGTGGTGACATTTTTGATTAAACTACACAACTCGCTCATGGCTTTGTCAATTGGATATATGTCTTCACCTTCTTGATGACAATGTCCGTGTGACATGATGAACTATCTTGTTTGCCTCTTCTCTAACTTGTAGCATTTTGTATTGCTCATTGTATATTTGAGAAGCTTGTAGTTGCATTTTGTACATTTTTCCTTGATGTGTGCATTGTCAACAAGGGGGAGAATTTCTGGAGCATTTTGCAAGGGGGAGACTTTGCTGAATTTGTAAGAAAGCTTTTGCTCTAGAAGTTGTTGGTTTTGTGTGAGAGTTTGAAAGTTTTGCCAAAGTGAGAGTTTTCGAAAATTTGTGAAGTTTCTGAGAGTTTGATAATTGGAATATCTTGCTGGGCATATTTGGAAGGTTTTCAAGTTGGAACGGCATCGTTGCGAGTTTGTTTGTGCAATTTTGGCACTTTTGGCCTTGGTCATCTGCCAGGGGCGGTTTAACCGCCCCTGTGCTGAGTGCACACGAGTTGTGAAGATTTGAGCCATTTCCGAGTGATTTTCGCATGCACAAGTTCACTTGTTCAGGGGAGTTGCATCTTTGCAGGGTGAGTGCTTTGAATGTCCTGAAAAGTGATTTGGAGGTTTTGAGATTTGTGATTTGTGCTTTGTGTTTTTGCTCTTTTGCCGATGGTGTTGAGCCCTTCCGCTTCTTCTTGAAGGGTCGGCGTTTCTGGAGCTTTCTCTTGCAGAGTGACTTTGTTCTCGGCTTGTTCTTGCTTTTAGTCACTTGCTTGAGTCTTGTTTTCGATTTCTTTTATATTTTCTTCATATCACTAGTTACTATGTGTGTGTTGTCAATGCACTCATCAAGGGGGAGATTGAGGACCCGGTGTGTCCGAGGACCGGTGGATGGTCGCTTCCTGGTGTGATGAGTGATTGACAACGTGGTGTGGATTGACATTTCCCTTGGCTCAAGTATTGCAGGTGTAGAATGCGGCTTGGTTGCATTGGTGCAGGTGAAGAACAGGCGCGAAAGGTCTTAGCCATGGCGGCCTCCGAGGAGCGGAGAGACAAGTAGGCTTGGTTCGAGGGACCCGGTGGCCGGTGGATCAAGTGCGGTTCACATGCTGGCAAGAACGAGCAAGGGGACGTGGTTCCGGTGCGAGGTAGCGGCTCACAACCGAAGCTCGTACGTGGATGAGAAGCCGGCGCAAGGTGGCGGCTAACAACCGAAGTTTGCGCGCGGGGTTTGGTGATTTGGCCACAAAATCATCGGTGGACGGTTTCCCTTGGTTTGGGCCTAAAAACCAAGGATCGAGGACTCGACGTGGCGAAGTTGGGCCAATGGGCTGTGGCATCAGCCAGGGGCGGTTTAACCGCCTCCCCCTGGGCCGGCCCAAAAACGGCGTCGAGGAGCTTCCATCCGGAGGACACGCGGCGTGACTGCAAGGCTTGCGTCGGAGGGAAGCTAGCTTGCAGTGGAAGGTGCCCGAGCCGGAAAATATCTGAGAACAAAAATGTCAAATTTGCCCCTGAGGGGTATGTATCACTTAGGGGTAGTTTAGTCTTTAGAGCACCACCACTTGGACTACTAATAGCCCCTCCCAGGGCTGGTGGCTGCCATCTCTTTGGTTATCCTTTAGTTATCTCTTTAGTTTTTCCTTTGAACTTGTTTTCCCCTTCATCCCCTCCACCTAGAACTACTTCGAATCATTCCTAGTTTGCATAGGTGAATTCATGGTTATGTGATTGAGTTTGTACTGCTCATCTTTGTGCCATGATTTGATTTCCCGAGCTCCCTTTTCTTTTTCTATTTTCGTGGGTATTTTCGGAGCTATTTTTGGGGGATTTTCGTTCTTCTCTTTCTAGGGCGTTTTCTCTCGGATTTCTTTGGGGGATTCACGTATGAGTGCCTTGTGCCTCTTTTGCTGGGGATCCTTTGCCCCCAAATGTCGAGAATCGCTCTGGATTTGAGATTTTCGGGATGAACTTGAGGTCATGGTGTTCTTCGCGAGATCTGCGATTCCGGGAGTTGTACTGAGTTAGAGGCCGAGATCTTTTGGGAAAACACTCCACTGGAGGTCTAGATCATCTGACCAAAATCTCGCCTCAAGAGCTCAAGCGGTTTGGGAGATCCACTTTTGGTTTGACTTTTTCCCGAGCTTCCCAGGCCTGGGCGGTTTAACCGCCCCCCTGACCCGGTTTAACCGCCCCCACTGGGTGTGTTGGATCGAGTCTTGTTTCGGGTCGTTTTGTGTTCGTTTCGATCGATTCGAGTTCCGCTGCGTGTTTCTTGTTCCTAGGGTCAGTAGCTTGACAGTGGCTACGTGATCTTGGCAAGATCGCTTTCGGAGGCGTTGGAGTTGATTTGGGAAAATAGTCGGATCGGTTGGAAAGAATTTTTATCGGCTCCCATTCACTCCCCCCCTCTCTGGTCGCCGTTTCGGTCCTTCAGCGTAGTTCAACATACTAGTGCGAGCTAAAGTACATAAGTTACAAGTTTCAACTACCTCTTACTCCTAACATGTGAGGTAGTACAATTCAAACTTGATCCCAAAGCCAACAACGAACGGGCCTTAATTGACACAGGCGAAACTACACATTCACATTCTTTTTCCTACCAAAACTCTCCGCCCGGTCTAAATCATTTTTCAAGTATATGATATACACAACATTTTTCTGATCAAGGTAACCATCCTGCCTCTCACGAGTGACAGGCAATCACTCGACTTCTACCGTTTAATAAGCCTAGCAATTCTATCGACCTACACATACTAGTATGTCTTTGGGTTTCCTATGGATCATGCAACTAAGGTTTCATTCAACTCCTATGAAAACTTAAATGCATATAAAGAAACTTTGAAAGTAAATAATTGAATTGTAGGCTAATTCAAAAAGGTCATATGCTCCGGTGCTTGCCTCACTGGCCTTGGGCCAAGTTCAGGTCTTGCTCATCTTCATTTAATATAGGTCTTGCTCATCTTTATTTAATATGGTACGACTTCAAGCTGCTCACTCTCGGGCTCAGCCACCAACCATATACCCCGTCATCTAAATCGCTTTCTACATGACAATGCATATGTGTGAGCTTATGAATGCAAAGGCATAAAGTATAAACAACATGATGCTTTTAAAATGCAGCAACTTAATCATACAACTTAAGTACGAGGATAATCATACAGCTTAAGTACGAGGAAGTATCTATCCTAAACAATTTGACATGAAAAACATGACTTAAGTTGCTAAACATAATCTTTATCCTTTGATAGAGTAAGTGTAGATCTCTTCTTATAAAAGCTAAACTACTACTAATTAAACCTAGCTTGTTGGTATGTAATGTAATAGCATAACACTCTACTGCATCTAAGTACAATTTAAGCAATCCAAAATATTTATGCTAGCCTAAAGTATTATTATCTACTCAAATTAAATAACTAAATTGGTGGGTATTATGAAGATAAATTAGGTTACAAAGCTACACAAGTTAATCTGAGAATAATAAACTTTCTCTAGGTTACATTTACATCAAGAATCTCACTGAATTTTTCTAAACATTTTTCTTTGACAGAAACTAATTATTTCAAAAATAAAATGACTAGAAACCCATCAAAAACAGTAACAATACTAAAACTATGCCGAAAAATAGGAGATGGCCTGGAAACATTTACTACACACTGAGGTAGATTTTTCATGATTTAATGAGCATCAAATTATTTCAGAAAGTATTTCTAGCAATGTCTACATGGTTGCTAACTAACAAACATTCTGAGAAAGCTACACCTTCCTAATGAACCCAAGATTTCTAACATGAACAGATATGCTCAAAACAAGGCTACGGTGATTTTTCCATTATTTTTGGACATTCAGAAGTATTTGTTTTGAGATATAGCTATAGATCTAATTATAATCTTATCTCGGAAAACACTATAATAACAACAGTATTTTACATTTGTATTCTGTGAACAGAAGTGTAACAAACTCAGCAAAATTGGTTTCACGTTTTTATGATTTTTCTACGATTTACTATGCATTTGACAAGTTCTGTGATAAATCACGGTTAAAATAAACAAAAAGAATAAACATATTTTCAGGAAAGCCCCTGGATCTAAAAGTTCTATTACCAACTAGCCCTTTCTTTACGAAACATACCATGGATCTTGCGATAACACCCCCAGAACTATCCCACTTCAACACTTAAACCCAGATCTTTGATAGAAAACCCCCTAGAACTTCTGCATCTTTTAACACATGATCCCTTGGACCTCTCCCTCACGGACAGCAGTGGTCTGCCGGCATTGACCGGCCAGACTCGCCGGAGAAGAGGGCCAGGGACTCGCCGTCTGCCGGCGTTGATCGGCCAGACTCGCCGGAGAAGAGGGCCAGGGACTCGCCGGAGATACCCCACGGCTTCAGGACCACCCGACGCACCACCTGAGCACCACAAACATGGGAATTAGAGTGTGCACAGGGACTCCCCACGAGTAGTGGCGGCCGACCAAGAAAAGTTCGTCGGAGAAAGCTCAACAAGGCTCGGGTGATGGGGAAAAGGGTGCAAGAGGCTTCAGTGGTTCAAGGTCATTCCATTTGGGTGGTTTGGGAAGGCGGAGAAATACTAGAAGATGGGGTTACATAGCAAGGTGGAGATGGCGGCCATGGCAGCCGGAAATCTCCGGTTGCCTGCGCTGTGGACGGCGGCGGAGTTGGTTGAGGAGTCGAGCCTGGAGAGGGCGAGGTAGGCAAGCTAGGAAGGCGAGGAATTGGAGATCGATAAAGTGTGGGTGGTGAATTTCCTCTCGAGGTCAACTGGCGTTCTGTTTCGGGGCTCACTTTCGGGTGGAGGTGTCGCCGGCCGGACTCGACACGAAACGGCTTGCATGGCTGGGGGAGCAACTTGGCGAGGCGGAGCGACGGCACGTGTCAAAGGACAGCGAAGCGCGGCGCGTGGCAAGGACAGCAGGCGGCGTGAGCGACGACCCCGACCCAGCCCTGCTCTTTTATCCGTCGATTCAGTATCTACAGTAGCTGCTCGAACCCTCTCCCAAAACTTGATTCAAACATGAGATTTCATGTATAAACTTTCCAAACTCCCTATGCAATAGTTGGAGATGGTATATAGATGAACAACTTTAGTTATACTCACTTGGCTTCATTCGGTTTTATTTGGGAGTTATAAACACGAACAGACTATCCAAAATTCGAGTTCAAGAAGAAGCAAGTGTCCAGAAATTTGTTTGATTTGGCTGACTCTGAGCTTGAAAATAAAATAGTTAGAGTTTGAAAACTTGAGGTTGTTCATGAGTTTTCAAAATTTCAAACCACCAATATTCAATTCCTAAACTTATTTAGTTTGGGTGTTGATCTAAATTCAAAGTTATTAAGACCCTAAGTTGGCTAGCTGCTGCTGTTTTTCAGGACTTAGCCAATTTCAATAAGTTGCTGAAATCAGTGGTTTGACCCGATTTTGACCAACAATTTAAATTAATAAATGATGTTTTTGTTCAAGGACATCATGCCTAGATGAAAATAAATACTTCAAAGTGTTAATTTCTTTTTGGCCAAAAAGTTACATCTTTAAGTGTTTTTAATTTTAATTAAGATCTTAAGATGGTTAAATTGGAAAGGTCATAACTTAAGCAAAAATGAACCAAATGAACTCAAATTTGAAATTCGACTTTTGAATGGCTAAACTAAAATGACACTGAGTTTAAAATCATATTAAACACCAGAATTAAGACTTGATCATAACATTCAAATGTCTAGCACTAATTTTGAATTAATTCATAAAATTCACATGAAATGACAAATGTCACCTTAATTTGAAATGCACACTTAAAGTCATGAATGATGAGATGAGTGATTTTTTTGTCATAATCATTGTGTTAAGCCTCTAAGTGACACTGGGGTGTCACACTCTGGACCAACAATCCAACACACTATCACAAATTCATGATGATAGTGCTAAAAAATTTACAAAACTTATACGTAAAACTATTCTACAAAAGCTACATGATTTTTTTGAGAAACATTTGCAGCATAACTATGTACATAAAATAGTAGAGCAAACTTAAAAAAACTTTTGATTTTAAGAAGCAAATGTTTGAAAAATTACGTACAAAATATTGAAATTCATTGTGCAGAAAAGTCGTGCCGCAAAGTTTTGAAGAAATTGAAAGAAATGGTTGAATTGTGCATCTAAAAAATATTGTAACAACAAATTATGAAGTTCAACTTCATAGTGAATAATTGGGTATAAAAAATTAAAGTACAAGTTTTGTACAAACTAATTGCCTAACAAAAATATTGAAGTAAAAATTTGCATAAGAAACTGTGTAACAAACTTTGTAAAAAAAATTAAAGTAAAAGTCTGAACAAAACTTACTTGTGAAATTTCATTTATAAACAATTCAGGACTCCATATCCTTGACCCCAAATCATACTCCATATCCTTGATGGTTTGTTGCTGAATCTAAAATAAAAATGAGAAGAACTGAAAAAAGTGGTTCTAAAATATATTATGAAATCAAAATCAACATGACAGTAACTCAAATCCTGCACATGAATATGTTCTTAGATAAAAGAACTAGTAAATGTAATTAGAAGTCATGTGTACTACTGCATGACAACAATGTTACCAGGCGTTGTTTGTCCTTTAAAGGGACACTGGTGAAGAGCTAATTGCTTAAACCATAGCATTTGAGACAATGCGCCAGAGTATGAATTGAGATAGTGAGCTATGTTTGACACCCAAGGAAGAGACTAGAAAAAGTATAGGTCAAAGAGAAAGAAAGCTCATGAAGGGAGAAAATACCTGCAACTCAGGAAGCTAGGTGTGCTCGTGGTAGCGAGTGAACCCCATCCAGCCCCCGCCATTTGCAAAAAAAAAAAAAAAAAAAAAAAAAAAAAAAAAAACCTACAAATGTGCACGGTGCTTATTGACCAAAAAAAAGAGCATAGCTACATTATCCTAATATAAGTTGTGTAGTAGTAGTTCATTTAAAAAAATATAAAGGGCATTTCATTAAAGGGCAATTACCTTGATCCACATGGACTCCAAGTTAGAACATGTAAACGCCCTCCTTCTGAACATTCACCATTCAAAAAGGTGAACAAAATGGCGTGATGAAAACATTTGTACAACGGACAATTGCTTAGATAATTTCACACGAGCATTTATACATATACCTTTTGTATATGGTTTTGTAGAAAACTTCTATAAAAACTTCATCCATATAACTATATTGCATAACTTTCTGACAAAAAAAAGTTCATTAATATAACTTTTCTTAGAAGAATTTCTATACAGTACATACAACATGGTATAAAAGCAAGCACCGAAAACAAAAATGGTGGTCAGTTGGGCATATATACTCATGACATTTGATTTATGAATTGCCCAGAACTCCATATGCATGTCACATCCCATACTCAATATCTTTGCTGACTTGGTATGAATCTGAAATTAAAAAAAAAAAGAGCTGAAGTAAGTAGATATTCTAGCATAAGCATACCCACACAGTATTTTCCCCCCTTCAAAGGCATTTCTGTACAAGTCTGATAGTGAGCCATATATGAAAATGGTCCAGTGTGTTCATACAAGCAAACAGGTTTAGACCAACAAAATAACAACAACTATCCCCTATCTCCATTTGCATTTACAAATAACTCAATGTCAACAGTACTGATAATTAAGCAAGGTTGCTATAGTTATCCCAAATGTAGGTAGTTCCTACTTAGTCAATAAGGAGTCACGTAAAGAATTTATCGACAATGGAGGCTCAGTCATCAGAATGAATGTCACAATATATGTACAAGTGAATTAAGAGCTAGAGCTTGGCTTAGTCAAAGCTCGAGTGGACTCAAGCTCATCATGCTGGTTATGCATTGGGAAGGAAAAAGGCTACTGCAAAATTCAGTAATGGGCAATGTTTGTTAGCCCCCGGTGGTATTTAGCTATCGCAATCTAATTTGAAATAAACATGATGGTGGCAATTCAGGATGGACTTGTAAAAGGTGTACATGTGGTTATCTCTTTAGTTTTCCATTTTTGCATGAGAGGACAAGGTTTCCTAACAAGGTAGCAAGCAAAAGCATATTAGAGAGCTGCTGCCTACAATATGTTGCAAAGAGATTCATAAATAATTGCCGACAATTTTGATCCGCAAGGTAGGGCTGTTCCAAACACAGTTAGAATTCTACTACTAGTAATAATGGCCAACAACAATGCAAATATATTCCAGTTAGCAGCAAACAAATGACATTTCGGTGAGGCATCATGTGAAATAAGATGACAGCAGCAGACCAAATCAAGGAAGCAGAGGAAAATGCAGATCGACGTAGATCCAACAAACTGAATCAGAGGAGGAAGTCAAAGGAACACTGAGCGACATATTGGAGATGAGCTCACGGTTCTCCAAGGCTGACGCTGGTTACATGGGATCCGGCTGAGCCGTCGCTCCACGGGCTGTGCAAGCTGCTTGGGCCGATCTCCTCGATCCGCAGCGACCCGCCTTGATTCGCCGCCGTACACCTCGATACTTCGGCACGCTGGATTGGGAAGAAGAGCCCCGCCGCCGGCCGCGCCGCATCCCACGGCGCTCACGCATCCCATGGTCACTCGCCCCTCCATCCACTGCATCGCCACTAGGGTTGCATCGTCGCTGCCTCGACAGATCTTCGCCCCCCGCGGCCGCGATGCGAAGAGCACAGGGGCTCCAAGTGGGCGCATGCGAGGTCAGGGGCGTGCGGCTCCCTGAGGTGGCGATGTGGTGAGGTCGGGGCTCCTGGAGGCGGCGGCGTGGTCGCCGTGAAGACTGGAGGAGATGGGGAGCGAGAGAGAGAAATGAAAGAGAAATGAATAGTCACCGGTGTGCGGGGACAGTGGAAGCCGAAAAGGAAATGGTGAAGTGCGGCCCGTTCAGTTTCTATCTCGGTTGGACGAGCGTGAGTTTGGAACCGTGCGGTCGAACGCAAAGTTGGGATCGCGTCGGGACGCACCACGTGGAAGGCTTCCGACAGTGTCGTCGGTGATCGACCGCACGGAGCCTTTCATGCGGCCGAGCGCAAATTAGCAATGCCCCCTCAGCTCAATACGGCGGCATCCTCGCTCAGCGCGACGGGGACGGCCATGACACCGGGGCTGTTTAGAAGGCCTGGCCACGGCTTCAGGGAAAAAACCCTAATATGAAATACACGTCAAGATTGGTAACTGTGTTGAATAGAACACGTATAAAATAACCTTAAGTGCTTGGAAAGGAAACCTAAAAAGACACCGTGCGTGCGCATGCCTTGCCTGCCAAATTTGATTGAGCTTATTATAACCTCTGCCACACAGCGCTTTATTTGTATTTTGATCTCAACCGTGAAGGCTTACATCTATAGAAAGACGGATGACTAATATTTTTTTCTTTTTTTTTCAATTAATGTGAGATTTTCTACAGAGTAGTAGACGTGCTGGACAAGATTAATTATTTATACCTAATACTGATGCAGTTGGTTCAGTCCCCCGACTCACACCAGCGTGTTGAGACTTGAGAGGACTTGACGATTGGACAAATAGCCAAACGCATTGACGTGTGAAGTCAAGTCGTTGTTCATAAGCATGAATTTCACGCGCCGGGGTGGTTAACAAAGTATACTGACGAAGCTTCTCAGCACGTACGTAACCTCCGGGAAAGAGTGAAGACACGGGCCGTGACACATGGGTTGAGCTCGCGGCTTCCAAAGACAGAAGTTGGCAGTCCAGAGACGTCCAGTCAGGCGGGACTCTGCATGAACATGCAGTTCCAACCGGGTGCCTGGTTTTTCCAATGTGAGACTTGGCATTGCGACGGTATCTTCTCTCCACTGTGCCCAGTTGGCCTTTCACGAGTCGTCACTCTTATCTCCCTGTACAGCTCCTTATACACGGCGACGGAAGCAACAAGTTGCCCTGAGTACGTACTATATAAAGGTGCTAAAACTCATCAGAATGAAGGCAATTAGCAGCCATGGCCAGTCTAGATAATTACAGCAATCCAATGACACTCGAGCTCACCGGCGTGCCACCGTCGGCAACAACCGGCACGCTGGCTGCTCCATGGGAGGCTGCACAGCAACGGCTGAACCGCTTTGCTCGCACCATTGCTGTAATAGAGAGAACCGGTAACGGCCTCGGCACGCTGGCATTCATGTGGGCGACTGTCGTCGTGCTCGGCGGGTTCTCGACGGACCTGGGCACCGATTTCTGGTACGCGACGTCGATAGTCTTCCTCGAGGCTTTCAGGTACTACTCATCTCATGCTAAACCTCTTTACAAGTACCGCACCTACTTGGTCAATTTTGGAACCTGTATGTGCTTGGTGACGCGCGCGATATCTCGAGTCACATTCTTTCTTTTTCGAATCACACCGGATGTAGACCATCACATAGACACACCACATGCACTGAGCACACACTTACCCCCTATGAATATACATACAACCATGCGCATTTATGAGCATCTTCGACAGACTGAACTGATAGATCACGAGATTGATGAAGTCACTCACTCGATGGCCACGTCGCATACTACTAAAAAGACAGGCCAGTAATTACTACAATAAATCTAGAAAAATGAGATCACCCATGCCGAGTCATCCTTAAAAATAAGTAGGCATGTTCCAACATAAAAAACCTTACCCGCTTAGCTATTCTTATTTCGCTCCGAGTCATGATTCACGAAGAAAAACATAGTTGCACCTATCAGTATGACCGCAAAGGACATTCACTACTACATAAATTATATTATTCAAATGACTTATCATTCTCGGTTCATGGCCAGACCCAGCCGTGAAAACCCAGCCACTCACATAAAATAATTCATAACATTTCATGCGGATTCAAATGAAGACAAACTTTATAACAAATATTATATTACTCAACGAGATCTAAAATTTTGCAGTCGATAACCTTTTTTTATTTGAGGTCATTTAGATGATCAAATATTCAATATATGTTCTCACACCTACAGCTTTGTTGTTGACATTTTATATGTTAATCTTTTACCTAACTTATAGATCATCATCTCAACGTGTTATTTAATACCGCTGGAGTTAGAATTTTCTTGAGTATATTTTTATTTTATCCTTCTTACAATTATTAGTAGGTGCTGATGCTAATCTTAGACATTAATAAGCCATTAGACTGTTATAAAGTAGATTTTGTTGACAGTAATCCTACCTATTTTTAGTTGTAAAATGTAAAAAAATATCAAAATTTAAAATAATTTCCAGAATTTTGAATTTCTATTTTTGCGGTAAAGTAGTTGACGCCTAAAGTATTGTGGAACCGAGAAACTAAAAATAGGTAGTTGATGCCTAAAGTTTTATTTCGAATTTCTATTTTTGCGGTGATGTCAAAAACTATGAACATAGAAAAGTCAAAACGACGTATAATTTTAAAACGGAGGGAGTACCTTACAAAACTTAAAAGTACTTTGTCTTCATGAAATTCAAAAGTTGTGGAACCGAGACAAAATTACCATTGGTCAGCTCAAGGTGCGGCAGTGCATTTCCTAGTCCCCTCCTATTCTTATTTTGAACCATGCACGTTACTTAGATTGAGCCATTATTAGAGATAATATATCTTAGATGGTTCCAAAGAATATGCGACACATAAGGCACCCAAATGAACATTTTGCAGTACTATTTTGTTCCATCCACTATATGAGTTTTTAGATATCAAAAAGTGGAAATTACTTCCCTGCCCCCACCCCAAAAGTGTAGATTAGCCCTCTAAACTCTCTAATTGTGTGCTTTTAACCTTAAACTCTGTAAACCATGGAGATTACCCCAGATAGGCCTTAGTACTGGTTTTTTCTCATTCAATTCAATAAATTGTGGAGATTATTCCCACTAAGCCTTATGGGAATGTCGGATGTTGAAAGTGATAAAGATATCAGTCTTTCTCCGCAGATAAGCCTCAAATGCCAAGCAATAAAGAATTGCAATAAGCCTCAAGTTTCAGCATCACACACTATTTGAATAAGCCGTATGTCATGCATTATTACACACACAGGTGTCATGCATGACAAAAGATATGTAGGATATAATCCTCCATGCACATGATTAGTTGGAACGGAAAGAAATTGATTTGATTATGTACATAATCAGCATGTCGTTATCGGCAGGGGGAGGCAAGTATCAGCAAGAAGTCAGTTTAATTATCTGGCCAACAAATTCATTTGGTGATTACATGGCATTTCAAGATCTAAAGATAAAGATTAATCAGCACTAAATAACCAGTCTTAAGGGGGGCAATCTTCATAGTTTAGATGGTTCTTAAGAGTTTAAGGGTACTGATCTAGAAGAGTTTTGAGGGGGGGGGGGGGGGGGGGGGGGGTTAGGGGTTACACTTTTTCCTTTAGATATTGATGATGAACTGCTTGACTTATATTTGTGATAGGAAGTACTAGAGCATGATCTACTAACACTATGTAAGACGCTTACTAAGGAGACGCGGGTTAAGGGACAAAGGAGACGCGGTTTTTCCGCGTCTCCAAATTTACGTCTCCTTTTACAAGTCCTAGGAGACGCGTAAAAACCGCGTCTCCCATAAGGAGAGTCATTGGAGACGCGGGTTGCCAATCCGTGTCTCCCATAAATGTGGTTATGGGAGACGCGGATTCGCAACCCGCGTCTCAGAATAACCTTCACTACTACAGAAAAGGTCATCACAGCCGGTTGGGGAGGGCTATCACAGCCGGTTTTGAGGAGCGGATGAGATAAAGCGGCTGTGATAGTCCCCCCTATCACAGCCAGTTTTCAAAAACCGGCTGTGATGACCCCATCACAACCGGTTTTCATCTAAACCCAAAATAAAATAGCAAAACATTTTATTTATTTGGGGGATGGACCCCATCAGCCACTACCCACCGTAATAAAATAGAAAAACCGGCTGTGATAGGGAAGATCACAACCGGTTTTTTAAAAACCGGTTGTGATAGCCCGTTTGTGAAAGTGGTTTGTGTAGTAGTGTGGGAGACGCGGATTGGCAACCCACGTCTCCAATGACTTTTATGGGAGACGTGGATTGGCAACCCACGTCTCCAATAACGAGTCATTGGAGACGCGTTTTGGCAACCCGCGTCTCCAATGATGAATTGAAAAATAAAAAAAAAGAAAAGGGACAAATACATGTTCTATCCATTACAAATACACATGCTTCATCCATTACAAATACACAGGTGTTCTGCAGAGAACTGCAAGCAACAGAAAATCTGGAACAAATATCAAAATGTTTAGTACTACTGCTGCTCTTCTACTGCTAGGTGAATCAAACTGAACAGAAAATGTGGAACATTTGTGTGGTTTCTTTTCTGTTCTCCAACAAAGCTTTGGATGTCTACTCAATCAGATGGTGATGAAATCTGAAATAAAGACCTTTCAAAAAAAACAAGCTTCAAGTCAATGAAATTTGACATATAGGACTGCTCAATTTAGAAAGAATATAATGTACTAGCATAGGGTTAACAAATCCTTAAGTTAACTAGTTTGGAGTCCTAGATCCATTGGAAAGATAGACAACATATGAGGGTTCAAAACTTCACATTACAAACAGCATAGGTATCTGATGCCAAATTAATTAGTTTGGTAAGGAATTTTAAAGCAAACTTCATCACATGTTCCTTTAGTGATGTTGTTTTATATCCATTAATGGCAAATGTTGAGAGGCACATACCAGACATTTTCAGGCACATGTGAAAAGCTGAAATACAGATAGAACTCTTCAAGCTCAGTATTTGTTCCTGGAAAATGGCTCAATGACATCATTAGTTGGAGCCCTACCGACAAGAATAAGTATATTGTATCTAGAGAATCAAAACAATTGTTACTGCAAAACTTTGTATCTTCATGGAAAATAACACTTATACTCGGCAGTAGAAGCAAAAACTATTAAACTACATGTAACTACATGAGGGCCTCAAAGTAGACCCAATTAATTCAACAATTGGAAATGAGTGGTATTCTTATGGTGGTAGCAGGTTTGATTACAAATGCAGAATATACCTTAGTTAATTATTTTACAGGATTACTGCTTGCAGAAACTGTAAAAGAAATGGCGTATGCTGTTCTATGGGTTCATACCTAAGCTAGATGGCTAGGATTGTTAAACACATGATTTGTAACTATATAATAATAACGGCTTGCTGGCCTCAACATGTCAGGAAGTACCAAACACATAAGTTTCATCTATACTTAATAACCATGAAACAGTGAAAATATAACCCAGTGTGGGTGCATATCACAATGGTTGTAAAAAACAACAGTATCAAAGTTGAAGTCATAAGTGGTAAGAAATAGTACAGATAGGCATACATTGATATGGTTATCTGTAGAAATAGAATTGGTTACTTGAAAGAATACAAAATCTAAAAGCAGTAACAGGCATCCTAGAAATTTAATTGGACGACATTTATCCTAGATATGACAGGCAGCTGAATTTCTTGCACAAGGTCAGTGGAGGTTGCAAAAAAAAAAAAAACAGTTTGAGAGCTAAAACATGTATTTCAAAAAGTAGCACTGCAGATGCACACTCAATAAACAAGCATTCACTACTAGCCCAACAGCCTAGTGCTTACCAAGCTCATATCATCTACAAAAATGTAATGAGCTGGACTGGCAACTCATTATATATATCATATAAGCCATTTGACTATCTATTGATCACAGGTTATTATCTCCAGGTTGAACTTCCAGTACATGACTATGAGCAGAAATTAAGTGTTAAAAAGTTAGCAAGTTAACTCAGATGCATATGCTTACTTGTACAGCTAAATGGCCACATTACCCCCATTTTTTTCCTGCGTGAGTGCAGCATGAAATGCTCCTTCTTGAGTGCACTGCAAGGCAATAGGTAAAACAGTTTCAATTATAAAAATCAGCCGTGACAAGCTGACAGGAACCATATACATATCACGTTTCCTCTAATCAACAGATACATGCCAAAAGAGTAAGCAACAACAATTGATCATACATTACATCACATATTCACATGCGTAAAGGCAAGTTACCCAAAGAAAACTACCCAAAGTGATACAAATGAAGTCACCAGAGATTAAAATGTTCAGTAACTACACCCAAATGGCCATTACTGACAGTACCTGTCCAAGATGGAAATATATTGAATCCATAACTCACTGAATGATGTATCCTTTTGGTCTATTACAAGAAAAATGCAGTAACACTCTCATGTGCTATATTCACATGGCAGACGACACTACATCCATTTAATAGAAGAGATCCTAAATTTCAGTGATCATAAGATGCTTACTATTAACATTAAAAAACATCACACATAGATAATTAATTTGCACATTTGTCTCCCCTTAGCTAAACAACACTTTTCCAGAGAGGCAAAACAAGGTCTATTCAGAAACTCAATTTTCAACTCAATTCTTGGTGAGACATATGTTAACACTTCATTTGTGCAACACAGACTTATCTAAAGTGAAGGAATTAGTTCAGATTTTGTAAGAACTACAAGGTCTTTGTTAGCAGAAATTGCCCACTAATTTCGTCCACAAACTATGAAATCCATTATCCAGCTTCGACAAAATGAATTTTACTCAAGATTTCACCAACATGTGGAGAAGAATACATCAGTATACAACAGTCATGAAAAGCATCCATTGCACAGGAACATGAGATTTAACCTAGCAAGAAAGGGAGTAGGAGTAGGAGAGATGCACCTGGAGGAGCCGCTGCAGTCTGACTCGGGGATTGCACGGAAGCAGTAGCCGCCGCCGTCGAACTCAAACCCTAGCAAGGAAAAAAAAGGGCATGATGAGAAGAGGAACGGGAAGGGAATCAGGCAGATGAGGAGACGAGGGAGGGGAGCTGCTCGCTGCTCGTCACGCCTAGTCTCGAGCTGGCTGCACCGGGGCAGCCAGGGAGGAGAGGGAAGGAGAAGTCACCGGTGCCGGGGCAGCCAGGGAGGAGAGGGAAGGAGGAGTCGCCGGCGCTGCAGATCTAGATGGGGAGGCGTCGTCCCGACGGAGAGGTGCAGACGAGGCGGCGTAGATGGGGGAGGCGCCGGTGACGTAGAGGAGCAGAGGGAGGCGGCGCCGCGTCAGGTAGGGGCGGAGGGGGAGGGACCGCCGCCGTCAGAGGCTGTCGCCGCTCAGATCTAGGAGAGAGGAGGGATAGAGGATGGGAGAGAAGGGGCGATGGCCGATGGGGGAGAAGGGATTTGCCTGGGAGAGAAGGGGCGACGGCTGACGGGGGAGAAGGCCGAGCGGACCAGCAGCGGCGGAGCGGACCAGCGGCGGCGGCCGAGCGGGGGAGAAGGACGAGCAGTGCGGTAGGGTGCGGTGCGAGACTGAGAGGAGGAGGTTGTGCGGCTGGGGAGAGGAGAGAGAGCGCGAGGCAAGCGGGGCTGGGGAAGGGCAGACGCGAAGTCGACGGAAGTCGGATTTGATAAATATTTCGGGTCCGGAAAATGCCTCCACGAGACGCGTTTTGTTGCTGCGCGTCTCTCCAACCCTACGCATTGTTGTTGGAGACACGTTTTGAGCCATCCGTGTCTCCTTTTACGCGATATATGGGAGGCGCAGATTGTTAATCCGCGTCTCCTGTATCATGACTGTGTTACGGGAGACGCGGTTTCTCCACCCGTGTCTCTTTTATGGGTGTACAGGAGACGCGGTTTGTTTGGCTGCATTTATGGGAGACGCGGTTGGTTAACCCGCGTCTCCTTTATCACAAAGGAGACGTGGATTAATTCCGTGTCTCCTATAATAGTGTCTTCTTTGTGCCTTTTTTACATAGTGTAAATTTCTAACTTCCACGCCTATTCCTCTGCTTGGGTTGTCATGTTGGATACTCTGAACATGTTTGGATGATATTGATAGTTTATCAAACTAAGTTTTAGTAATTATGATTTCCAAAATGTTTCCTTTTTGGTGAACAAAACTTTCTCCATGATTTGCAAATCAGGAATCAGGCAATTTAAAGTATCATTTATGGGTTCTGTGAGGAAAACTTTAGGCATGGTAAAATGTAACAACCAAACAATTAATCCTATATGTTTTAGTGGTAATCTCCTCCTTGTTTGTTGGATGCAGGGTATTCAGCCGCCAAAGCAGATCGGATGACCAATTGTTATTTAAGACTACGGGGGGCATAAGAAATAAGAGAGTGAGGATGGGCCGTGGATTCCTGTATTATCTGAATGCAGTTATCATGATAGTATGCTTATCCAGAGCCCTTGGAATTCTTCTTGATCGCTACTTTCCACACAAACAAAATAAATACGTGATACTGTTCGCAACACTAGCTTTAGCAAGCAAGTTGGAGCTTTCTGCATATATTACAAGGATCAGCACGTTGGGAACCATTAGCACAGCCACCTTGGTGTTACGGTGTGGCCCCGTACTTTCCCTCCTAATATTTGCAATTGCAAGAGTCAAATTCGATGATCGCCCAATAGGGAAGGAAATGGTCATTAAGATGGTGACACTTATTTCATCATGGTTATTGTATAACGGACTAATACTGAGCCTCCGTTGGCAGCGTCTAAACCTTCACAGAAAATTGGTGAACTTAGCTCGAAAATTATGTTTCGTCATACTCTCAATTACGGTAGTTGTTTGCCTGATTTTGATATTTAATGGTTGGGCTTCCTGGACACTATTCGCAACTTTTGTATTAGGAAACATCCAAATTCCATTCGCTGTTTTGCGTATCGTACTCTCCTCGCTGCGCCTTTTTGGGTCTAAGGGCAGCCATCATGACACTAAAAATGAACACCTCGTGCCAGCACTGAAGGTCTTCTACAGCATGGTTCTTGCACAAGGAGGGCTGTACATTATGGCATGTCTAACCGAGTCACTACTCTCTTCCCGTTTCCGGAAATCACTGGCACGGCATTGTGGATCTGATGAATCAGTTGAACTGTACTACGAGCATTCTTATGAAAGGTACATGGAAGATGGTTTGCTTGCATCGGAGGACCTGAACATTTTCAGGTTTGCAATTGACTCCATTGATTCCAACACCAATGAGAAGAAGCTTGCTGCAGTCCAAATCCTGCACTCCCTTCTGGAACAGGAGGCCTCCAAGACAGTACTACGCTCAAAAATCATTACCTGCACTAAGGCGGTTGCTACCCTGATTAGCATGCTTGGCTGGACGCCTCCGGAAGATGATGGTCTCAAGATCAAACTATTTGCTGCGAAGATCATATCAAAGCTCGCTGGAGATCTGCAAATTGTTGGGATCCCTGGCGCCATACAGAAGGTATCTTCTCTGCTTGATGCCGATTATCAATCAAAGGAACTACAGGGTACTTCAGCACAGAAAGTGGTTACTAATGAACACAACATTGATAATAAAAAGCCCAGCAATGATCCAACTGCAATAGTGGATATTGAAGGGGATGAAACTGGTTTTCAGCCAACCATAGTACAAGACAAAAGAAGCTTTGGAATACGTAAAGGTTTGCACTACATCGTGAACTTCATGTCAGTATCAGAACAAGGGTCAGACCAAAAGGAAGTTTCACAAGAAGGAAATGAACCTTGGAAGGACGAGGATTCATTCCTTATACTGGGGATGCTAATTCTTGAAAGGCTTTCTTGTAATCTTGACAACTGTACAGAAATCAGCAAAGCAGCAGATCTCATCCCAAAGATCATAAGGTTCATGACCTTTGCCGCAAACACAGGCAACATCAGCGAGACACATCAGAGACAGCGTGTTTTTTCATCTTTGAAGTTGGTCGCAAAGCTTGCAAGCACAAAGGGGGAAATTGGTATGGTACTACGGCAGAAGATCTCAGAACAGCCCTTACTCCTGAATGACCTCGCTGAGATTCTGGAGGACAGCCACAGTAGCACATATCAACAGGAGCTGGCAATATGTATCATTGCTAAGCTTTCATTCAACAAGGAAACAAGCCAAGAGATTGGGAGCTTCCAAGTTATCATCAATAAGTTGGTGCATGCATTTCTTAGTCCAAATGAATCACCGACGATGCGAATGATAGTAGGGCAAGCACTTTTAAATCTATCAATTGAAAATGCTAGCAGCTGCTTGGCAATTTCGGAGGAAACAACATATGAGCTTTTTGAGAACCTCAAAATCATGCTCCAGAATTATGAGTATACATATGTTGCAGCAAGCCTGCTGCAAAATTTGTGTTATGACCGCAAAGAACAGATTTGGAATCCAAGATCAATTGAGCACCTATCTTCTGCCTTGCCAGTGGTGAGTGTGAATCTTTCTGAATTAGCTACATAAGGAGACTGTTATTGCACCATTTGTCCCTTCATTTGTTTCAGCTATTCATTAATACTTACTAGCACAACTTCAATTCTGAACTAGAGAATGGAGAATATAACTCATCTTTTACGGGAACAGTTTTGAGTACTGTGGTAGTCCGATCCTTTGTATTAATACTCATGAGCATGCTATTTTTCTGTGAATCAACATTATTATTGGAGACTTGTGTAGCTTTTAAGTAGGAGAAACTATTTGAGTCACAGTTTGGTACTGAATACGTGATCACGTTTGTTGTAAAAATAACAAAAAAAAAAGTGATTCATAGTCCCCTAACATTAATGATGCAGGTGTTCGAGAGAATGATGAAAGCCACAGGAAAGCAACTAGAGGCCCTGATGGGCCTCACTTCACAGATGTGTAACGTCATCCCTAAATGCTTTGTTCGCAATTTGGAATCACATCTTGGCGTTGAAGCATTTGTTCAGAAGCTGGTGGTTATACTCAATGCCAACAAGACACCGAGTCCAGAGCACCCAAGGATGAGAAGGGTCACTGTGGAGATGGCAATATCAATTGTGGAATTGTGTCCTGATTACGCAGCTATCTTCAGAGAACAAGGTATGATGGAAGCACTATGCAAGGTAGAGAGGACCCCATCCAAGGTGGAGAAGTATAGGGTCTTCTTTGGCGGCATAGGAGTTGTTTTGGAGAATGGTTTACTATTACCTATCCTAGTGGCCAGAGCGAAAGGTCTAATTATTGGCGTCGCAACCCCAGCTATTGGATCTCAACCAGAAAATCAAGCATGATTCATCATTTTTATCACTATTCATATCAGACTAATAATGGATGATAATATATATACATGCGTAGGCTGTGCCAAAATGTAAAGATTTATGCGTTGTGTTGGGGCAGACGGAGTGACATGTTTTTCTATATGATCAGCCAATTAATAATAGTCTGAAACGAGATCGGCTGGCTTGAAAGTTGAAACTGTATCAGCTCACCGATGGTGTTGCAAATATTTGCTTCTCTATCTCATTTAAATCCCCTTGAGTACCAGTTGTTGCAAACGGTACTGCTTGGCCAGTACTAAATGTAAAATTATTTAATACCGGGCAGCTCAACCGGTATTAAGTGTGTCCTTTAGTACTGGTCGGTAACACCGACGGATACTAAATGGTTTTGCGTCCAAAAAATAAAGAAAAAATATCCACAAGTCACATAAATTTTTCATGTGTAAATGCACGTATGTGCAGTGGCGTAGCTGGCCAAAACTTTTAGGTGGGAGGGACTCGCACCAAAAATATAAGTACTACTGAAATCGATGTCATTTGCATGACACATTTATATTAAAATTACAATAATATAAAAGCAGAAACAACTAATCAAAAGAAAAATGGAAACTCTCCATTACAATTTTCTAATATGTGGAAATGAATTTGTGAAGGAGCAAATAACTAGCAAATCGTTGAATCAGGACTAGCGCAGTGATCAATTAGCACAATAACTATACGAACAACTCATTACTACATTAGTCTGAATAACCATACGTGTTGACGCTGTACTCTGAATAATCAGCCTATGGAGATCCTTTGCTTAATCTGATATGTTTTTTTTTTTCATTTTCGGCCTCTGACGGTAGGATAGAGAAGGTGGGGGTAAGCTATGGAGTTAAAATCGTGACCAAAACTGCCTTGATGGACGGCAGACCTCTTGTTCTGGTAGTAATTAACTGAATATTACTTAATCTTCTGATGTTAGGGATTAAATGATGCTAGGGATTAAAGTCAAAATGTCAAAGGAAATAATAGGCTATACGATTTCGTCCTGTTCTTATGTTATCAAAGTAACTCATCGAACTGCAGGTGAATGGCTAAACTATGAGCCTATGATGCGTGATCGAGGGACTCGAGGTGTCTACTCTTGAGTGTTGCAGTTAAGTGGGTTATAAATGGGCAGCGTATCCTATGCAAACTAGCTTTCCGTGCAAACTATGCAAACTCCAATCTAGGACGCCAGATCTCCATCAGATGGCCCAACAAAAAAGTAGAAAATTTTAACAAATAAACTCTCCTACCATTAACTTTCCTAATCATTTTTCCCTAAACTCCCTCTTTGATCCCCCTGGCGCACGACTCGTGGATCGCTCCAAGCAATCGACGCCGCTGCGCCTGGGAGGAAAATACGATCTCCTTTTTAGATTATGGAAACCGGCCTCCGCAACTCAACTTGAGCGCTTATAGCCATAGAACAGAAGATACAAGCAGTAACTTAGCCTGCCACATTGTCTGACACCGACTCCACACTTAAACATCCAGTACATTCAAAACCCAACAGGATCAGGAAACCCTATCATGCTAGTTTTGAATCCTACTTCTTGATCTCCATCCGAAATTCTTGAAGATTTCGAGAATGGTGACTTCCAACTTGCGACAGTTGATCTCTAAGAAGTTCCTCTCTTCCTCTTTAGAAAGGATTGCCCAGCTCCTTGCCCAAAACGTCCCCCTGAAGATCACCTGTAGAAAAGAATTAGGAGTTGTATTGTTGAAGACCACATCATTTCGACTCAACCAAATAGCCCAACAAAGAGCAGTCACTCCTATTAGGATCTGATTTCTACTCTTTCTAGTCCAAATGTTCAGCCAATCACCCAACAGATCATTAACATCTAATGGTATCCGAACTCCACAAGTAATGGACACCGTGTTCCACACATTTCGCGCCATATGGCACTCAAAAATAAGTGTTGTATGTTTTCATCAAGATTACAAAAACAACATCTTGTGCTGCCTTTCCACTTTCTTTTAACTAAGTTGTCCTTTGTTAAAATTATTCCCCTCTTTAAGTACCACAAAAATATCTTGATTTTTTCTGGAACTTTAACTCTCCAGAACAACTCATCTTTCTTTACCCCTCTTTCTTTCATGATCTCTTTGTACATCGACTGAACTGTGAATTTTCCTTTACTAGATTTCCACACAAAGACATCATTTTGATTGTTCAGTTGCACCGCCATTACTCTCTCTACAAGCTGAAGCCATAGCTTTAATCTATCCCCTGTCAATGCCCTTCTAAAGGATACATTGTAAGGTATTGTGCCTAGCACACTTGCTACTGTCACATTTTTCTTTCTTGTAATACTATATAGAGAGGGGTACATGTTCATTAGAGTTTCTCCTCCTGCCCATTTATCTTCCCAAAATCTAGTGGTCTTTCCATTATTGACTGTGAAGCTACCTTTGGCTAAGAAATCGTCCTTGGCTTCCAACAACCCTGCCCAAAAATGTGAATCCCCGGGTTTCCTTGCAACTTGTGCTAAAGACTTGTCATTCAGATATTTTTTTCCTTAGAAGATTTTGCCATAGGCCATCCTCATTCATAAGTTTGAACACCCATTTACATAACAAGCTTCTATTTTGGGCTTCCAAATTAAGAATACCCAACCCCCCTAAACTTTTGGGCAAACAAAGGATGCTCCACTTTGAAAGTCTATATTTCTTTTTATGTTCATCACATTGCCAAAAAAATCTAGACCGATAATAGTCTAATCTCTTTAGAACACCTTTAGGTATTTTAAAGAAAGACATCATAAACATTGGTAAACTTGATAACACCGAATTAATTAAAACTAGCCTTCCCCCCACCGACATAAGCTTGCCTTTCCAACTACTTAACTTTTTCTGAAATCTTTCTTCCACATGATTCCAATCCTTATTAGTAATTCTGTGTGTGTTCATGGGAATACCTAGGTACTTAAAAGGAAATGACCCTTCCTTGCATCCAAAGATGTTTACAAAATCCCCTACCTTATTCTTCGCCTCTCCAAAGCTGAACAGCTCACTCTTGTGAAAGTTAATTTTTAACCCTGAGAGTTTTTCAAAAGTACTTAGTACTATCTTCAGGTTCTTAGCTTGCTCCACGTCACCCTCTACGAAAAGAATCGTGTCATCTGCATATTGGAGGATTGATAATCCTCCATTTACCAGATGTGGAACTAGTCCTTCGAACTGGTTGTTGTCCCTAGCTCTTGTAACGAGGGTCGCCAACATATCTGCTACAATGTTAAAAAGTAGTGGAGATAGTGGGTCCCCTTGTCTTAACCCTTTTTGGTTTGGAAAAAATGTCCTATATCATCGTTCACCTTAACTCCCACACAACCCCCACTCACAATGTTTTCGATCCACTTACACCACACCGGGGAGAAGCCCTTCATTCTCAGAGCTTGCTGTAAAAAGGGCCAACGTACTTTATCATAAGCCTTTTCAAAATCAAGCTTGAGAATAATGCCACTTTGTTTTTTCCTCTTTAGCTCATGCATTGTCTCGTGTAATACTACCACCCCTTCCATGATATATCTTCTTGGCAAAAAGGCCGTTTGAGTCGGTTTGATTATTCGATTTCCCACTGCTGTGAATCTATTTGCCAAGACTATGGTAAAGACCTTAAAGCTCACATTAAGCATACAAATCGGCCTATATTGTTGGACCGTCTTTACTTCTTTCAGTTTTGGTACCAAAGTTATAATCCCAAAATTGAGGCTGAAAATCGGTAGCTGTCCATTATGGAAGTCTGTAAACATGGCCATTAGGTCATCTTTAATTAGACTCCAAAAGACTTGATAAAACTCAATTGGGAAACCATCAGGCCTCGGAGCTTTGTTGTGCTTCATCTGAAATATTGCCTCCCTTACTTCTTTCTCAGAGAAGCACTCAGTCAGGATTTCATTTTCCAGATGCGATACCTGCGGAATGTCGTCCCTCATCGTCTCATTCAAAGCGAAGTTACCCCCTCGTTGCGGCCCAAAAAGATTTTTATAGTAATTGGTAATATATTTCTTTAAGTTTTCTTGTCCCTCAATTACACCTTCCTCCTGCTCAAGTCAGAAAACCCTAGTTTTCCTTCGCTTGCCATTAGCTACCATTTGGAAGTATTTAGTATTTCTATCTCCTTTCAACAACTTAGTTGTTTTAGCTCTCTGAGCCCATTTTATTTCTTCCTCCCTTAAAAGGTGGGCTAACCGATTCTTTATGCTTTGTTTTAAGTCAATCTCCGTTGATCTAACCAGACCGTTTCAGCTTTTATATCTAGTTCTTTTGCTTTCCGCATAAGCTCTTCTTTTTCCCTTCTATATTCTCCTTTCATATCTACTGCCCATCCTCTTAGGAATTGTCTCAGCCTTCTAATTTTATTTTGCCACACTTGCAAAGATGAGGAGCCCCTATTCTCCTTTTTCCACACTCCTGACACTAGGTCAAAAAAATTATCTCTTAGAAGCCATCCAAGTTCAAACTTGAACCACGGTTGCCCCTTAGATTGCATTTTCTCCCCTGTATTTAATATGAGAGGAGTATGATCTGAGATTTCTCGACTCAACGCATCCACTGTTGCTAATGGATACTTTTGCTCCCATTCTGTGCTAACCAGCACTCTATCAAGTCTTTCATACGTTGGTTTTTCTAAATAATTAGCCCATGTGTATTTCCTTCCTGACATCTCTATTTCCCTTAAATCCAAGCTATCTATAATAGCATTGAACAAAAAAGGCCATCTGTCGTTGTATCTATCATTATTCTTCTCACTTGGGCTTCTTAGGATGTTAAAATCGCCCCCAAGAAGAATGGGTAGATTCTCTTTGCAACAAGCTTGGACTAATTCCGAAAGGAAACTCTCTTTAAATTCCGGTTGTGTTGCACCATATACAGCCACCAAAATCCACTTAAAGTCATCTTTTTTATTCCTTAGCTTAAACTTGACATAAAAATCTCCCTCTTCTATGCTCCCTATGTCTAATTCATCAAGGGTTATTCCTAAAAGAATACCACCTGACCTCCCATGGGGTTGTGTCCAATGCCAAATAAAATTCTTCCCAGCGCAAAAATTATTAAGCGTTGTCTGGGAAAAATCTTTCTTTCCTGTTTCCAAAAGTGCAACAAAATCTAAGTTTTGTTCCTTGACACTATCAGAGATGAATCTCGTTTTAGCCAAGTCACTAAGACCTCTGCTATTCCAGAAAATACCTTTCATTTATACACACGTTTAACAAATTTGTCCAAAACTACTTTACAAGCCCCCTTCTTACGTGACTTAGCACGTGTTTTGTGTTTCTTTGATGTAGCCTTGTAATCACTACTTAGGTGATAGCTATCATCATCATCAAAAACTTCCTCCAATAAATCTCCACATAACTGTTTTATTGCCACACTATCTATTTCTTCTATATTTTCTTCCTCACTTTCACTAACCACCGAACCGACCCCTCCCTCACTTAAACACTCAAAGTTATGCTCTATGCTTACTATTTCCTCTAAATCTTTCAAAAAATCTGCACCTCCCACTCCTAATTTGACTCCTAGTTGTTGTATGTTTTTAGCTGCAATATTTAAATGGACAGGAACATGGACAGAAGAAAAGCTCGATTTGTTACCTTCCGGTTTCTCTAAATTCTTTGCCGCCGCCCTCCTTCCCGCCTTGGCCATGGTATGCTCATCCCCCGAGTGTACCAACCTTGGACTGAACCTTGTAGGTGTCATCCTTGCTTCCGGAATAGCGGCCTCTTCCATTATCTCTTCCCTTTCCCTCTTATCTTCCTGGCTGCCACCACCCTGATTCTCCTCCCCAACACCTATTTCCTCATCATCCTCCGCAATTACTTTATCAGCCACCTCCCCTATCACATTGTTCACTGCCATATCAAGAATTTCTTTCGCTTTTGCTGCCAAAAACATGTTGAACTCCTCGTTGCTCATGTTCTGCACCATCTCCTTGAGGCCATCAACGCACAGCCCCCCCCCCCCCCCCCCCTTCTCCTTTGCTTGCAAAATTTCAGCACTACCTTTCAGCCTTTTAGCACCCCTATTCAGGCTAGGATCCTCCTCCATTGGACTCTCATCGTCCTCAGTCCCAAACCCATCCTCTATGTGTGTCCCACTCCACTCAAACACTGCCTCCTTTCCGTCCTCATCAACTCCAACCCTTTCCACTTCGAATTATAATTCGAAGTAATGATCCCCAATCACCACATCAAGTTGTGCAGGGATAAGTAATGGGTTGAGGACAGCCACAAAAACACTTCCAAAATTATTCTTTCTTGTCATTTCCATGTCCACAGTTTGTGTCGAACCTAACATGGACCCAACAGCCCAAAGCTCAAGGAATTCTCGTAACTCCGGTCGTATGCCATAAACCCTCACCCACACTTTAGGGAGTAAGTATCCCTCCTGTTTCTCATACTAAGCTTCAAAATTCATTCTTATACCCTTGGTCACTCCTCCCTCTTTGACATCAGCCCCTCCAAAAGCAATTGCTCGCTGCAACTCCGGTTTGGATGGAAATTTTGTGATAAAAGAGTCCTCTTCGTGATCCATCACTTCCCACTGCCACTTGCCTGGATATAGCCTTTGCAACTGATTTTTCACCTCTTCTTTACTCAACTGTCCCTCTTCCACCTTGATCAATGCCATCTTCGATTCCTTCCTCGCCCTAGGCAAAGGAGGGTGTGGAATATGGTAGAAACCCAATCCATGAACCGCATATCCCACAGCATGCGCCACCGGCCTAGGTTGCTTGAGAACCGGGCACTTGTGATTCATGTGGTCATCATGTATATTACAAATCACACAATACAACGCTGATGTACATCTAGCAGCCACATGACCCTTCTTCGTGCACCTTGAGCACTTGAAACCATTCCTGACCCCGTCGGCATCCTCTTCTCCCTCTCCTATCACATCTTCCATTGCCACATCTGCTGCCTTCCTTTGCCTTTTCCTTTGGCCCGTCTGCTGCCTCCTCTCTGTCCTTAGTGTCGTCCTCCACGTTGCAATGCTGCCCACCTTCCTTCTGCTGCAGTTGTTTCTGAATTTTGTTGCCGGTTGCAACTGGCCGAAAGCTCCCCCGCGGCGCATAACCCCAGTTGCCCTCGCCGGCCTCCATACCCGGCGCCCAACCTGCCAAAGCTCTAGCCTCTTCCCCCTTGCGGAGCTTGGTAGCTTGGCACTCTCCTTGTTCCCCCAAACATGGCGCCACCTCCTCTGAACCTCTCGTCCCTCCTCTCCTCACGACCCCTTCCTCCATGGCCATGGAAGCTCTGCCCAAAGCCACCCCGATGGACTCCCTGGTCATCGCGTCCTCCTCGAGCCACTCCTCCCGCACGACTACCTCCTGCCCTCCACATCTCCGTCGCTCCCTTTTCTCCCTTGCTCGCTCTGGTGCTCGGCTTGGAAGCTGAACCGCGAGACGTAAGTGCGGCGCTAGGGTTTGAACGACGAGCCAGCTTCCCCCTCTGAGAAAAAACTCCCCGAGCCCTGTAGTACATCTGAAAAGAGGGTGGGCCCCGACTTGCACAAAGCCCACATTCCCGGCCCACTCCACCGGCCCAACACCCTTGAGCGACTGTTCGGTTCTCCGAAATTCGAAATCACCGCCAGGAACCGGATCTCGGCTTGCCGTCGCCGCCGTCTCCTCCATTACCGGCAATCTTCCTTCCTCCGGCGATGCTGTTTGAGCACCGTTCACCACATCCTTCAAACGAAAACCCCTCTGCACTCTGTCTCCATGCCGAAGGTCTTTCACAGCATAGTCTCCTAGCGACATACACGGTGAGATTCTCCTCTTAGGGAGAGGACCTTGCCATGGCCGCCCCGTACAGCTCCTCAACTTAGCCTCTTTGTTCTCTCCAAATTTCCTCGTAGAACATGCGCCATAGGCTTTCTTTCTCCTACAAACTGACTCCATCTCTTCTATCCGTCTCCTGTCTTCACATCTTATCTCCAATCCTTTCCTTAGCGAAGCAACTCCGTCCCCACCCTTCTCCTCTTCCTCTTCATCCGAGCTTAGCTCGTCTGCTAGAGGCCAGAAACGAGATCCACATCCCGCTCTTCTTGCTCCACTTAGAGGGTCTGCCGAGCAGCTTGTGTGGAGCTCACCTTTCGTTGAGAAGCAAAGTTCCTCTTCACTATCGTCCGAATCTGCAAAGAACGAGACTCGTAGCTTACCTTCCCGTTCGTTGTGCGACGTGCCGTGCTCCCTTGTCGCCCTTGGCGCGAGAGTCAGTCGCCTCCGACGAGCATTACCTGCCGCCCATGGTCTCGCCGGCGGTCCCCCCACCGCCTTGCTCTCCCCTTCCCTCCAATCAGCGCTCACCATGGACTCCGCGGAGAGCACGGTCCCGTCAAATACGATCTCCTATGATCGATCTCCTGTGATGCCTGAAAAAAAAACGACGCTGCTGTCTGGAGGAAAAATCGTCGCCGGCGCCGGTGACTTCTTCATGGCGCGCGACATCACCACGCTGCGCATCGACACTTTCGAGGGGAAATACTACTTCAGGCTGCAGATGGACATCAAGCTCTACGAGTGCTACGTCTAAGACCAGTAGCTTACAGTATATGTTCAACAAATAAATGCATATATACACGTACGTACGTGTGCAGACCTATGATCGATCTCCTCTAGTGCCTGGAAAAAACGGTGCAGTCCGTATGCACATGCCAATGGTAGTTGAACTCATACGCATCGGATGGTACGTGAACTGAATTTTTTTTGGCGGCGGCGTCATCCATCGCGGCGGGAGCGTCGTCATCCATTTTGGCGGCGGCGTTCCAGGCGGCGTCCCAGGCGGCGGCGTCCCAAGCAGCGGCGTTCTTTTTTGCGTCGGCGTTCCTGGGAGGGGGCGTCTGTTCCTGGGATCGATCGTGAGAGATCGATCAGGAGAGTTTTCCTCGGCTCCTGCGATCGATCCAGGTGGAGGAGTGGAGGGGGTTTTAGAAAAAAAAATGATTAGAAAGTTAATGGTGGGAGGGTTTATTTGTTAAATTTTCTCACTTTTCTGTTGAGCCATCGGATGGAGATCTCACGTCTCTGATTGGAGTTTGCATAGTTTGCACAGGAAGCTAGCTTGCATAGGATACGTTGCCTTATAAATGAGTCCTGAACTGAAGCTAGAGGTTTCTACCATAAGGCCTCCTCCAATGGTTAGCTCTTAGCCAGCTCATAGAATATTTTTTCATATTTTAATAGAAGAGAGAGAGGAGCTATCTCTTGATCAAGAGATAGTCTCATACACGCACTTCTAGACTATGTGAGGATGACGTGTGGGGTCATTCATACTAAGAGCTATGTGCTAAGAGTTAGATCATTGGATGAGTTGACTCTTAGAGAGCTTAGAGCTGGGTACTATCTCTTACCATTGGAGGAGGCCTAAGGGCTTTCAGATTCATTTGGGAGAGCTCCTGTTTTTATTCGCTACTATAAATCTGTAGCGTAGCGAGGCATCAAGGACAAGATCATTTTTTTAGTTGGACGCTAGGACCCAATTGGACTAAGAGCAGGGCTAATAAGCGGGCGTCTCAGCGGGCGCCTGGGGCTCCAGCTCATGCAAGCCGGCGAGTAGCAGTGGAGGGGCCCATGCCCTTTTAATGCCCTGCCATACTTCGGTATGAGGCGGCAACCAATCAGACTGTGCGGGGCACGCTAGTGGTTGGCGAAACAGCACATGCGCCCGCCGGAAGCGAGCGACTCGGGAGACGCCCGTTCGCTTCTCTCTCCTCTTTTCTCTCTCTTTCACCTAAGATTTCGATGATATGGACATCTATCTAGCCTGCTGACTGTACCTTATAATACTTGCTCTAAAGCAAGCTTTACTTCTTTAACGGCGTACTGTACACGGTACACATCAAGGGTTAGTGTTCAGAACACCAGTTTAATTACTACAAGGATATAAGACTCGGTGGTGCTGCTAAGATTTTAATTCTCTATATATTTCAGAATTCAAAAGTCCTTTATTACAACTATGTTCAGATATAAACTGTTTGGTCAAAAAAAAATCAGATATACCGTATGATCACTTTTATGTTTGCAGTTTAACTGAAACAGTAATGTGATTTAACAGTTATGCTAATTATTCAGTATGTCAGTTTAACACATAAATCAATAGCAATTTATGTTTTACGCTTTGTTTGTGTTCATTTGAAACAACCAATGTAATGCCCAGTGAGTTCCTTTATGTGATGAAATCGACAAAGTATCTTCACACAGATATACATATACTTGAGATCTCCAATTCCTATGCTACTAATAGCAGAATTGGCAAAGGAGAAAACCTGGCAGGAACCGACAGAAATGTGGGCTGAGCAGCTTGCCTGACTGTTGGGCAATAAAACAAAAGGCACAGCATCAAAAGAACAGCAGATGTCGTTGTAATTTGGTTTATTGATTTGAAGTAAAAACACAGGTGGAAAATTCTTATGAGCTTAGCACATTAAATTCTGGAAAGTGTAATATGGCGTTCCGGTTTATATTCAGAGTTCAGACACGGGCTGTGATAGCTTCTTGCTTAATTTGATTAACTGTTATGATGGCTTCAATAAAAATTGCAAGTTCTTGTTTTTCAATCTCTAGTGGTGAGAGGAATCCCGTTGAACTCACTGGAATTAACCATTAGCAGTTAACCAAATTAAGCCAGAAGTTATCACAGCTCGTGTCTGCGGTCCCATCCCAGGGGAGAAGCAAAAACATAAAAAGGTTCAATAGGATGATTTGCTGAGGGAGCATCAAGTAAACTTTATACTTGTCTGGAATGAAAATGATCACTCATAGAACAGGCTGATGATAGGACCAATTCGTCGAACACATGGTATACAAATTCAAATAGAGGTCATCAAGTGTGACAACCCAAGGCTTAATAGGATTAATAGAATACTCATAACAACAAGTTGTAACTTCTTTTTCGAAGCTCATCTCGAAAGAACTCCAAAGTTAAGTGTGCTTGGCCTGTAGTAATTTCGGGATGGGTGACCGACCGGGAAGTTCTTCCCAGGTGCGCAGGAGTGAAAACAAAGTGCGCAAAAAATACGTGTGTTGGTATGTGAAGTAATTCTGGAGGTCCTATAGAGCTGTCAGGTGTAAGCGGGCCCTGCCTCGGAGAGGCAGGACATTACATCAAGCCAAGCCCGGGAGGACAAAAACCAATTTGGAAGCACCCTTCTAAACTGTAAACAACTGCTCAAGCTGGACGAGAAGGCCTCTTCCTCCCGGAACTGCTCGTCGCCGTCCCTAGGTCATCCTTAAGTCTCCTCTGCTAAACAGGCTGGAAATCTTGCCATCTTGTCCAATGTCATGTACCTGTGCTTAGCAAAAGAGATGAGGCAGAGGCAACAGAGATGAGGGGCAAAAGGTCGATCCGTGAAGCAATTAAGGAGGACGACCGGCCAGCTAAAGACCATGCCGGAGAAAGGAGGCAGCGGTGCAGAGCTGCGCTTCGTTTTCTTTGGGACAGGAGGGTGATGTGGTACTGCGTAGGCGCCGTGATCTTCTCGAGCCTGGCTGCCGGAGCAGGTGGAGGTGGCCGGCGGGGTGAACTGCAATGCGGCGGCAGACGGAGTGCGTTCGGGAAGGTTGTAAAAACACCCTGCAGATATTGCATTGCTGCATTCTTTAGATAACTGAATAAGGATTCGGTTTTGACCTTTAAAGAAGGCTACAGCCCTTATTATAAGAGTTGCAGCGCATCCGTCTGCTCAAAACAAAGTGGATAAAAAACCGGACAAAGAAAACACAGCCAAATTCAAACAGGGCTTAAGTAAAGCTGATCCTATTACTAAACCTCCATCCATGGTGTGCGAAAATCTGCATGACGACTGCTTCAAGACATTGGCAGACACTTTTTATTATATCTTTGTCCTCCTCATGCCGCTGCATTTGAGTCCAGAACCGGAAACAATGTGTTCCCCTAAACAATACCTGCATATAAGTTTTCGTAGGAGATTTATCAAAAACCATATCGTTCCTACTAAGCCAGATAGCCCAGCATAAAGCTGGTGCACCTACTAAAATGATATTCCTAAGCTTGGCATCTACTCCAGTAAGCCACGTGCAAAACATATGTCTGATACTACGTGGTGGACGCAAGCCTAAGCATATGTGGACCACTCTCCATAAGAATTTGGCAAAATGGCAATCAAGAAACAGATGTTGTATTGATTCATTAGAGTTACAGAAACAACATTTCAGACTACCATGTCAATTTTTTCTAGCGAGATTATCCTTTGTGAGGACCACTCCTCATTGTAGGTACCACATGAAAAATTTTATCTTAAGCGGTATCTTTAATTTTCAGATTGGTTTATAAAGGGCGATAGTACCATTATTCATAAGATTCTTATACAGTGATTGTACCGAGAAAACACCCGATTGCGCAACATTTCACCTAAAACAATCATTTTCGTTGTTTAATTGGACATGCATAATTCTAGCAACCAAATTATGCCATAAAGTGAGATTAACACCAGAGATAGTCCTTTTAAAGGAAATATTAACTGGAACCCTACTAAGGACAGTAGCCAGCGTGGCATTTTTCCGTCGTACAATATTGTATAAAGTAAGGTATTGAAGCATTAGAGGTTGATTGCCTATCCACAAGTCCTCCCAGAACCTGATATTCTCCCACTGTTAAGATGAAGCGAGCCAAGACTTAAAAGGTTTCTTTAACCTTTATCAAGCCTGACCAAAAATGTGATTCAGTGGGTTTATGCTGTACCTGAGTCAAAGTTTGATTTCTCAAATATTTCTTTCTAAGCAACTGTTACCATAAACCATCTTCATTGAACAGTTTAAAAAGCCATTTACTTAGGAGACACTAATTTTGTACCTCTATGTTCAAAACCCCCAAACCCCCCCCCCCCCCCATTTCTTTAGGCTGGCAAATTATGCTCCACTTTGTCAGTCTATACTTTTTATTATGATTATCCCCTTGCCAAAAAAACTAGACCTGTAATAATTAAGTTTCTCGAGTACACCTCTAGGTACCTCAAAGAAGGATAACATAAACATAGCCAGGCTAGTTAACACGGAGTTGATCAACACCAGACGACCTCCTACTGACATAAGCTTGCCTTTCCAAATACTAAGCTTTTTTCAAATTTTTCCTCAATAATCAGCCAATTTCTATTTCCAAGTTTGCGATAATGCATTGGAATGCCAAGGAATCTAAAAGGATATGAACCTAGCTGGCATCCAAATAATTGGGAGTAGAGTTGTGTCCTGTGATCTTGCATCCCCAAAGCAAAAGACCTCACTCTTATAAAAAATTATTTTGAGACCTGATATCTGTTCAAAAGCAAACA
Source organism: Urochloa ruziziensis (assembly GCA_015476505.1). NCBI lineage: Eukaryota > Viridiplantae > Streptophyta > Magnoliopsida > Poales > Poaceae > Urochloa > Urochloa ruziziensis. Next base: position 26,578,440 of record CM027123.1, on the reverse strand, counting down.
ATGATAATTTCATATTAATTGCTTTTGTCAGATCGTGGTCCATAAAAATAATAGTATCATCCGCATATTGTAAGACAGATAACCCACCATCAACCAGATGAGGCACCAATCCCAGTACCTTCCCATCATCCTTTGTTCTGTTTTATCAATATTGCGAGCATGTCTACCACAATATTAAAAAGAATAGGAGATAACGGGTCGCCTTGACAGAGGGTTTGATGTTTGAAAATTCTGCTCAATTTGATCATTTATCTTAATTCCTACATGTCCCCCTACATGAAAGCATTTATCCAAGCACACCACTTGTCAGAAAATCCTTTCATTCGTAGCGTTTGTTGTACAAATGACCATTTTACTTTATCATAGGCTTTCTCAAAATCAATCTTAAAGATGACTCCACTTTTCTTTTTCCTATGCAGCTCATGAATTGTCTCATGTAGAATTATTACCCCTTCCATTATATTGCTACCTGGTATGAAAGCCGTTTGAGTTGGACTAATAACCTTTTAAGCGACAGAAAACATTCTATTTGTGGCCATCTTAGTGAAAATCTTAAAACTCACGTTAAGCAAACAAATCATGTTGCTCTCTCCAATAACTATATATGTTCACGATACACCGTCGTAAGCCTTTTTTTAGAATAACCGCCGTAAGCCATTTGTAACTCTGGATATCTAAGAGCAACTCTAGCCCAGCCCTCAAATGGGCCTCTATCTTTGTTTTAATCTCTCAAGTGGAAAAAACTCCAGCCGAGCCTCTAAACAAGCCCCCATTTAGTGGAGGCCTCCAAATGTTAGTCCAGGGCCTTTAGAACCGGAGGCCCTCTATCCCACCTGACACGTGGTCCTCTCATTTTTTTTCCTCTTCCCTCTCTGTTCCGCTCTGCCGCAAGGCAGCGCGGGGAATCAAGGGACGACCGAGCCGCGCACACTGTTCCCCGGCAATGGAAAACGACCGAGCTCTTTCCGTATAGTTTTTGCAATTTATTCCTTTTTGCATAAGAATTTTACATTTGGACCCTTCGCACGGCGCCAAATGTAATGGCGCCGTTGGTACATAGAACGGCGCCTTTTCCTTTGGCGTCGTGCCTTGCCACATAGACGTCACCGTGGCCACGGGCGAAATAGCACGGCGCCAAAGGATATGGCGCCGAGCTATGTTACCACGGCGCTAAGGGTCGTGGCACCGTGCCTGGAGACTTAACCCCCAGCGCGGCCGCCAGCCCCAACCGTCTGCTCTTTGTCTCTGTTCGAACAGAGGGGCTGCAGCCCGCGCCCAACGCCCTCTGCCCCTCCTAAGATTCCTGCGCTTTGGGGGATTTGCCGACGGCGGCTCGAGATCCCGGCCTAGCAAGGTGAGCTCCCTCCCTCTACTGAGTTGTTGTCCTTTCCATTGTTTCCTTTACTCGTATTTCGTGGTTGTTTCATATGAAACCCTAGGGCCAAATGTATTGTTTCTCAATGGATTTAGAGTTAGACTAGGGATTTGAAGTTACATTAATTGTGTAGATGGTTGTAGAGTACCGATTTGGGGTGACAAATCTTGTGGATATTCCCTATGAAACCCAGTGCAAAATTGCTTCTAGTACTGTTTACTTTTAGTTGAATTAGAGATGTTAAGTTTCATTCGGTAGTGTTTCGACTTGGTATGGCCAAATTAAGACTAGAGTTTTGTATCCATTAAATTTTTAGTTTTGTTGTGACCAATTTTAGATAAGAGTTTTGTATCAATATTTTCCTATTCTAGCTAGGTTGATATCGTTTATGTAATTTTTTCGTGTTAGGTGCAATGGGGTACACCCGTGAGCCTATTGCCGATAGGCTTACCCCACCGATGTGCTTCTGTGGTGATCCATGCAAGGTTGAGAGGTCAGCCGAGGAGGAGACATGGCCGCAGAGGTACTGGATGTGTGCAAACTGGGCTTTTGATCCTCCAGAGCGGGTGGTGCGGATTGGGAAGCTGGTAAAAAAGCTAATACACAAGTGGATATAATAAAATTGCAAGCTGGTTTTGGTTTAGTTTACAAAATGTTCTTATTTTATTATTTTGCAGGAACCTCCTCCACTTTGTGATTTTGAGGAGTGGATTGACACCGAGATTGACCCACAGGACAAGAGGGTTCATGAAGGTGTGAAAGAGATAGAGGAGGAGATTAGAAGGAGGTGCGAACTAAGGAGGAAAGAGGTGGAGGCCCAAAAGCAGCACAAGGAGGAGTAGCGTAGGAGGAAAGCGGCGAAAGCGCAAGACAGAAAGGGAGAAGAAGCTTGAGCGAGCTCGTCGTGCCAAGGCTGCATTAGAGGAGAATCCAGATGCTTTGAGGAAGGGGAAGTGGCCTAGATGCACTCAGTAGCTTGGTTATGTTGTATGAGCATGTCAGAACTTGATTATGTGTGATGTATCATTTATTTCCCTTGTTGTGACAGACCTTTAGCTTTCATTCTATGTTTGATCAGAACAAGATGTATTGGAGTTTGTTATCACTGTAATGTTTGACTGTTTAATTTGCATTTTTATTTGTTGGCACGGCATGAAGTTTTTCGGCTTTGATTGAATTAAAATTACATCACAAAAAAGGTCATGGTAGCTGGGCAATGTTGCATACACTACTACTACGGTACAATTATGCAACTTGCTAGCACCATTCACCTTTTTCCTACACAATCTAATACAATTTGCAGTGGCACGCACGACTACTAATACGGTTCATGGACCGTTAACATGCCTTAGGAAAATTAAATAGCCAGGCACTTAATAGCGGATTCTACCATGCCAACATGATTTGGTGTCCTAGTAGTGTTCCCACATATTGAATTGTGTTGCCCCTTCTCCGTAGTACCCTCCAATTGTGGGCGGCGGCGGCGACGACGGGGACGGTGGTGGTGTAGGACCTTTGTTCTGGAGCATTTGAATAAACGACGACCTCCATCACCCGAGAAGGTAAGAATTTGCACTAAACAGTCCTCGCCATGCATACATTTAGGCCACTCTTCTTTGCGGTTATTGTATCTTCTCAGAGGATTGTCCCTACTGAAATCTCTTTTTCTCTCAACTGGAAACTCATACACCGCTTCCCCAAAGTATTCAGGGCCAACAGACCCCTCCCACACAATGGGAGGTCCCTTTCTTCCCCCCTTGCCTCTCCCAGCCCCAACACCCTTCCCAGCTAGAAGACCCTCCAGACATGGTTGGATGATGAGTGAGGGAAGAAGAAAATAGTTGTGATGGATGAGTAGTGAGGGTGAGGCGAAAGTCTTTTTAAAGACCCGTGAGTGACTGCACTGAGGTTGTGTTGTGACTTTGGTCTATAAAGGCCATAAATGATGCAGATGTAGGCTTTTCAGTAGCTAGCATCTAGGATGACGGTGTAGGCTTTTCAGTAGCTACCATCTAGGATGATGTAGGCTTTTCAGTGTGTAGGTTCTAGGCCGGTGTAGGCCTTCAGTCAGTGTCGTATGCACGGTGACACGAACAGTGGAGCGCTAAAGTTTCAGAGATTCTCCAAGAATTTTGATGTATTTTCTATCTCTTTCTGAGGAAGATTGCTAGCAGTAGAGATTTCCTGGTCACAAAGTTAGCAGAAGGTAGATCGATACTGATTGATGAAAGTAGTGTTACAGGAAAGCAGTACACCGAGTTTCTGGTATTTGCCAAGAATTTCGATCGTATATATTTTTGTACAATATTGGTAGCCCAGAATATATTGAAGTGCCTATCCACCACCACGCGCTAATTGATGTGGCGCCTAGCTAGCACAACACAGCGTCAGATCAATTAGCGCCGAGGTGGGGTGAAGATTACACAATATCACGGCACCACAGAAATTGGCGCTGTGATATGTTACCACGACGCCACTTCAATTTGCGCCGTGGTGGGGAAAAATCAGGAGGACTAACCACAGAACAGCGCCAAAGGGTGTGGCGCCGTGCTATGTAACCACGGCGCCAGTTCAATTTGCGCCGTGGTGGTGGAAAGTGAGGAGGACTAACCATAGTACGGCGCCAAAGGGTGTGGCGCCGTGGTATGTAACCACAGCGCCAGATCAATTAGCGCCGTGGTTGGGAAATTCAGGAGGAGTATGCACAGCATGACGCAAATTGATCAGGTGCCGTGGTTACATAGCACGGCGCCACACCCTTTGGCGCCGTACTTACAGTCTGTACCTTCTAACAGACAACAGAATACTGATTCAAATGGCACACAATTTCGAACAGATTCAAAACATACCACAATGTTGACAGAATTTACAAATATCCCACATAGAAGCTCACAAAGTTCACAAAGGTCATAACATAGAAGTTGACAAAGTTCACAAAATTTCACACATGCACAAAGTTCACAAATTTCAGATATGCACAAGTTCACAAAGTTTAGAAAGTTCACTAAGTTCACACATGAACAGAATCATCACCGCCTAGCTTTTCCCTTCCCCTTGCCAAGGGCATCTGTGCCTGGTGTGTGTCGAACTGTGGCTGTCGACGACGACGTGCTAGCTGGCTGGAAGCAGGAGCGTCAGGCAGCCGAGACATGCCAAGCTCGTCGTATGTGGGCTGATGCTCCCCCTCGTCGCCTTCGTCCTCCTCCTCCTCCTCTCCGCTATCACCCTCTGCATCATTGTTGGTATTTCTTATGACCTACAGATAAATCCGCAAGCGTACGGATACCGATGTAGCTTTCACCCGGGAGTATTCCAGGGATCGATTTCCACAGGGAACGAGAAGTGTACTAATCCTTTAATTAATTCGTCCGAAAGGGTAATATGGGGGATATGGATGACAACAAAAAGAAAAGAAGAGATAAAAAGGCTGAGGGTAGAGAGGGTACTTGTGTAGCAATACTGGATATTTCGATAAATCAAGCAAGTCAGACTTGTTCAAGAGAGTTCACTTCGGGCGCCTGAGACACCACCACTCACAGAAAGGGATGAGAAGGGGAGTGGTACCGCCTACCCCTAAGTCCTATAGACCAGAACTAACGTGGTGGATTACGTCGGCCGGACAGGGCTGTCACCACCTGCCGGCTACCACAACTATTCCGTTGAACTGGGTGCGAACCAAGGTAACGACTAGTCTAGGCACCACGCCTATACTAATAATTACTACTTCACTTGAATTCAGAGCAAAGCACCCACTACTAAGTAGTGAACGAGGAACCAGAGAACAAGCTAGCAAGACTGAATGCTTAATAAATTAGAAGGAAGCAAGAGTTACCAGACAAGACCCGGATGTTACTCGAAGTTGAGCCGCATCCGCCGAGGTACAAAGTGGAAGAGAAGCCGACAGCTCCGGCTTCTCTCCCGGACTCTCACCTCGCCTCTCTCCCTATTTTCTAAGTATGGAAGTGGTAGCACTTCTCCTTTATATTTTGTTGTGTCTTGAGTGGGGGTGAATGGCGCCTTTTATAGCCTCCCAAGCATGGAAGGCAGCGTAGATGTTAAGCCACATGCTTGCTTAGCTTCCACGCGAAAGGAGAGGCGTAACGGCCACAAAAGTAGGTCGGCCGGCCTGATCTAGGCCGTTCGGCCTGGGTCTGTCGCCATCTGGCACCGTCTTTCTTGTGGACGCTCCTGATGATGTCCTGATGACGGTTGTGGTGGCGTTCACCTCAAGCTTGACAGTTGGGGGCCGGCCGGCCTAGGGGAGGCCGTTCGGCCTGGCACTGGCCCCTCTCGGCCCTCCGTTGCACCGACTCGCTCACCAACGGTTGCATGTTGTCCTTTGAGGCGGTTTTGGTTGCGTTGAGTTAAGTTGTCCGAGAATCCTAGGTAGGTGGACCTTCCAATCCATGGCCTAGGCCTTTCGGTCTTAACTTCATTTATTCTTGTCAATTCTTGCTTGGGGGTCCATTGGTGACTCCCTAGGGTCCTTGTGCAAAGTTTGGAGCATTTTGGGGACCATTGTAGGCCGGCCGGCCTTGTCCAGGCCGATCGGCCTAAGTTTGGCCGACCTGCCTGGCAGGTTTCGCCGGCGATTTTCCCGGAGGCGTAACTTTCTCGTCCGGACTCCGAATTGGGTCATCCAAATATCCATTTCGATCATCTCGACAAGGCCTTCGCAATGGTGCATTCCAATGGTGCCACTTTTATATGCATTTTGCATGTTCTTATCATTGTATCCAGATGTGGCCTCCTGAAATCAACAATTCACCAAAGCTAGTGAAAATAGTTAGAATTTAACCCCTATGTCTAGTTTTGTGTTTGTTTCATGCTAGGGTTGACGGCCAATAATGGCATATAACGGCCGTCAACAATCGTCCTCGTCCTCATTGTTCGAACTGAATGTGCGAGATGAGCTTTGGACAGCTGAATGTCCTGCTGTCGCATGGGAGGATGAGGCACCCACTCTAGACCGGTGTGAGGGGGCTGCAGCCACATCTGCCAAAACCTGAAAGCAAGAATAAATACAAAAAATCAGTTACATGATCTAAATATACATATGAAGCTACTATTGGCAGATATGCTGTTCTTTATTTGCATAAGTCAAATTTTATTCCATGGTTCAAAACTGAAAGCTACAATAAATACAAAAAAAAGTTGACAAGTGCTGAAACTTCACCTGAGCTCGGCAACCACATCGTGCAGCACCTCTCTTTAGTCGTCTCTGCAACTTCTGCAAGTAAACAAGGACAGAGATGAAACAAAGTAACTAGTATCAGTTTCAGTTAAACAATATTAGAGAAGTCTTGTTAGTTGGTTTGGCTTATTTACCTGCAAGAACGTCCTAGCAGCACTATCATCAGTCCCAGGAGGGGAGCAAAGGAAATGCTCGATATCTGTGACCGAGTCCCTCATAGCACTGCCCTGCGTCGGATCAAATGAAGGAAGCTTCGTCACATACCTTGTCACAGAAACAAATCAAAGAGCAAGAAATTGAAAGGAAAGTACCACTCTGTCGAGGATGGGGGCGAGCTCGACCATAGTGCCCTCTCGAGCTTTCTTGTCGTAGGTAGTGTCGTCGTCTTCAGAGGAAGGTTTGTCGGCGTAGTCAGCCCCAGTCCACCTCTGACGCAGCTTGTAGCGAGTAGCGCTATGGTACCAAGTGAGGTACTGACGGAAGCCTGCATTTGTATGTAGCTGCGCTGGACCCAAAACATTGTCATCCATCCTGTTCCACCACTCAATCATGTCACGATGGTTATGTGCAAAGTTAATGAAAAAATATTACAACAGGTAAGAAATTTCAGTATTTGAACCCTATCGAATCTGCAAGAAGGACAAGTTAATGAAAAAAATATTAACAACGGGTAAGAAAATTTCAGTATTCGATCAAGCCACTTACTTGTGCAAATCTATGGAGGTGGAAACTGTATCCAGGGGGTACGCCTGCTCCAAGCCAAACTGCCGCGCCACTCGGTCAGGGAGGTGAATCTCTACTGCGTAGAAACAAATCAAAGGGCACCTCATCCTCCAAAGATCCTTATCTCTAGTGCACATATGGTACAACGGGAGTGCAAGGACGTCCTCCTCATTGTAAGGGTCCCAAATGACCTGTGAATGAAAAGACCACATGTTAGTTTACAATCAGGTAACATATGAAGAGAGTAGTGCTTAATGTGAAATGCGAGTTACCGTAGAGGGGCTCAAGGCGTCCATCTCGTTGCTATACTCAACGTACGCGCGCTCACTGATCGCGTATGGGGACGACACCACGCCCCACTTGTAGGCGACGGTCGGAGCCAACTCGGGAACATCACCCGGTGTCCAAACTCGACGAGGAAGTATCATCGGGCGGCCGACAGGAAGCCGAGACCACATCCACAACTGCAAGAGGTAGACGCAACCAGAGACGTTGGATCGAGCGGCTCGACGTCGACATGCCTCACAAAGCTGTCGGTACAGGAAAGCTAGGATGGCTGAACCCCAGCTATAAGTCCCCACGTCTCCCCAAGTCTGCAAGCAGTGAATGTACATCCAAGATGCCGAGTCTCCTGTGTCGTCAGGGAAGAGAACGGACCCAAACATGTGCAAGACCCACGCCCTGCAGTGGTACGTGATTGTCGCCTCGTCAGCGTCCGGCGGGCATGTACCAAACGTGGCCCTCAGCCAGCTCAGGAGGATACCAGAAACACGGCCTCGAGCAGCATCTGCCGGTGGTACTAGGGGTGGTGTGCCTAAGAAAGCCTTAACACGTCCACGCCACCCCTCTAAAACTGCAGGGCCAATCACTGGGCGTCCTCTGATCGGCAAACCAAGTAGCATCGACACATCCTGCAGCGTCACTGTCATCTCGCCACAAGGAAGGTGGAAACTGTGAGTTTCGGGCCTCCATCTACAAAAAAAAAAAAATTAAGTGAGCCGTTAGTCACAATACAATATCATTAGCTGGCAACTGTAGTTATACTGAACATGTATATTGCACCTGTCAATAAGCGCAGCTAGAGCAGCTGGGTTGAACGTAGGCATGCCTTTACGAACTATGTTCGCAACAACGTGCAGGCCGGCTTCATGCAGCAGTGGCTGGTACCGGTGGTCGTACCTCATGAGCTGGAACCCATCATGGGTTCCAGGCCGGAGGATGGGAAGAACCTGACAACAAAAAAAATTGTTATAAACACATATCAAGTGGGACATTTCTTAATTGAACTCTAACATTGCAAATGGGACATTTAGCAATACTTGCAGTACGAATGAAAAGAAAAACGAATAATAAAAGACACCGAGATGTTGGTGCACATACCTCGTCCTTCTCGACGATCACCCTGGCGTGGTGGTCCTTCTCGTAGAACTGGTCCAGCAGCTGGTACTGCGCCATTCTGCAAAAATTAAAGAAACACATAACAAGTTAGAACATATATCAAAATGCTGGTTTAATGTTTGAGCTCAACATTAATAAGCAAAGAAATCTGGTAATTGAAAACAATGGCAATAAATTAAGACAAATAATTAAAATTGGACCTGTCTTTCACAAGTCCTAGCATTGTGGCCAACCCGGTTGCATTTCCCACATTGTGTCTCCACAGGATCAGCCATGAATGGGTTTCCTTTGGACCGTCTAGTGGCTCCCGATATTCGGTCCATAACCATCTTGTACCTCGACCTCTTCCTAGTTCCCTTTTTGTTCCACTTTGATTTTGGGTTGACTACATATTTTGGGCCTTCATATTGTGGCCACTTACTCTCGTCAAGGAAAGGCTCAAACCTGGGAGCCCATGTGCTCATTTGGGAATGCAGTGAGAACTCATGGATGGGGGATCTTCGATTCAACACAAACACGCCTTGCCCGACAAGCCGTCACCATGTGTGAGCAAGGAAAATGGTACTGTTCCTAAGCCGTCGACATGTGCATGAGTTGGTGGTTATGACCACCTTGTGCTTTCTTCCTTCTGTTAGTTCACCAGCTTCATTTGTGCTACTAGCTTCTACAACCTCATATGTGCCGGTGGTGTGGTCGAAACACGCATACTTCTGATCATTCGATATGAGTTTTGCTTTATTCAGATGGAATAGTGGCTTTTGAGGCCACACTTCACCACTCTCTAGCAGCTCCTTTGCGGCCTCATGTCGGTCAGCCAACCATTTGACACATATGTAGAATGTAAAAGATGTAATCGCAGTGATCCGGCAAACCACGGGATCCTTTCAACAAAGCATTGAAAACCTCAGCACCATTGCTAGTTTGGAAAGAGTACCTCCATCCCCCAACATCATATGCCCTAGACCATTTCTGCACCTCAGGCATCAACCCTGCAATCCAATCCCTACCCTCAGCGTTAGTCCTCATCTTCAAATCCTCCAATGCTGCTTCAAAATCCTTCACCTCGAGCCGACGACAAACCTTTTCAAATATTTTGAAGTTTGCGGGAGTATGATCCTTCTTTACCAAATTATCTGCTAGATCACGAGTGCACCAACAATGCTTCAAAGCAGGGTATCCTGGAATGGTTTCATTAACGGCATTCAAAATTCCAACATGTCGATCAGATATAACACATACAGGTCGGCCTAGTCCAAGCACATGAAGCCGTACAAGCCTAAGGAACCATGAAAGAGGCAACAAAGAGTTGTCTGCATCAGCTCCTATGGCAAACAATAAAGTGCCCATGTACTTTCCGGTCAAGAAGGTACCATCAATAGTTACTACCGGCCTGCAATGGGTGAAAGCCTGTATATACTGACCGAAGCACCAAAAAGCTCGATTGAAGATGCGACGCCCGTTCAACTCTACATCAGGCACGTGCTCATACTTCCACATCATGTCAGGATTGGCTGCCTGCATTGCATTAAGCATAACTGGCAACCGCTCGTATGCATCCTCCCAATCTCCATATATCATCTTCAATGCCCGCTGTTGTGCCCTCCATGCTTTTCCATATTTGATCGTGTATTTCCATTTAAATTTGACAATCTCAATTACTGCCCGCACACGAATCATCGGCATCTGCTTCACAATAGGCATCAATTTACTAGCAATGAACTTCGAGGTCAACTGTCGATGCTTCTGATTTGGTTCAGCAGATCCACAAGTGTGTGGTCCAACAACAGTTGTTATCTTAAACTTGTCACTTCCCTTAACCTTCCTAGCACAAACTTTCCATGCACATCCTACAACCTCGCACTTTATGATGTAACGCCGTAGAGCGTGCGAATTTTTCACACGGAATGGCCGGTTATGAACCACGGCGTACTCCTTCAGCCACATCTTTAATGCTGCAATGTCCTTAAAGACATGGCCCTTCACAATCAATTCGGATGATCCTGCACTAGGAATCTCTGCTTCATCAACACCGCCATCAACAACAGCACGGTGAGACTGGCTCAAGTCACAAAAATCAGAAACAAGCGGGTCACGGCCTAGAAAAATTGCCCTAAGCATCTGAATACTGTCGGGTGACAAGGGACAAACAGGGCGATCATCGTCAGAATCAACAGCACGAGCGGCCTCATAAGTATCATCATCACCATGGACCTGAACATTAACACGGTTTGAAGCCTCACAGACTATCCTAGGTGGTGCAACTGCAATGGGCGGCTCTGGTGCAACCGGATTTGGAACTTCCTCTCCAGTCGCCTCCATAGGCACATCATCATCATCAAAACCACCCCCACCATAATCAAAACCACCACCTACTCCGTCATCATCCTCTGACTCATCCTGCTGGGTCAATGGAACCACAGAAGGGCCACATGGCACAACATGAGGCTCGACAGCATCATTTGCAGGTGAATTGTTCAAGTCAAGTGAAATCCCCGGACGCAATGCCTCTGTATACACCTTCTGCACAAACAAGTCCAATGCTCTAACCTCACTGTCCATGACGACTCCCATATAAGTCTCCCACTCATCTTGGCCACTAATTGAAATTAACCTCTTTATGTGAGGACCCTTTGAGGACGCAACATCAATTAACCCATCTATTCTTACATCCACATGTTCACTAGTCCACCTCAACCTCTCTTTCGCTCTATCAACAATGCCACTATATGTTGGTCTAGCACTGAAAAGCAACGGCATCCTCTCCATGTTCTGAAATTCAAAACTGCCTAGCTCATTCTCTTTAACAGTCCCACCATAAAACAAGGTCGCTAGCTTGTCCATCTATTCATATAAAAAAGGATAGAGCCAACGACACCCATCCCCCGTCCCCCGCGTCGCTCCGTACGGGGCGACACGGGCGGAGCCTCTCGGCGTCGCCCCACCCCCCCTCCCCCGTCGGCCACGACGGCCGCTGTCGCCGCCGGCTTCGGCCGCGACGGCGGCGGCCAGGGGCGAAACCGAAGCCGGCGCCCCATGCTCCTTCTCCTACTCTCCCTCTCCCCTTCTCCCCCATTCCACAACCCTAACCCTAACCCTAGCTGGTCGCCATGGTCGGTCCTTCTCCATCGACGGAGGTCTCCCAGGTGCGTGGACTCCTACCGCCGCCGTCATCGTCCCCATGGCGCCGGGGTCGTCCCGGGTGCGCGGCGGCAGCGGCACCCCCCTCCTCACGGGCCGCCGCCGTCGGATCTGGGGCCGCGGGCCTCCTACCCCGCCGACGTCGGGCGGCGGCGGCCCCCCTCCTCATCCTCCTGCCGCGGGCCGCCGGCGTTGTCAGTTGCGCACCGTCCCCAAGCCGTCGGGTCATCCCGGGTGAGCGGCGGCGGCGCCCCCCATCCTCGCGGGCCGCCGTCGCCGGATCTGGGCCGCGGGCCTCCTACGCCGGGTGCGCGGGCCGCCGGCTCTCCCTCGTGGGCCACCGCCGCCACCTGGCCTCGGCCCGCCCTGAAGCCCGCACCGCCGCCGGATCTAGGCCTGGGAGCCCACGCCACCGCCCTCAAGCCATCATCGCCGGATCTGGGCCCGAGGGCTCACGCCGCCGTCGATCTGGGCCTGGGGCCCAGCGCCGCCGCCTTCTAGCACCTCATGGGCCACCGCCGGCGGCTCTGGGCCCAGGCCGCCTTGCCCCCCCTGTGTCGCCGCCGCCGTCCTGGTGCTGTCAGGGCCACACCGTGTGGCCTCGTGGGAGACGACACCGTCATCTCTGGCGCGTGCAGCGACTCCTCTCCTCGTGAGCCGCTGTCGTCGGATCTGGGCCCGAGCATCTTCACCTGCGGCCATTACCCTCTTCGGGCCGCCTCCATCAGGGCCACCGCCGCTCTACCATGGTCTCCCCCACTCTCCCATGGTCTCCCCCTGGTCGCTAGATAGCTTCTTCGACTGCACTTGCTGTTGATCTTCATGTGTCGTTCGTCTACGCGTTCCCTACTAGCCTGCGTGGAGCTCGGGCTGGCTTCGTTGCTAGTGTGTGAGGTGTTAGATCGGTGGCTTTGCGAAAGCTTTGCCCGGCTTCGTCCGGTGCCGGCAGCGGCCACACCTGTGGGTGTGGCTTACCCTGTTGAGGGCGTTGTTGAATTCTACCGTCTGGTGTCGCGGATTGAAAACTCTGTCTGTCCTGTGGATAGACGGATAGTGGCGGCGTTTTGACGTCGTTTACCTTCTTGAAGGGACTGTCTCGTGTACCTCTTTGCACATTGCTTGTGTCGTCCTCACCTTGTTTCACCCGTCTGGTAGATGGTAGGCAGCCGTTTTAACGCCGGTGTCTAGTCGCCTTTGTCGTTTGGTCGTGTTGTCTAGGCGTTTGGTCGTGTTGTTAGGTGTTGGGTTGTTGAAGCATCCCCACATAAGCAGAGACTAAATGTGATACAAATATCAGTCCCAGAGGCTGATACACATTTATTCCATAGATGGTTCAGTCATCGTGCGACCTCAAAGGGGCACGGCACTCGATACAAACGATAATAGTAACCAAAAGTACAACAATACATAACCAGAGAAAGACTAAAACTGGATCTAGCCCTATCTCGGCGAGGAACAGCGGAAGCATCTTGGCAGGGACCACACCACAGGCAACGTCGGGTGCGGACACGACCTCTACTCGAACTCTTCAGGGACAAAGTCCGGATCCTCCTCTGTTGCAACAAAATAGGGGGTGAGTACAAAAGTACTCAACAAGTCCAACCACGTCCACGGAGGGGGATATAAGATTATGCACAGGATAATTCAAGGATACGGCTAAGGTTTAATTTGCGTAAAAGCTAGATTTTATGCAAGGGTTTATTTTAAACAGGTTTTCGTAAAAACAGTTTTTAATATCAAGTGGGTTGATCCTCCACAAAGGATCCACATTTTATGCTACCGGACTCCCCGTCCGTCGTAGCTCACGGCACACCTGCCGAACACTTTCCAAAGCACTCACTGCCAAAAGATCCCACCATTTCCCAAAACTAGTTTCAGGCCCAAGCCGTGACTCATCCAATACCGTGGATACGGCTATTCGAATAGATTTTAACTCTGCAGAGGTTGTACACTTAACCCACCCCAACGGTTTCCGCAACACGAACACCGAAATGCCGGCGCGGACCTGTCAAAGCCATTACCACACCATAGCTAAGCCGGACTAGCCAATATGGGAGCAACCAAGGGTCCAAGTCCTCCCAACGAGGCATGACCGGGACGTAACTCACATAGATCGTACTCCTGCTCCTTGTTCTCCCATTGCTCACAGCTCACCCATTGGCTAACCAACCAACTAGTGGGATTTATGCTAAGCCGTTGCCACATACAACGGTAGGGCGGTAGCACTAAACTGGGCCAGGCTAGATGACAATCAACTCGGTCCTTAAAATAATGACAAGATGGATATCTCCACATCCCGCTCAGCCACACAGGCACGAGCTCACCAATTTGGTGTTTCACACAGAACACACCATCCATCCCATCGGTTTCACCATTATTCCATTTTCACCAAAAGCCACCCTTTTCTTTTAAACACTCACACCATTCTTTATTTTAAAAACACATGAGTATTTGCAATATGATAGAGGTAAGAGTAACAGGTCCTAAGCGTCTCTAGCAGCGGCTATCATTCAAACAGAGCAAGTCATATTTAATGATAACCCAGATGATTCAAGGAATAGTCATAGCAATCAAGGAGTGGCTATCCAACCGGGTCTTGCAATAAAACAATGCATTTTATAAACAGGCCAATAGGTTGTGTTTGTAAAACATAGGATAAATATGCATCAAAGGACGGGATTGAACTTGCCGTCGTCGAAGTCGTCTGGAAGCGCCTGCTCGCGGTACGGGTCCTCGGGCTCCGGCTCGCGGTACTCGCCTGCGTACTCCGGCTCGTGGTATGGTCCTCCGAACTCTTCGCGGGGCTGCTCCTCGGTCACTCCGAGGTCTACGGTACACACAAGCAAGCATACATTAAAATAAAAGAAGAGAAAAATAAAAAGGATTTTTAAATGAGCTCAGAAAAGGGAAATAGGAAATAAATCATAGAAAGATTATTTTTGGGAGATTTCTGTATAGCTCGGCCGAATATATGTGGAAAGGCCGTGGTCGAATTTTGGGAGAAACGGGCGGAGTTTGGCGCATGAAATGACGCGCCACAGAGGTGATTAGGGGCTAGTTTAAAGAATATGGACTAATTTGTAAAAGATTAAAACATGGAGGGGCTTAGTTGTGAAAAGAACATAACTGGGGAAGGACCTATTTGTAAGATCAGGAAAGTATATGGTGGTCTTAGATTATCAGGGACTCATTTGTAATTAATTACAAGGAAATAAGGGTCACTTTGTAGAAGTTAAAGCGGGACACGGGTCTCTCTGGAAAGTGCATAGAGGTGGGGAGTTTTATTTGGGGTTTTTGGAGGATTCAGGGGGTTTTGGGCAAAGTCGACCTCCTTCTCTGTCCTCAGCCCGAAACAGAGCAGGGGAGGCGGCCGGCGGTCTGGCGGCGGCGCTCGCCGGCGTTCCGCGGCGCTGCGGCGGCCGGAAGGTGGGGGAAAAGGTCGAGGGAGACGAGGGGGTTCGATTCCCCTCCTCACCTTGGGCTGGGGCGGCGCGGAAGGCGGATCACGGCGGCGGCGGGCGGCGGCTACGGCTCTGGGTGGCGGCGGCAGCGATTGGCGATGGTGGCGGCGCAAAAGGAGGCAGTGGGAACTCGGGAACTTGATGGTGGTGCAGGAGAGGAGCTGAGGGTGGTCTTGCCCATTTATAGGCAAGGCGCGGGGGTGGAGCGGCCGGCGGCCGTGGGGCCTGGCATGGCCGGCGGGTCGTCGCCGGCCCTGTGCCCTGGTCGGCACGCACAGGGGAGGTAGGCAGGGGCGGTGCAGCTGGTGGGGCCACGAGGGAGGGCGGCACGGCGCCGGTCGGCGAGCAGGGGCGGCAGCGAGTGGGGCCGGCGGCAATGGCGGCACGGCGTCGGGTAGCCGGGTCGTCGCGGCGCTGTTCAGGTGTCGCTGGGTACAGGGGAGGTAGGCAGGGGTGGCGCCGGCGTGTGGTGGAGGCAGCGCGGCGTGGGGCATCGGCGTGCTGCTGGGGAAGAGGAGCAGGGATGGGGCAGCGGTGTGCTGGAGCAGGGGGAGGAGCGCTCAGTGTGAGCAGGAAGGAGGAGGAGGAAGAAGAAAGGAAGGAAAAGAGAAAAAGAAAAGGAGAAAGAAGGAGGGAAAAAGAGAGAGTCGCGGCGCTGATCGCGGGGCGGTCGGGCACGCGCGACAGAGAGCCGTGCGGCGCGCGACACGACGCGGGGAGAGACAGACAAAAGATGGGTGACGGCTCCGTTGCCGGGACGGCAAAAATTGCCGGGAAGGGATTTGAGAGCTCAACAGCGAAAAGAATTTTGAAAACCAATTTTTTTAGCGAGTGATTTAACTTGGTAAATTTTCCGGATGTTACAAACCTACCCCACTTAAAATGAATCTCGTCCTCGAGATTCGGCTGAATCCTTAAAGAGATGGGGGAATTCTTTCTTCAACGCATCCTCGCGTTCCCATGTGGCCTCTTTCTCGCCATGTCTGCTCCACTGAACTCGGCACATCCGTACCGTGGAATTTCTGGTGTGCTTGGTGACAGTATCCAAGATTTTGACGGGTACTTCCTGGTATCTGAGGTCCTTCTGCAAATCTATTGTTTCCACTGGTATGTGTTCTTCCTCGGGTACTCTCAAACATTTTCTGAGCTGGGAAACGTGAAACACTGGATGGATGTCTGACAATTCCTTGGTATGGTCCAACGGTCGTGTTGTCTAGGCGTTTGGTCGTGTTGTTAGGTGTTGGGTTGTTGAAGCGTCCCCACATAAGCAGAGACTAAATGCGATACAAATATCAGTCCCAGGAGGCTGATACACATTTATTCCATAGATGGTTCAGTCATCGTGCGACCTCAAAGGGGCACGGCACTCGATACAAATGATAATAGTAACCAAAAGTACAACAATACATAACCAGAGAAAGACTAAAACTGGATCTAGCCCTATCTCGGCGAGGAACAGCGGAAGCATCTTGGCAGGGACCACACCACAGGCAACGTCGGGTGCGGACACGGCCTCTACTCGAACTCTTCAGGGACAAAGTCCGGATCCTCCTCTGTTGCAACAAAATAGGGGGTGAGTACAAAAGTACTCAACAAGTCCAACCACGTCCACGGAGGGGGATATAAGATTATGCACAGGATAATTCAAGGATACGGCTAAGGTTTAATTTGCGTAAAAGCTAGATTTTATGCAAGGGTTTATTTTAAACAGGTTTTCGTAATAAACAGTTTTTAATATCAAGTGGGTTGATCCTCCACAAAGGATCCACATTTTAGGCTACCGGACTCCCCGTCCGCCGTAGCTCACGGCACACCTGCCGGACACTTTCCAAAGCACTCACGCCAAAAGATCCCACCATTTCCCAAAACTAGTTTCAGGCCCAAGCCGTGACTCATCCAATACCGTGGATACGGCTATTCGAATAGATTTTAACTCTGCAGAGGTTGTACACTTAACCCAACCCAACGGTTTCCTGCAACACGAACACCGAAATGCCGGCGCGGACCTGTCAAAGCCATTACCACACCATAGCTAAGCCGGACTAGCCAATATGGGAGCAACCAAGGGGTCCAAGTCCTCCCAACAAGGCATGACCGGGAAGTAACTCACATAGATCGTACTCCTGCTCCTTGTTCTCCCATTGCTCACAGCTCACCCATTGGCTAACCAACCAACTAGTGGGATTTATGCTAAGCCGTTGCCACATACAACGGTAGGGCGGTAGCACTAAACTGGGCCAGGCTAGATGACAATCAACTCGGTCCTTAAAATAATGACAAGATGGATATCTCCACATCCCGCTCAGCCACACAGGCACGAGCTCACCAATTTGGTGTTTCACACAGAACACACCATCCATCCCATCGGTTTCACCATTATTCCATTTTCACCAAAAGCCACCCTTTTCTTTTAAACACTCACACCATTCTTTATTTTAAAAACACATGAGTATTTGCAATATGATAGAGGTAAGAGTAACAGGTCCTAAGCGTCTCTAGCAGCGGCTATCATTCAAACAGAGCAAGTCATATTTAATGATAACCCAGGTGATCAAGGAATAGTCATAGCAATCAAGGAGTGGCTATCCAACCGGGTCTTGCAATAAAACAATGCATTTTATAAACAGGCCAATAGGTTGTGTTTGTAAAACATAGGATAAATATGCATCAAAGGACGGGATTGAACTTGCCGTCGTCGAAGTCGTCTGGAAGCGCCTGCTCGCGGTACGGGTCCTCGGGCTCCGGCTCGCGGTACTCGCCTGCGTACTCCGGCTCGTGGTATGGTCCTCCGAACTCTTCGCGGGGCTGCTCCTCGGTCACTCCGAGGTCTACGGTACACACAAGCAAGCATACATTAAAATAAAAGAAGAGAAAAATAAAAAGGATTTTTAAATGAGCTCAGAAAAGGGAAATAGGAAATAAATCATAGAAAGATTATTTTGGGAGATTTCTGTATAGCTCGGCCGAAATATATGTGGAAAGGCCGTGGTCGAATTTTGGGAGAAACGGGCGGAGTTTGGCGCATGAAATGACGCGCCACAGAGGTGATTAGGGGCTAGTTTAAAGAATATGGACTAATTTGTAAAAGATTAAAACATGGAGGGGCTTAGTTGTGAAAAGAACATAACTGGGGAAGGACCTATTTGTAAGATCAGGAAAGTATATGGTGGTCTTAGATTTATCAGGGACTCATTTGTAATTAATTACAAGGAAATAAGGGTCACTTTGTAGAAGTTAAAGCGGGACACGGGTCTCTCTGGAAAGTGCATAGAGGTGGGGAGTTTTATTTGGGGTTTTGGAGGATTCAGGGGGTTTTGGGCAAAGTCGACCTCCTTCTCTGTCCTCAGCCCGAAACAGAGCAGGGGAGGCGGCCGGCGGTCTGGCGGCGGCGCTCGCCGGCGTTCCGCGGCGCTGCGGCGGCCGGAAGGTGGGGGAAAAGGTCGAGGGAGACGAGGGGGTTCGATTCCCCTCCTCACCTTGGGCTGGGGCGGCGCGGAAGGCGGATCACGGCGGCGGCGGGCGGCGGCTACGGCTCTGGGTGGCGGCGGCAGCGATTGGCGATGGTGGCGGCGCAAAAGGAGGCAGTGGGAACTCGGGAACTTGATGGTGGTGCAGGAGAGGAGCTGAGGGTGGTCTTGCCCATTTATAGGCAAGGCGCGGGGGTGGAGCGGCCGGCGGCCGTGGGGCCTGGCATGGCCGGCGGGTCGTCGCCGGCCCTGTGCCCTGGTCGGCACGCACAGGGGAGGTAGGCAGGGGCGGTGCAGCTGGTGGGGCCACGAGGGAGGGCGGCACGGCGCCGGTCGGCGAGCAGGGGCGGCAGCGAGTGGGGCCGGCGGCAATGGCGGCACGGCGTCGGGTAGCCGGGTCGTCGCGGCGCTGTTCAGGTGTCGCTGGGTACAGGGGAGGTAGGCAGGGGTGGCG
This sequence comes from Urochloa ruziziensis, assembly GCA_015476505.1. Lineage (NCBI taxonomy): Eukaryota > Viridiplantae > Streptophyta > Magnoliopsida > Poales > Poaceae > Urochloa > Urochloa ruziziensis. Next base: position 26,559,230 of record CM027123.1, on the reverse strand, counting down.
CCGGCGTGTGGTGGAGGCAGCGCGGCGTGGGGCATCGGCGTGCTGCTGGGGAAGAGGAGCAGGGATGGGGCAGCGGTGTGCTGGAGCAGGGGGAGGAGCGCTCAGCGTGAGCAGGAAGGAGGAGGAGGAAGGAGAAGGAAGGAGGAAGAAGGAAAGGAAGGAAAAGAGAAAAAGAAAAGGAGAAAGAAGGAGGGAAAAAGAGAGAGAGTCGCGGCGCTGATCGCGGGGCGGTCGGGCACGCGCGACAGAGAGCCGTGCGGCGCGCGACACGACGCGGGGAGAGACAGACAAAAGATGGGTGTCGGCTCCGGAGCCGGGACGGCAAAAATTGCCGGGAAGGGATTTGAGAGCTCAACAGCGAAAAGAATTTTGAAAACCAATTTTTTTTCAGCGAGTGATTTAACTTGGTAAATTTTCAGGATGTTACAAACCTACCCCACTTAAATGAATCTCGTCCTCGAGATTCGGCTGAATCCTTAAAGAGATGGGGGAATTCTTTCTTCAATGCATCCTCGCGTTCCCATGTGGCCTCTTTCTCGCCATGTCTGCTCCACCGAACTCGGCACATCCGTACCGTGGAATTTCTGGTGTGCTTGGTGACCGTATCCAAGATTTTGACGGGTACTTCCTGGTATCTGAGGTCCTTCTGCAAATCTATTGTTTCCACTGGTATGTGTTCTTCCTCGGGTACTCTCAAACATTTTCTGAGCTGGGAAACGTGAAACACTGGATGGATGTCTGACAATTCCTTGGGAGTTGAATGCGGTATGCTACAGCTCCAACCCTTTCAAGCACCTGGTATGGTCCAATGTATCGAGGGGCTAACTTTCCCTGAATTTGGAACCTGCGGGTCCCTCTAATCAGGGGAAACCTTGAGATAAACATAATCTCCCACTTCAAAACTTAATTCCCTTCTGTGCTTGTCTGAGTAACTCTTCTGACGGGACTGAGCAGCCTTTAGCTTCTCTCTGATCTCAGCTACCTTATCTTCTGCTTCTTTCATAAAGTCTGGTCCAACCAGGGTACGCTCCCCTACTTCTGACCACATCAAAGGGGTTCTGCACTTCCTTCCATAGAGAGCTTCAAACGGTGACATGCCTAAGCTGGCTTGATAACTGTTGTTGTAAGAAAATTCTGCATAGGGCAAACTCCGTTCCCAGTCCTTCCCATAGGTCAGGGCACAAGCCCGTAACATATCTTCCATAATCTGGTTTACTCTTTCCGTCTGGCCGTCTGTTTGTGGGTGATAAGCTGAGCTAAAATCTAACTTGGCTCCCATGGCTTTATGTAAACCTTTCCAAAACTTGGAGGTGAACTGAGTCCCTCTGTCTGAGACAATTCTGCTCGATACTCCATGTAGCTTTACTATGTTCTCCACATAGAGCTTCGCTAACTTTTTGCCTCCATAGTTGGTCCGTACGGGTAAATAATGGGCCACTTTGGTGAGTCGGTCCACTATCACCCATATAGAGTCATTCCCCTTTTTAGTCTTGGGCAATCCAACCACAAAATCCATACCAATCTCATCCCATTTCCAAACCGGGATAGGCAATGGTTGCAATAAGCCTGCTGGTTTCTGGTGCTCGGCTTTAACTCGCTGGCAAATGTCGCATTGGGCGACGAACTGGGCGATCTCTGCCTTCATCCCATTCCACCAGTATTTCTGTTTCAAATCCATATACATCTTGGTGGCTCCGGGTGAATAGAGTAAGGTGAGTTGTGGGCTTCATCCATGATGGTCCGCCGGAAATTCCCTTGCTTGGGCACACAAATTCTATCCTTGTACCATAGGGTTCCCTTTGCATCCACTCTAAAATCTGGGGCCTTATTTTCTCCTGTGTGGTTCCGAATTTTTACCAAGTCTGGGTCTGATCCTTGGGCCTTCCTGATGTCTTCTTCTAGGGTGGGCTGGACCGTTAGCTGCGGGCAAGACTTAGGAGATACAATGTGCACATTAAGCCGAGCCATTTCTTCTTGTAGATGGGCATTCTTGGGTGCATAGGTCTTTCTGCTTAGGGCATCTGCCACAACATTGGCCTTGCCGGGGTGGTAATGAATTTCCAGATTGTAATCCTTGATAAGCTCTAACCATCTTCTCTGTCTTAAATTCAGATCTGGCTGGGTGAATATATACTTCAAGCTCTTGTGATCCGTGTAGATCTCACACTTATTTCCAATTAAGTAGTGTCTCCAAATCTTCAGGGCATGAACCACGGCTGCTAATTCCAAGTCATGGGTGGGATAATTCTGCTCATGGGGCTTAAGCTGGCGGGAGGCATATGCTACTACCTTCCCATCTTGCATAAGTACACATCCTAACCCATTTCGGGAAGCGTCACAGTATATGACAAAGTCCCGCTGAATATCTGGCAAGGTCAGTATCGGGGCTGAGGTCAGTCTCTTCTTTAGTTCTTGAAAGCTTCTTTCACATGACTCAGTCCAGACGAACTTCTTTTCTTTCTTGAGCAGCTCGGTCATGGTTCTTGCTATCTTGGAAAATCCTTCTATAAACCTTCGATAATATCCGGCCAATCCCAGAAAACTTCTTATCTCGCTCACATTAGTGGGTGGTTGCCAGTTTGACACTGCTTCTACCTTCTCGGGATCAACAGCTACTCCTTCTGCTGTTAGTATGTGGCCAAGAAAGGCTACCTTCTCAAGCCAAAATTCACATTTGCTAAACTTGGCATACAGCTTGTGTACTCTCAGCTTTTCTAAGATCACTCTCAGGTGATGCTCGTGCTCTTGGGCACTCTTGGAATAGATGAGTATGTCATCAATGAAAACGACAACAAACTTATCCAATTCTTCCATAAACACTTTGTTCATGAGGTTCATGAAGTATGCCGGGGCATTAGTCAGTCCAAAAGACATCACTGTAAACTCGTATTGCCCGTACCTTGTCACAAATGCCGTCTTGGGGGTATCGCTTTCTCTGATCTTGAGCTGATAATATCCTGATCTTAAATCAATCTTGGAGAAATACTTGGCTCCTTTCAGTTGATCAAACAGATCATCTATTCTGGGCAATTGATGCTTGTTCTTGATGGTAACTTCATTTAAGGACCTATAATCCACAAACATCCTCATACTTCCGTCCTTCTTCTTCACAAATAGAACGGGTGATCCCCACGGGGATGAGCTAGGTCTGATGAATCCTTTCTCCTGAAGGTCTCTCAATTGTTCTTTTAACTCAGCTAGTTCTGCTGCGGCCATTCGGTATGGTCTCTTGGCTATAGGAGATGTCCCTGGGATAAGGTCAATGAATGAACTCTATGTCCCTATCTGGTGGCATTCCGGGGAGTTCTTCTGGGAACACATCTGGGTATTCACACACTACTGGAACTTCTGCTATGGTTTTGGCCTCCAAAGTATAAACCATTGGGTCTGATCTTGTTTCTCGGGTGTGGCAAGTTACTTGGACTCCCTCAGGGATAGTTAGTTGTATGGTCCTAGCGGCACATCCTATAAGGCCGTCATGCTGGGTCAGCCAGTCCATTCCAAGTATTACATCTATCCCCTTGGACTTGAGTACTACCAAATCAGCTAGAAACTCTACCCCACTTAAAATAATCCTTACCCTAGAACAACCTAACTGACACTTGATGTCGGCTCTAGGTGTTCGGGTTAACAGGGGTAACTTTAGTAGTACTGTAGGTATATTGTGCTTATCCACAAAACTTGATGATATGAAGGAATGTGATGCTCCAGAATCAAATAAAACCGTGGCAAGCACTGAGCTGACTAAAAACTCACCAAGTACTACGCCCTGAGCTCCTTGAGCCTCCTGTGCGTTGATGTGGTTGACGCGGGCTCGTCCATAGGACTGCTGGGGCTGCCTCATCTGCTGGTTGTTGGTGTTGTTGCCGGGGTTGTTGCTGCGGACGGGCACACGGTTGGCACCTGACAGAGCTGGCTTCGGTCCATTCACCGAGTTGGAGTACATCGGGGCTGCTGGCTTGTTGCTGGCATAGGGGCAGTTGGCCACATAATGCCCGGTCTCACGGCAGTTGAAACAAGCCCTGTTGTTGTTGTTGGCCTGCCTGGCACTACTCTGTGGGGCTTTGGCACTCTGGCTTCTGAAGGTGGGGTTGGTGACCAGTGAGCCTGAGGCTCGGGACTGAGTGCGGTACTGCATCGGCGTCTGGGATCTGGGTGGTGGGGGGTTATAGCTCTTGGTCCTCTGGAAGCGGTCCTGTTGGCGAGCCTTGTTCTCTAGGAACTTGCGCTTGAGATCTTTCTTCTCATCCGCCTTGGCCCTTTCAGTGAGAATGGCCCTATTCATCAGTGTGTTGAAGTCTGGGTAAATCTGGGGGGTGAGCAAAGTCCTGAGCTCTGGGTCCAGGCCTTTCATGAACATCTCCTGCTTCTTCTCATCCCTGTCTACTTCTTCCGGTGCATAGCGGGCTAACTCCATGAACCGGTAGGTGTACTCTTCCACAGTCTTGTGGCCTTGCTGCAGTGCCCGGAACTCATCTGCCTTGCGCTTCATGGTGGCTGCGGGGACATGGTAACGGCGGAACTCATCCACAAACTCCCTCCAGTTGATGACAGTGGCATCTGGGGCAGCTGCACAGTAGTTCTCTCACCATGCGAGAGCATTCCCAACAAGTTGATGGGTGGCCAGGAGTACTTTGTCACGATCTTCACAGTGGAGTGGTTCCAACTTCCTCTGAATCACCCTCAGCCAATCGTCTGCATCAAGTGGGTTGGTGGACCCGCCGAAAGTAGGTGGCTTAGTCCTGATGAACTCTGACAGTTTCTCATTCATACTCTGCCCACGGGGCCTCTGGTTGGCGAGGGCTTTGACCACAGCCTCCATTATTAGGTTCTGATTGTTCACCACCTGCAGCCAATCAGCGGCATGTGGCACTGGCGCTTGCTCTGGCCCAACCTGACTTTCCTCCCTCCTTTCCTGATTCACTTCATCCTGGTGCTCACCATGGGGTGCACTCTGCACGTTGTCACTAGCAGCAGGGACTCGGCTCCAGGAAGCCCTAGGTCCACGCGTGTTGACCATCTGCAGATTTAGAGGACATATAAGAGACTAGGATTTGGAATTTTAGTGATGTTTAAGTTATTTAATTCGTAAAAACAGAAAGGCAGAATCCTCCTCCTGCCGAAAGGCACAGAGTCTAGCAACACAGCAAGCACAAACGATTTTATTCCTTTGAAAGGGGAAGGGGGTACAACACTTGGACAAGCCAAAACACGAACTACACGACCGGGGTACAACGACACAACTGGGGTACAACTACGCAACTGGGGTACAACTCTAAACCTCGGACCGGGACGGCTTCAATCCTTGGGGTGACTGGGTGCACACTACTCGCGGGGCGATCCTTCTTCCGGGGCGGAGTGTTCTTCCAGGGGAATGAGCAGTTCGTCGTCTTCTGGGATCCCATTTTCCTGGGGCTGTGCAGGGGCTCCTTCTTCGGCGGGTGCTGCTGGTTCCCCGGCACCTCCGGGTGTGCTTGGCGCGGTTCTACTCGGTCCTCCCCATCTTGCAATGGGGGTCCCAAGTAGGATCCGGGCTTCTCCGACTACCGGGATGGGCGTCCCGCTTCTGGCCCAATCTTGCATGCTCTGGTCCTGAGCCCGTCTGAGACTCTCATGCGCGACAGCTTCACTGCTTATGGCTGCCGCGGTCCTTGCTTCGGCTTGCGCCACCCGGACTTGGTACATCCTCACTGCGAGTTCAGCTTGCTCGGCTCGGCCAATTTGTTCCCTTAGGAACCCAGCTTGCTCGTTGAAAAGCCTATCCAAGGAGACGAGATAGGCGACCACATGGTACAACAGGTCATCTTGATGGCGGCGGCGTTCCATTTCCTCATGCGGGCCTGCCAGACTGGAGTCCTGACGGCCGGGGGAAAGAGTCTCATCGGTGTGGAGATGAGGTGCTCTTCGAAGATCCGACACAGGTAGCGAAGGGCCTTCCTGATAGCCAAAGGGTAGGTATCCTGATGTCGAAATCCTGTAGCGGTCACCCTCCATGGCTCAATATCAGGGTAGCGGGTGCTTCTGGCAACAGAAAGGATCACCCTACAGCGGAGAGTGCCGAGATGCTCGTACTCCCTGCTGTAGTACCTCGGGCGCTCGGTGATACCAAAACGCTCCAGGGAGTTGATCAAAAGGCGAGGAAAACCCGGCTCTTCCTGGCAAACACCATGGGTCCATCCTTCCTCGGCCATCTGAAAGTAAGGGTAAGGTGAACAACTTGTTTCTCATAAAAGCTAGGGTACAACATGGAGGTACAAGATTCTGACTCAACAACTAGGTTGGGTACATTTATTTATTAAGAAAGCAACTCTAGTTCAGATAAACTAATCTATCCTCAAGGAGAATCCTCCTCGCTCTAGCAACGGCACTTCTTTGGAGGTAGAAGTTACCCTACTAGCCAGTCTTCGGTCTGCGTACCCCTATCCCAATGGGTTTCCTCAGGCTCATCCTCTAGCAGTCCCTTCTCTCTCCGGTACGCTTCGAGGCGTTCCTTCTCTTGGGCTTCCTTCTGCCTTATGTCCTGGAGAGTGGCTAGGTAACTCTCCGCTTGCCTTTCAGCTTTGGCGGTTTCCTTTCGTTGTTCTTCTATCTCGTGTTCTGCCTTCTCCGCCCTACGGATCTGGTGCTTCAACTGCGCTGCCTGCTCGATGTAAAGACGATATAAGCCGGTAAGGTAGGTGGATAGGTGGGTGACGGTGTCCTCTAGGTCTTCTTCATCCCTTCCGAGTCTTCTCATCTGATCAATCCACGCGCGTCCTCTTCCTCCGGTAGGCGGGAAAAACCCCATAGGACTCTCTCGAAGATGACGCCAGTAGACAATGCGCAGACGTCGCAGGACTTTACAGGCAGCCTTTCGGTAAGTGTCCGAGAAGCAAAAGCCCGTGGTGATGATGGTCCAAGGATCCACGTCGGGGTAGAGGGTGCTCTTCCCCACAAAGATCCTTACGTCACACCGAAGGGTGCCTCTGGAGTCATACTCCCGGTACATATACTCCGGTACGTCTGAAACTCCGACGCGCTCCAGGCTGAGTAACATCAACTTAGGAAGACCCGGTTCTGCAAAGCAGATTCCTTCGTTCCATCCGTCGTCAGCCATCTGGAACAGGACAAGGACTCACGGTCAGTGTCTGTGCAGGGAAGGTTTAGCTAAGAAGGGCTTTCTACAGGTTTCGGTCCAAATTGTCGTGTCCTACTGCCAACGACGGCTCTGATACCACCTGAAGCATCCCCACATAAGCAGAGACTAAATGTGATACAAATATCAGTCCCAGGAGGCTGATACACATTTATTCCACAGATGGTTCAGTCATCGTGCGACCTCAAAGGGGCACGGCACTCGATACAAACGATAATAGTAACCAAAAGTACAACAATACATAACCAGAGAAAGACTAAAACTGGATCTAGCCCTATCTCGGCGAGGAACAGCGGAAGCATCTTGCCAGGGACCACACCACAGGCAACGTCGGGTGCGGACACGACCTCTACTCGAACTCTTCAGGGACAAAGTCTGGATCCTCCTCTGTTGCAACAAAATAGGGGGTGAGTACAAAAGTACTCAACAAGTCCAACCACGTCCACGGAGGGGGATATAAGATTATGCACAGGATAATTCAAGGATACGGCTAAGGTTTAATTTGCGTAAAAGCTAAATTTTATGCAAGGGTTTATTTTAAACAGGTTTTCGTAAAAACAGTTTTTAATATCAAGTGGGTTGATCCTCCACAGAGGATCCACATTTTATGCTACCGGACTCCCCGTCCGCCGTAGCTCACGGCACACCTGCCGGACACTTTCCAAAGCACTCACGCCAAAAGATCCCACCATTTCCCAAAACTAGTTTCAGGCCCAAGCCATGACTCATCCAATACCGTGGATACGGCTATTCGAATAGATTTTAACTCTGCAGAGGTTGTACACTTAACCCACCCCAACGGTTTCCGCAACACGAACACCGAAATGCCGGCGCGGACCTGTCAAAGCCATTACCACACCATAGCTAAGCCGGACTAGCCAATATGGGAGCAACCAAGGGGTCCAAGTCCTCCCAACGAGGCATGACCGGGACGTAACTCACATAGATCGTACTCCTGCTCCTTGTTCTCCCATTGCTCACAGCTCACCCATTGGCTAACCAACCAACTAGTGGGATTTATGCTAAGCCGTTGCCACATACAACGGTAGGGCGGTAGCACTAAACTGGGCCAGGCTAGATGACAATCAACTCGGTCCTTAAAATAATGACAAGATGGATATCTCCACATCCCACTCAGCCACACAGGCACGAGCTCACCAATTTGGTGTTTCACACAGAACACACCATCCATCCCATCGGTTTCACCATTATTCCATTTTCACCAAAAGCCACCCTTTTCTTTTAAACACTCACACCATTCTTTATTTTAAAAACACATGAGTATTTGCAATATGATAGAGGTAAGAGTAACAGGTCCTAAGCGTCTCTAGCAGCGGCTATCATTCAAACAGAGCAAGTCATATTAATGATAACCCAGGTGATCAAGGAATAGTCATAGCAATCAAGGAGTGGCTATCCAACCGGGTCTTGCAATAAAACAATGCATTTTATAAACAGGCCAATAGGTTGTGTTTATAAAACATAGGATAAATATGCATCAAAGGACGGGATTGAACTTGCCGTTGTCGAAGTCGTCGGAAGCCCCTGCTCGCGGTACGGGTCCTCGGGCTCCGGCTCGCGGTACTCGCCTGCGTACTCCGGCTCGTGGTATGGTCCTCCGAACTCTTCGCGGGGCTGCTCCTCGGTCACTCCGTGGTCTACGGTACACACAAGCAAGCATACATTAAAATAAAAGAAGAGAAAAACGAAAAAGGATTTTTAAATGAGCTCAGAAAAGGGAAATAGGAAATAAATCATAGAAAGATTATTTTTGGGAGATTTCTGTATAGCTCGGCCGGAATATATGTGGAAAGGCCGTGGTCGAATTTTGGGAGAAACGGGCGGAGTTTGGCGCATGAAATGACGCGCCACAGAGGTGATTAGGGGCTAGTTTAAAGAATATGGACTAATTTGTAAAAGATTAAAACATGGAGGGGCTTAGTTGTGAAAAGAACATAACTGGGGAAGGACCTATTTGTAAGATCAAGAAAGTATATGGTGGTCTTAGATTTATCAGGGACTCATTTGTAATTAATTACAAGGAAATAAGGTCACTTTGTAGAAGTTTAAGTGTGACACGGGTCTCTCTGGAAAGTGTATAGAGGTGGGGGGTTTTATTTGGGGTTTTTGGAGGATTCAGGGGGTTTTGGGCAAAGTCGCCCTCCTTCTCTGTCCTCAGCCCGAAACAGAGCAGGGGAGGCGGCCGGCGGTCTGGCGGCGGCGCTCGCCGGCGTTCCGCGGCGCTGCGGCGGCCGGAAGGTGGGGGAAAAGGTCGAGGGAGACGAGAGGGTTCGATTCCCCTCCTCACCTTGGGCTGGGACGGCGCGGAAGGTGGATCACGGCGGCGGCGGGCGGCGGCTATGGCTCTGGGTGGCGGCGGCGGCGATTGGCGATGGTGGCGGCGCAAAAGGAGGCAGTGGGAACTCGGGAACTTGATGGTGGTGCGGGAGAGGAGATGAGGGTGGTCTTGCCCATTTATAGGCAAGGCGCGGGGGTGGAGCGGCCGGCGGCCGTGGGGCCTGGCATGGCCGGCGGGTCGTCGCCGGCCCTGAGCCCAGGTCGGCACGCACAGGGGAGGTAGGCAGGGGCGGTGCAGCTGGTGGGGCCACGAGGGAGGGCGGCACGGCGCTGGTCGGCGAGCAGGGGCGGCAGCGAGTGGGGCCGGCGGCAATGGCGGCACGGCGTCGGATAGCCGGGTCGTCGCGGCGCTGTTCAGGTGTCGCCGGGTACAGGGGAGGTAGGCAGGGGTGGCGCCGGCGTGTGGTGGAGGCAGCGCGGCGTGGGGCGTCGGCGTGCTGCTGGGGAAGAGGAGCAGGGATGGGGCGGCGGTGTGCTGAAGCAGGGGGAGGAGCGCTCAGCGTGAGCAGGAAGGAGGAGGAGGAAGGAGAAGGAAGGAGGAAGAAGGAAAGGAAGGAAAAGAGAAAAAGAAAAGGAGAAAGAAGGAGGGAAAAAGAGAGAGAGTCGTGGCACTGATCGCGGGGCGGTCGGGCACGCGCGACAGAGAGCCGTGCGGCGCGCGACACGACGCGGGGAGAGAAAGGCAAAAGATGGGTGTCGGCTCCGGTGCCGGGACGGCAAAAATTGCCGGGAAGGGATTTGAGAGCTCAACAGCGAAAAGAATTTTGAAAACCAATTTTTTTTAGCGAGTGATTTAACTTGGTAAATTTTCCGGATGTTACAGTTGTGGATCTCTTTTCTGTTCTTGTTGTTACGGTCGCTCGTTCTCTTTCGTTGTAAAGTTTGTTCAGTCTTGTACTCAACTTATTCTCTTCCGCTTAATGAAAAACGTGCTATGCACGTCTCAAAAAAAAATCATATAAAAAAACCGTCAATTCTTGTGACTATAACACAATCCAACATTTGGGTTACTACTAATTATCGTGACAGTGAAAAAACATACTATCCAATGACAACTAAATACTAACACATAGTGTACAAAACTTTTCTAACAAAATTAATTTTTATAACATAAATGCTTCTCCAAAAGCACAACATAACCAAAATAATTTTTACTAATAAAATAACCATATACAATAATTTTTGAAATACATCAATAGTTGAGTACCAAATCCAAGCTATCAATACTAAATCGATAGTGCACAACAAATCCATAGTAAATACATAGTAAATCGAAATTGCACAAGCATCTACACTGCCTATAAATCATCACTATCCCTAATCCAACCCTAAATCAAGCTACAAACTACACTATTTGAACTAGGGTTGCAAACCTAAATCCACGAAATGCACTAAAATAAAACATGAAATGCATGAGCTCCTAAAGAGGCGGGAGAGAACTTACGATCCTCGGCCTAGAACCGGCGACGCCCGCCGGCGCCGAACCCCACCGCCGGAGGGCAGGGCGAGCGGCGGAGGTCTGGGCTGCGGCAGAGAGGTGGGCTGCGGCGGAGCGGCGGCGCCAGGAGTCGAGACCGGGCGGCTGGCCGGCCGCGCGTGGCCCAGATCCGCCCGCGGGCGGCGGCATTGGGCCCCGACCGCCAGAGGGGACGGCGGGCGGCGGAGTGGAGGGCCGGCGGCAAAGCTAGAGCCCCTCTGTTCGAAAGAACTGAGAGAACAGCGGACGGGTCACGCGGGCGGCCGCTCTGGGGGCTAAGTCCCCAGGCACGGCGCCACCATCCTTAGCGCCGTGGTAACATAGCACGGCGCCATATCCCACCTCGGCGCTAATTGATCTGACGCCGTGTTGTGCTAGCTAGGCGCCACATCAATCAGCGCCGTGGTGGTGGATAGGCACTTCAATATATTCTGGGCTACCAATATTCTATAAAAATATATACGATCGAAATTCTTGACAAATACCAGAAACTCGGTGTACTGCTTTCCTGTAACACTACTTTCATCAATCAGTACCGATCTACCTTCTGCTAACTTTGTGACCAGGAATCTCTACTGCTAGCAATCTTCCTCAGAAAGAGATAGAAAATACATCAAAACTCTTGGAGAATCTCTGAAACTTTAGCGCTCCACTGTTCGTGTCACCGTGCATACGACACTGACGACGGCCTGCACCGGCCTAGAACCTACACACTGAAAAGCCTACATCATCCTAGATGGTAGCTACTGAAAAGCCTACAACGTCATCCTAGATGCTAGCTACTGAAAAGCCTACATCTGCATCATTTATGGCCTTTACAGACCAAAGTCACAACACAACCTCGGTGCAGTCACTCACGGGTCTTTAAAAAGACATTCGCCCCACCCTCACTACTCATCCATCACAACTATTTTCTTCTTCCCTCACTTATCATCCAACCATGTCTGGAGGGTCTTCTAGCGGGAAGGGTGTTGGGGCTGGGAGAGGCAAGGGGGGAAGAAAGGGACCTCCCGTTGTGTGGGAGGGGTATGTTGGCCCTGAATACTCTGGGGAAGCGGTGTATGAGTTTCCAGTTGAGAGCAAAAGAGATTTCAGTAGGGACAATCCTCTGAGAAGATACGATAACCTCAAAGAAGAGTGGCCTAAATGTATGCATGGCGAGGACTGTTTAGTGCAAATGCTTACCTTCTCGGGTGATAGACGTCGTCGTTTCTTCAAATGCCTGACAACATGGGTAAATGTTATTACGATTCATTTTGTTATCTGTTTCTTTTGGTTTGACATAATGAATAGAGTTTTTTTTTGGTTTAGGCATCCAATGCTTCAGAAAACTGCAGGTTTGTTATTTGGGTCGATCCTTCCGCTATTGATCCCATACAAGAGTACATCGAATACCTGCACGATAAAATCTTCGATCTACAAACGAAGGTGGACCACTACGAGGAAGAAGATGCCAACAACAATGAAGTTGATTTTCTGCAGGTTGTATGCACTGATCCATATTGCAGCTGCCCTTGTCAACAGAACAAAGGTCCTACACCACCACCGTCCCGCCGCCGCCGCCCACAATTGGGGGATACCACGGAGAAGGGGCAACACAATTCAATATGTGGGAACACTACTAGGACACCAAATCATGTTGGCATGGTAGAATCTGCTATTAAGTGCCCGGCTATTTAATTTTCCTAAGGCATGTTAACGGTCCATGAACCATATTAGTAGTCGTGCGTGCCACTGCATATTGTATTAGATTGTGTAGGAAAAAGGTGAATGGTGCTAGCAAGTTGCATAATTGTACCTTAGTAGTAGTGTATGCAACATTGCCCAGCTACCATGACCTTTTTTGTGATGTAATTTTAATTCAATCAAAGCCGAAACAATTTATGCCGTGCCAACAAATAAAAATGCAAATTAAACAGTCAAACATTACGGTGATAACAAACTCCAATATATCTTGTTCTGGTCAAACATAGAATGAAAGCTAAAGGTCTGTCACAACATGGGAAATAAATGATACATCACACATAATCAAGTTCTGACATGCCCATACAACATAACCAAGCTACTGAGTGCATCTAGGCCACTTCCCCTTCACCAAAGCATCTGGATTCTCCTCTAATGCAGCCTTGGCACGATGAGCTCGCTCAAGCTTCTTCTCCCTTTCTGCCTTGCGCTTCGCCGCTTTCCTCCGACGCTCCTCCTCCTTGTGATATAAACTAAACCAAAACCTGCTTGCAATTTTATTATATCCACTTGTGTATTAGCGGCTTCCCAATCTGCACCGCCCGCTCTGGAGGATCAAAAGCCCAGTTTGCACACATCCAGTACCTCTGCCGCCATGTCTCCTCCTCGGCTGACCTCTCAACCTTGCATGGATCACCACAGAAGCACATCGGTGGGGTAAGCCCATCGGGAATAGGCTCACGGGTGTACCCCATTGCACCTAACATGAAAAAATTACATAAACGATATCAATCTAGCTAGAATAGGAAAATATTGATACAAAACTCTTATCTAAAATTGGTCACAACAAAACTAAAAATTTGATGGATACAAAACTCTTGTCTTAATTTGGTCATGCCAAGTCGAAACACTACCGAATGAAACTTAACATCTCTAATTCAACTAAAAGTAAACAGTACTAGAAGCAATTTTGCACTAGGGTTTCATATGGAATATCCACAAGATTTGTCACCCCAAATCGGTACTCTACGACTATCTACACTATTAATGTAACTTCAAATCCCTAGTCTAACTCTAAATCCATTGAGAAACAATACATTTGGCCCTAGGGTTTCATAAGAAACAACCACGAAATACGAGTAAAGGAAATAATGGAAAGGACAACAACTCAGGCCTCATCTGGAACCAAGGATTTTCACAGGAAAAACAGAGGAAACGCGAAACGGAGGAAAGGAACGCCATTGAAGCGTTTGGAACGAAGGAAACATCGATTCCTTTCCTCTGGAATGCTGTAGCCAGATGCTGAGGAAAAAATCCACTCCCAGCTCTTGTTTTCTCTTCCTGCGTGGAAGTCCGAGGCAGCCCGCGTCATTACTCGATGAAGTCCGAGGCAACAACCACCGGCCTGCCGCTTACAGGTGTAGCACTCCTGACCAGATCAAGACCACATCACGGATGATTGATTTGGCATGTGGCAGCAGAAATCGATTCGCAAGTTGAACCAAATTGATTGGAAGAGAAGAAACAAAAAAGTATGAGAAAATCAAGCAAGCAAGCGCCACCAAAGCATCAAATCGAACATTATGCACCCATAGGCAAGTCAAAGCAAAAGCATTCAGGCAAGCGCCGAGTGACGCAAGGAAATCTTAGCGAATATCTGCAACCACTAGCACTAGCCCAGCATGCGGAGGCGTCGAGCGCTCGTAGGCATCCTGGAGAAGAAAGATAATATGAGGCTGAGAAATGAGAAGCTCAAACGGAAACGATGGATAGTAGATGGATAAGAACGATGGTGTGTAGATGGTAGAAACTAGAAATGGACAGGCCTAGTCCATAGACCACGAGCCCCACATGTAAGTGTCACTCGATAAGCACTAGGTGTAGTCACGTATATGTTAATTATCTGTTACTAGGTACTAATCTTTCCTTTACCCTTACTATTTCATGATTCCTATACTATATATTCCTACCTTCCAAACACCATTTCATGTTCTCTTCCTACGTTTTTCCAATCCTCTGTTTTGATACTTCATTCCTTTTCCTTTCCTGTGTTTCATGCTATTCCTGTGTTTTCTGTTCCTACGATCCAAACAGGGCTTCAGTAGAGGGAGGGAGCTCACCTTGCTAGGCCAGGATCTCGAGCCGCCGTCGGCAAATCCCCCAAAGCGCAGGAATCTTAGGGGGGCGGAGGGCGTTGGGCGCGGGCTGCAGCCCCTCTGTTCGAACAGAGACAGAGAGCGGACGGTTGGGGCGGGCGGCCGCGCTGGGGGTTAAGTCTCCAGGCACGGCGCCACGACCCTTAGCGTCGTGGTAACATAGCTCGGCGCCATATCCTTTAGCGTCGTGCTATTTCGCCCGTGGCCATGGTGGCGTCTATGTGGCAAGGCACGACGCCAAAGGAAAAGGCACCGTTCTATGTACCAACGGCGCCATTACATTTGGCGCCGTGCGAAGGGTCCATTTCTAGGAATCTTTTCTCCAAAGGTCCAAATGTAAAATTCTTACGCAAAAAAGAACCAATTTGCAAAAATTATACCCCCGGCTAGGCCGCGGCGTTGGCTGCTGGGCCAAAATTAATTGGGCTATCGACTACGCCCGGCCTGGACCTCCGTCCCAATATTGGGTTTTCTTTCTCCTCCCTCAGTTCGAGAGCCTGTTCTTTACCGAAGTTATAACCGAGGTTATAAGACATAACAATTGGGTAGGGTGGTAGGCTACATGTTCATGCATATACCTGATCGCGTGGTGCGTGAACTTCATCAGCTAGGGAATGAGTGGTATCAGGAAACATATCGACACTGCTACAGCTTGATCGAGCTATATAGAGCAATTTATCAGCCAACCTGGGCCATGGCTCCCATACTTGGCTCATGGCTGCGGCCACCCTTAACTTTCTTTTCAACCAAATTAAGGAAAACACTCGACACTCGATCATGTGCTAGCGTTGCAACTCAAAGGAACTGAACAAATAAAAGTTCTATGATGTGGGCAGCAACAACCTTTTTTCCTAATGTGATCACACACACACACGAGAGTAATTTCATTTTGTAAACTCAAGTCAGTATGCAGGATTGCGGTCTGTTAGGATTAATTAGGATTAGTAGTGATCAATAGACACCTTTTAGGAATAGACACCCGTTTGTATAGACACCTCTTCTAGAGAGACACCCTTTCATAGAAAAGCATCCTTTGGGGGCACCCCTTGGGCTTGTATATATATGTAACATACAACACAGTAATCAATCATCAGTTCTCATTCTCATTTTCACTTAACACGTTATCATGCACGCTGCCTCTACAATCAAGAAACCACCCCCATGCAAGTTCTGTAACTTCAAGAAAGGAAGGAACTTGCCGGCAGTTCCTTTTCTGCAAACAACTCCCAAAAGAGAAAGCACTCGTCATTCTGTAACTCCCAGAAGACAGAAGAGAAGTCTCTCGTTGCTTCAACTCTCCAGAGAATTGAACTCACCGAGAGCACGGTGTTTGGGCTTCTTTTGCCTCTGATTCCCCTAGAAATAATAGTCATTTCTTTAATTCCTTTCAACAGTACTAGAATTAATTAGTCTTCTAGTTAGCCTTTTATTCCGCAAGAACATCTCCTTATGTTGTTATGCCCAATGTTATCCTAAACGCTAAACGGTAAACAGTCGGTCACCCTTTGTTTACCGTTTAGTCCGTTTAAACGGTGTTTAAACGGAGTCAAACGGCCTAAACAGTTTTGCATAGTAACACTAAAACATACATATTTGTGTACATAAAAGTCAAACTTGCTAGAAGTTCTATATATTTGCACATCTAAAAAGTAAGTATTCTACCAAATAATATTTTTGGGAGAAATCTATATCCTACAACACTTCGTATACTTACGATTTTAATTACTTTGAAGTTCATTATGGTAGTTGTAATCATCCTATTGACTAAATTATGAATTTAATGGTTATTTAACTTATCTAATCATGATTAACTCGAGTGTGTTTAGACGGTTTAGATGATTTTAAACGGTTTAAACGGGTTTAAACGGTCCAACTGTTTAATCCACCGTTTAGGGCTAAACGACGCAGTCGACCTCTGTTTACCGTCTAAACGGTGTTTAAACGGACTAAACGACCGTTTAGGCGAACATAGGTTATGCCCCAATTATGATCGTCATTGTATATATCTGTGTGGCTTGATTTTAATATATGTACATTGCAACTGAATATCGATTGTCATGTTGATTTAATCAAACCATTTTTATATCGATTGTTCTGTTGATTTAATCAAACCATTAATTCATGACGTCACCACAAGTTCATTAAACCGAGTTATCATACAGAAAAAGATTTTGTTTGGTTATCATCGGATTCATAATCAAAATTGCAATATATTATATCTTGTTTATTTTGATTAATAACACAAGGTAATGGAGTCTAAGGCACTGGCTGTGTTTAATTCATGTTCGAATTATTCTGCCCAGAGACCGGGTCTTAGCAGTGATTCATCACCTATTACTGAGAGGTCTACATCTTGTTTTACTGAAAACTCGATGATTACCTACACCGTGTTTTTAATCAAAATAAAGGTTTTGGATTATAATAAATGGTCTACATCCTTGTGATAATTACCATTTTTATCATATTATTGTTGATAAGTACACAAAGTGGTAGAGTTCTAAGCATTGGCTGCGTCTAATTCACTTATGAATTATTCTGCCCAGAGACTGTGCTTAGGCTGCAATGATTTTGCCTACCATACGATCTACTCTTTGTTTTAACACCGAGATTATCCAATTTGTGTTTATCAACATTTATGATTTGTTGTTTGGTCTACACATTTATGTGATTACCTACAATACTCCAAAAACTATGATAAGATATCAACTAAGTTTTAACAATTACATATACATTGCAATTTTTACCATAAGGTAAATTAATTAGTACATGATTGATCATGTAGAAATATGGCTACTAAAGAATTCAAGAAACTTAATTTAAATAGAAGAGAATTATGCCTCGTGGACTTGATCCAAAGCGTGGACTTTTGCACCACAAACTCTATTCTTCGGGAGATGAAATATTTCCAAACCCTTAAGGAAAAGGAAGGAAATATTATGACCATTGCTGGTAAAGACGCAATAATAGCTGGCTTAGGCCAAGCCATTATTACTCTCCCTATGGGTACACAAATTTTACTTGAGGATGCCTTATTGTATCCTGATTTGACTAGTACCCTTTTGAGTAATAGAGATATCCGTAAGAATGGTCTTCATGTTGAAGCACATGAAGATAATAAAGAAGCATTCCTTCTTCTAACTAAACTTATGGGACTTGGCAAGAAAATTTGTGAAAATTTTTCTTCACTCCAATCTGGATTGTACTTTACTCACATAAATCCTATAAGAGTATTCTACTTATAAGATAATTTTCCAAAATATCGATGCATTCCAAAATTAGCATGATCGACTTGGACACCGAGGAATTGAGATGATGAGAAAAATTATTAACAATTCTATTGGTCATAGCTTACATTCTATGAATTCTCAGTTTTTATGTGCACCGCATGTGCCACAAGAGAATTGATTTTAAGGCCCTCTTACCTTAAAATTTCATATGTGAGCCACTCAAGTTCTTGAACACATTCAAGACAAGCATATGGCTCTATTTGGCCAACCAAATAGACCATTTAAGTGCTTTAAAAAATGCTAATTGATGCATTTGATAAATAGTTCCACATGTGTATTTCTTACTCATAAGGTATCACAATTTTACAAATTTATTGATCAGATTTTTAATTTGAAGCAACTTATCCTGGATACATGATCAAATCCATTCATTTGAAGTTATTTGGTTTTGGGAACTATAGCACTAAGTATCATCCATTATGGGTTAACTAAAGATCTCTTATTGAGATAATTCATTTGCATGCCCAGTAAAGAATTGAAATTTACAATATCTAGTTGGTACTATGCGGATTTACACACCGCATAATTAATCCAAATTCATTCAACTGCAATTATACGGCTCCCTCCGTTGCAGTATGTACGTGGAAATTTGACCTCAATCATATATTTCCCGTTGTATGTTGGTTATGTTTTTGCATATACCAATATCGTCACCTCAACATACATCTATGAGCATTAGGGGCCAACAAGGGGTATTATTATTCGTCATTCAGATAATACCTAAGGTCTTCTATGGGGATTTGTATACATGCTCGTATGTTGATCGGATTTTGAGGACGATTCCAGGCATTAGGGGGAGATTAATACCACAAAATAGAATGCCAGGAATCAGAATGTTTATCACATTGAGTCCTCACACCCACGTACCAAATAATATCTGAACCTTAGTTCAAAATATTTTATTTGTAATACATTACAAATAGCCTGCCAGATGCATTTGCTAATCAAAGTATCATCATATCCAATTCTATGGATAAATGTACCGGAAAGAGTGAAGGTACCAAATAAAAATCACTCAACTCTCAAATCAAAATAAGAGGGGGAGAAGTATGGTCATTTGGGATATAGATTATTACAAGCATCCGCGGAATAGGGGGAGACGTCCTCCAGCATAGTAAATGCAAAATCAACATCATACATGTTGTTTGACCCTTCATGGATATTCAAATCCAAAAGCCTATGAATGTTAGCATTCTAAAGCCCAGTATAAGTGCACATAAGTTTAGACACTAGGTCACTGGAACAACCTAATTCCATTGTTGTGGGAAATGACATGGAGTTTTAAAAGGTTATTATTTTCACATGCTATATTGATTCCATTGAATCAATCATACAAAGACTACAAATTGTCGACATATACTCCTTCTCAAGATTGCCATACACCTTGAACTGGATCCAAACTAAAAGTCCTAGACAGAGTGTCTCCACACTCAAATTGGGTCAAATTAAAGGTGGCAATTAAAGAGAATTGCTCTTGTTCAATAGTGAGAAATATTTACCACAGTAATATCTTCTTCTCATATTGCATTCTTTATGAAAGCAAGGTGGTGAAACAACAAGAGCTTGTAGCATATGGTTTCATGAAGAAACCGAGCAACATACCTTTCATGGTATATGTGAAAAATTATGTTTCAACATTCAACCATTGGCAGACTAAATAAATTGGATTAGTTCAGACATATAAAGTCATCAGTAGACTATGTTCTGAATTGAAATTGTAACATACATTATGTTCAACTCAGGTCATTGTATGACTTGAAGAAGTCAAGTTGATTGTGGTACAATTGACTAAGGGAGTATCTTCCACAGAAGAATTACTCTAATTACTATGATTGCATATGTGTTCAAAATAATCCAAACTGGATTTTTTTTCATCATCTCGACACACAATACAAACAAGCAATCATTTTAAGACGGAATTTGAGATGAATATTTGGTTAAAACCAAATTATGCTTAAGTTTACAACTTAAGCACATATATCAGTTTTTAGATTGTCCATCAATATCAAAATAATATTGGATAATCATATCCATCATCACTTATGGTCGTTCAATCCCTAAAGATGGATAAATTACCATGTAGACCCTGGGATAACAACTACAATGCCATAAAAGCGCTCATATCTTGCAAATTGCAGAAGGCCGAATATTGCATTTGCAGATAACTTACTATAGCTCAAAATGTGCAACTCCTTCAAGCCATTTGGCAGGAGTCAAACTGGATATCAATAGATATATTATGGCACCAAACATCTTGATTTATTCAATCAAGATATAACCATAGTGATTCGAAGTTACTAGCTAAATAATCCCCATATTGCTAGAACACAAAATGATATCATGATGGTATAGTTCTAATGGGAGTCAATAGACTCTAACAACTACATCCATCTATCATTCTAAAACACCACTTATGTTTGTCACTATATAGAATGATTAAGTTGATTCTGTTGAATCATGAACAACTATCTCTCAAGATACGCTTGGTATTGTATTGATATAATAGGTTTAATAGAGCAATATCAACCAGAGTATTGCTCAACATGTTTATTCTCATTTGTTACACATTGAGAAATAAACATCTTGCAAATCAAATATGTGAGAACCTCACAGAAAGTCCTTATCTACCGATAATGGTAAATGACAACTTTGCAAGGTTCAGGGGGAGACTCTCCCAAAATTTTAAACCTATTCAAACATCATATTGCACTCTTTTTCCTATATGAGTTTTTCCTCATATGGTTTCTCATAAGGTTTTAATGAGGCAATATCAATACAAGACTATATGTCATATTACCTATTTTTCTCCACCGGGGTTTTTAGAGGTGATATCAAGACATATTACATGTCATATCTTCTATTTTCTCTACAAGAGTTTTTAAGAAGATATCAAAGACATATCATTTCTCCTCATATTTTTTTCCATTGGGTTTTAGGGGAGATTATTCAAATATGATCCACAGATCATAGTATTGATCTCAAAACTTTGTTATGAGTTTTTCCTCTCAAGGTTTTTCTCATATAAGTTTATAATGAGACAATAATCACATATGCCATATTATTTCTCCTCATTTTCCCACCGGGTTTTAAAGGAGTTTTCGATGGCATATACACATACAATTATGTTTCTCCTCAAGTTTTTCCCACTGGGGTTTGAGGAGTTTTGCCTGGTATATCTATCTACTTTGGTTTTTATTCCCACAGGGTTTTTCCAAAGCTTCAAGCAATAACTGATGAACAAACAATGGTGCCCACAAGAAGTCAATTGATCAAGGGGGAGTGTTAGGATTAATTAGGATTAGTAGTGATCAATAGACACCTTTTAGGAATAGACACCCGTTTGTATAGACACCTCTTCTAGAGAGACACCCTTTCATAGAAAGGCATCCCTTGGGCTTGTATATATATGTAACATACAACACAGTAATCAGTCATCAGTTCTCATTCTCATTTTCAGCCCCCCGCCCCCCCCCCCCCCCCCACACACACATCATATCAGCACCGTACCACCGGATTGCCGAAAACAGCTTTTATGTGAACACGCTGGAGAGCTCATCATTCGTACGTTTCAAAACGTTGAAAGCCAATATTGTACACTGTACGAGCCTACAAAGCCACAAGGGCGCATGCATGATACCCTGCCATCTTTAAGCCTCACACTTGTTGGTTTGCTAGTGGGCAGGATGAACGTTGTCCAATGCCGTCAAATCCCGACTCCATTATCTACATGCGTCGCCATCTACTCCCTCTGTCCTGATTTAATTGTCGCGGAGGCTACAGGTCTGTGTCCCTGTTTAATTGTCGCGGAAGCTGAGCTTTTCGATCGATAAAATAAAATAAAAAATTGGACCAACACCCTCTCATTCTTCTCTCCTCCACGCCCCCAATCGATCGGCCCTCCCTCCCTTTCCACTTTATCCGCCACGCCGCCCCCCTCCGGCCTCGCCCGCGCTCGCCACTGGCCGGCCTCCTCCGGCCCCGCCCGCCGTTGGATCCACGAGCTTGCTGGAGCGGGAGCGGGGCGGCGGTGGCGGCTGGTGGCCCGGCATCTCTGGCCCCGTCTCTCGATGTCAACGCGCCGGCGCGGCCGCCAGAGCCAGCCTCGACGCGAGCCCTGACGTCTGGATGCAAGTATGGCGCGAGGAGGCGACGGTGCGGTTCTGACTCGACAGCGGATCTCGGCGGCGTGACTGCCGAGGCGCCGGCACAGCTAGTGTGGCTATAGCCACGGGAGCCCGACCTCGCCCTTCCCTCTGTGCTCCCGTCGATGGCGTCATTCCTCTCCGACCTCGGCACCGCTCCACGCGACCCCGCTCGCAGCCGACCCAATGCTTGCCTTCGGCCGACGTGCTCCGGCACGGTCGGCTACAAGGAGCTCACGCGCAAGCGCGGCGATGAGCCGGCAGGCTGCGGCGGCGTGCTACAGGCGCGGGCAGCAGTGAGCTTCCCGACGGGCGGTAGCTGGAGCACCTGGGGACGCGCGGCCGGCGCCCGACGAGCTGAGCTTCGGCTGCTGCAAGGACAACATTAATAGCTGCCACATAGGGGAAGGGCCGTAGGGGTGTTTGGGTCTTTTGCTATGTGTATTGATTGGCGACAAATAAATCGGGACGGAGGGAGTACATCAACAGCCGAGCAGATTGCCATTGGAGACGAGATCTACGTCGACAGGACTCGCCATGATCACGTCCCCCCGACGTGAAGCACAGCAGATAAGCGGATAAGCACACCCAGCTTTTGTCTCCCGAATGCCACCACATCACCTCACGTATCCAGCCTACGTATCCAGCCCAAGGAACACTGGGCCCAGCATCCTTTCTTCTGAACTCAAAAAGGAAAAAAAAAAGATCAGAGAACACTTTCCCACGTTGGTTATTCTTTCTTTTGTTGCATGATTACTTGCTATAAATTTAAGGAAGTTTAAAAATTATGCAAAATATAAATTTTGAGAAAGGACAACACATATCCTTTCCAGTTACTGGATGAAACAATTATATAAAATACTCAATCCTTTCATCACTTTGCGTTCGACAGGAAAAGGTAGTGAATTTGATTTTTTTTTCTCTTTTGTCTGAAACTTGATCAGCCAAAAAGTAACCCTGTGTGGAGAACAGAGACAAAATCATAAAAAGTCATTCTGCAGGTACTGACAGTATCTGCATGCATGATGAACTATCCGACTCACAAAGCTCATTCTGCAATCAAATTTTGTGCAGGAATTTGTATCCATCCCGCCCTGAGGTTTTGCTTTGGTGTTTAATTATCTGATCATCCTCAGAGCCTGGTTGTGGCACCGCAAAGATTGCACCTTCAACGGCGTGAGATTTCTGAACAGGGTGCGACGACTTTGGGTAATGCCACCAATATCTGCTGTTCTCTGTTAGCAGTCGATCCTACAAATATGCAATACAGCAGTAGCATCTACGGAGTATGTTGATAGCAGCTTGGTTACATTTTTGCACTAGCATGTACTAGAACAATCAAATCATATCCCCACAGGCCACAGGATAGTTCAGGCTTCCATGTAAGTCTCAAATCTTACGCTTCATCATGTATGCCCACATTATACTGCAGCCAAAAAGCCACATGACCTTCCAAATGACGAAATGAATAAGAAAAATACATAAATGCCTCTCCACATTACATGAACTACACCAACACTTTGGTTTTTGTTTCATTTGGAAGGGGATAATCCATCCTGAAAGTGTTGGCGAGGGCCTGCTACAGTAGACAACTTGGCAGCATTCAGCACACCCATAAAAAAGCCCCACAATTTGCACCCAGTGATTCCAGCCCGGCGGTCCCCCAAGCAGTAAGTATATGGGGCAGCAGCCAGCATCCATTGAACTTCACTTGCTGAACTTGGACATGTAAGGTCCACTTGTCAGCCTCTGTTCATAAAGATCTCATTTTCGTTCATTTGTACTGATACAAGGACAAGAGCGTCCATGCCATACATAAGCTCCATTGACAACTTTGCATCATATGCAGAGCTGTCAGAAAGCAGCTTTGCATCATAAAGCAGTATCGGCAGTGCTACTGCTCCAAGTAAATAGTAGCCAGATTTGCTTTTGCATCATATGCAACTGGAGAACTGAAACAAAAGAAGCTAAATGCCAGACCAAATTAGATATGTAGCCTACAAAGCTTTCTGGTTAACACTTGGTTCTTTAAGCTTCTAACATATAGGGGAGCTTGAACCCATATACTTGTTCCTACACCACCAAAATAGAGGATCCCTGTTTCATTAGCACTTAACCTAGAGCATGTAACGCACGGACCAGCCAAACTAACAATCAAGGAGCTCGAGCATCCTTTTAGACTCCATTGTTGTGCTCCTTGTTAACATTGTTGTCAGTGCTAACACTGTTAGTGGAGCCATAGTGGGTGTGCTTCTTGGATGAGCCCTTGCACTGGCCAACCGGGTATTTGCGTGCATTGATCTCCATCTTGCGCAGGGCAGCCTTGCCAAGGTCGACGCCGCACATGTCAGAAAGCCGGACCAAGTAGAGGAGCACATCGGCGAGCTCCTCGCCCAAGTGCTCCTTCTCAGCCTCGTCCCAGCCTGGCAGCCCCTTCGGCACCTCCCCTTTCCACTGGAATATCTCAGATAGCTCCCCCACCTCCCCAACCTGCAAACCACGAAGCAAGCACGCACGATAAGGGACATGAAAATCCAAGGGAAAATGTTTTGCTGGGTGCCAACTGCCAAGTAGCTAGACTAGGCCCCGGAGCTAGTTGATACGGCTCCCACATCGCCCATCATGGGCATCTCTTAGCTGGGCAACACTTGTGCACAAAGGGGTGCTGTATAAACTTTTTGTTAGTCCCTACCACAACACTAGAGTACAGAACGAGCAGAACCAAATTGGCATCTGGTGCAGCCAGTGGGTATATTGCGTAAGGACAACTTATTCAAACTATTGATTTGGATAATCTGATGGTGAAAAGACAACAGAAAGAGAACTTGCAATAGGATGTGTATTGGCATCTACTACCAGGTAGACGCATGATAGAAGATTTATTTTTTTGTCTGCTGTACTGTCCACTGCTTCTCTGAGGACCCTTTCAGGCATGGACGATGGATGGCTTATGTTGGAGTGAGCAGCAGCTGTTCTATATGTTATTTAGTTTTATTTCATATTCTGCAAAAAAAAAAATAAACAGGTGCCAACAAGTATCCGGTCATTTCCCTCAAATTTATTGTAAAATTAATAGTGGAAAGATTAAGAGAAAACGTTGCACATGTTCCACAACAGAAGGTCAATAAAAATAAAAGTTTATACATCTTATTTTCCATTTTACCTCTAAATTATCTAATATAAATCACAAAAAAATTAAACTTCTCCTACCGGATGGATTGCCTATATAATCATGAGCACAAAATTACAACAATATAGAGTCTGCTCATTTCTTCAAAGAAACAAAAAAAAATGGGATCCAATAAACAACTTGAGAAGGTATTAGACATCAGATCCATGAACTAAGTTTTTATGAAATATGAGGGCTGTGGCAAAATTAATTCTAGTTAGATTTACGCCAATGAACTTTTCATAGGACAAGGCAAATCTCCCGTGATATTGAGATTTAAAGCTATATCTGACAAAGGAAATACAGCCATCCATACATATCCCTGTTCAGCGCAAATGCAAAATGGGTTGCTGCTACTATATATATGAGCTCCATAATTTTGGAAGATATATAATACTTACCCCTTAATAAAGTTTGCTGCTACTGACCCATGCCATGCAACTGATTTCTACATACATGCATTTTGGACCATTGGTTCATACATGCCAGCATTAAAGGTGGAGCAATGTAGCACATCACTCTTTCCCCCTAAAAGGACTGCACTTCACTGTTTGGCCCTGTTTAGATGAAACGCGAAAAAAATTTCGACTATGTCGGGCACACATTTAAAGTATTAAATATAGACTAATTACAAAACTAATTACAGATTCTGTCAGTAAATCGCAAGACGAACCTAATAAGTCTAATTAATCCGTCATTAGCACATGTTTACTGTAGCAATTTATTGTCTAATCACGACCTAACTAGGCTCATTAGATTCGTCTCGCGAAGTACAATCCATATAATGAGTTATTTTTTTCGACTACATTTAATATGTCATGCATGTGAGGGAACATACTCGAAAAAAATTTCGCGAAACATCTAAACAGGGCCAATAGCCACTGAATGCAGTATTCCCTGCGAAATCAACAGGACTTGTACTTCGTTTGACCGCCCATATTTTTCATCAGAAAATGAAAGGCATCCCACATCAACAACGGTGGTTTGTTCCATTCTTGAGCGCCTCCCCCTTTCTACTAGTAGTCTAGTACCCTCTTCCCCTCCTCCCCCCCCCCCCCCCCCCCCCCCCCCGGTCGAAACCACACGCATCGTGTGAGAATTTGACCAGCTCCCCGCAATGCGGCACTGAAAAAGAACAAAAAGGGGCGGCCCTGACAGCTACGGGGAGGACGGCTGGACGCAAAGGACGGCAAAGGCTTTTCTGCGCCCAATCATTCTCTCTTCTCTGACTGAACAAGAACTGGGCGCCTACACCCATCCTTATCCCCCATTTTATTCATTTATTTATTTACAAAAAAGATCGAGGCGCAGCATCAATCAAGAACTTCCAAGAAACCCCAAAACTAATTAACTGGCTAATCAATTTCAAAGCAGGATTCTCCAAACGGATAACAGAAATTGGCCATGGAGATCACAAAAAGAACAATAAAAGATCGAGTAGTAGTAGTAAGAGGGACGGACCAGGGCGAGGAGCAGGTTCCTAGGGGAGTGGAACTGCTCCCAGTCCCTCTCCCTGGCGAAGTCCGCCATCCGCTCCCGCAGCGCCTCCAGGCTCACCGCCGCCGCCGCAGCCGCCGCCTCCATCTCGCCACCACGAACGCCGCCCTTCTCCTCCCCCTCCACACCACCACCGTTCATCCCTGCCCTCTGGTTTGATTTTTTTTTCTTTTTTAATCTCTCCCTTCTCTCTCTTCGTCGGTGAGGCAGCAGTAATGGGAAGGAATAGGGTGAGGGGAGACGGGGGAGAGAGGCGGCTATAAATACTAGAAGGTGGGGTTGAGAGGTGAGAGCAGGAAGGAAGAGCACAGTAGCAGTTTCTTTATTTGGCAACGAGTGGGGCGCATATTTGGGCCGGCCTGGGCACAAACGGACCAGGGATCGTGGGCCGGCGCCAGTCACCCACACGCTGTTTTGTTTTCCCTGTGCTTAAAGGGGAAAAAACACTATTCTCCTTTTAAAAAAGAAAAAACAATATACATAAGTAAAAGGAGATAACACTCTTTGCCCCCCTCATAAAATTGCATTTACACTATCTCCTCAAGAAACATGTTTTTATTTTACTAGGGGCAC
Organism: Urochloa ruziziensis; assembly: GCA_015476505.1. Lineage (NCBI taxonomy): Eukaryota > Viridiplantae > Streptophyta > Magnoliopsida > Poales > Poaceae > Urochloa > Urochloa ruziziensis. The sequence continues at coordinate 26,531,753 of CM027123.1, read as the reverse complement.
GTTTGGCTGCCCTCCAAACCGGCTCCGCTCTAGTTCTGTTCAATCCTCCATCGCGCTGCTCCCCCTCTCCGAAAAAGTGTGCTTGGTGGAACTATACCAAAGCTCGAGCTCTAGGAAATAATCGTTTGTCCGTTTGGCTTATCAACCTAGCACAACGGATTATTCTCCTTACAGAATACTATTGAACCAGTCCAACAGATTATTCTCGTCTTAGACTTGGCTGCCCGTGAATCGAGCTACAATGGCGAAGGCAAGGCGTATGGAGCAGGGAGGTGAGAAGGGGTGGCATCGAGCAGGGGTGGTGCCGACAGAGAGGGGCAGGGGGAGCAATGTTGTGACAGAAGATGGCAAAGGAAGGCAGCCCGGGCAGAGCTCTATGAGTGGTCAGTGGAGAGATGTCACGAGCGGACCTCAACACGGCAAAGAAGAGCTCGAGGGGTGGCGCAGGAGTGATGGCTTGATGGGGCGACTGCTGAGGATAAGGCACTCGGAAAGGAGAATCGAGATCGAATTAGGGAGAAGTGGGTGTTTTTGGCTCTTTATCCGTAAGAAATTGGGTGAATCGATTTTGGTGTGGAGTATACCTGATCATGGGCCGCCCGACCCGATAAACCCGACCCGACCCAAGCACGTGACGGGTCGGGCGCGGGCCAGTTTTTTAACCTGAAACACTAAAAAAACCCGACCCAACCCGACGCGACCCAAAAAATTACACGTGAAACCCGAAACCCGACCCGAACCCGGCACAACCCGACCCGACCATGTCACGGGTCGGGCGCGGGTCAACGATTTTGACCCGCCAACCCGACATGACCCGACCCGAACCCGACACAACCCGACCCATGATCAGGTACAGTGTGAAGCCAGCTCGCGAAGACACATTTGGCAGTGCTCTCCGCTCCTGCGTGGAGCGAAAATGCAGGGGACGGTGTATGGTATGGCCCCTAGTATAGTAATCATGCATATGAGGCCTCACCAGTAAAGTTAGTACAAACAACAACAGTTTTACATGTGTTCTAGTGACCCTTGCTTGACATGCCTCTAATTATTCTCTCCTTCTTTGAAGGACCATATTCGTTTGAAAAATATGTTACAGTTTTCTCGTCAAAGTAAGAGAACAAAACACACCATTATAAAATATATTGTCCTCTCTCCGGGGTCTAGCTGGAGGATATGATTGAACCACTTTCATGGACCGAGGGAAGGATTCTCATCTCCAGTAGCCCGACATGAACCCTGACCAGCTCGAGTATATTATTGAACCACTATAAATAGCATGGAAACATAAGGGACAAGCGATTTGAATTTGTTCCTAAAGATGTTAACAACGAGTTCGTTCAAAAAAAAGTCCGTTCATAAAATACGTTCACAGCGAGCGCACATCATCACAACGCGTCAACACGAACGAACCAAGTCAGAACAAATGCTACAACCATAGAAAGCTTCCTTCTCACGAAACATTTATCCCACGCATCCACAACTGTAGCAATATTTCTTTTCTTGCCAATCTGGATCGTACATATTTCACGGACAATTAAACACTACCAAAGACAATACGGAGTATGGAACAACAATGGTTGGTTTTTTTCGAGGATGCAACAGTGGTATCCGACACTGTTTGTGTCTGACTCTCAAGAAAAAGGCAAGATAATATACAGGATTATTAGGGGTGCCCATCCTAAGTATATAATAATCTTTACCTAATAGTAAAGCAAGGAACGTCTCTGTCCATATTTTGGTCTTGTCACAGTAAACCGCGGCTACAGTAATCCGAACCAAAAAGAATTCGAAGAAAACCGGACACCCTCCTTATGAACCGTTGCCTAAGGGGAAAACCGGACTCTCACGCACGTGAACCGGCGCCGGTGAAAAGAAAAAACATCAACCCAGGAACGGGTGTGCCCTCCCACGTCGCACCATGTGAGAAAAACCTCCAAAAAAAAAAAAAGGTTCAATAAGTTTTGAACACACAACCTTTGGCTTTAGAGGAAGCATTCTAACCAATTGCAGCAGATGTTGTTTGTGATTTGGTAATGCATCAGTATTCTATATTTGATCTTGTTAAATTTACTACCAAACTCGACAATAAACGTATGTAGCTAAATCATGGTATAAAAAATTTATCTAGCAAAGAGTGCACATGCACCCATACATATTAATGTTTTTTAATTCTACATGCATGTTTAATTAATTTTCAAGCATCAGAGATCATTTATTGGCTTGAAATAAAAGATATATGCATGGAGGGTAATGAAAAAACTATAATGTTCAAAATACAAAATTACTTCATTTTACCGTAGCAACGCACGGCCAACTGGCTAGTAATATATATATTCAGATGTTAGATGTTATTGTGAAGTATGTATAGTTTGATTACATTTCACTTAGTCCATGGCCAACGGGCTGATAGCAGTGTGCGATAGCATGCACACGTCGGAGGGTAGAGAAATTCGTCCACAGACTCAATGATACTTGCTAGCACGCAATTCCACGATAGCGGGCTCCGGCCAAATCAGCTAAAAGCACGGGCGAAGCCAGAAATGAAAACGCAATTCCACGATAGCGGGCTCCGGCCAAATCAGCTAAAAGCACCGGCGAAGCCAGAAATGAAAAAAGGGGATGGTTGCCCCCCCCCCCCCCCCCCCCCCCCCCCCCCCCCCGCGGCTAGCTCTGCCCTTGGCTGAGTGAAATACTCAGAATTATACTGGACAGTGTGCTAGAGATGGACTGATGAAGCGGTCGCTGTTTTTCTATCTGCAAGCAGAGATGGCAAAGACATGTAAGCACTTTAGAGAGCAAGGGAGGATAATTATTGAGGGTGGCCTTAACCATATGGCACCACATATATATGTTGCCATCAATTAGTTGAAAAAAAAAATAGTGCGTGCTCTTGGTTTTCCACATCTATGCATGCATTTTCATTGGGGATATTTAATTTTTTTTTTGTCATCGTTACCAAAGGCCAGCATTTAGAAGCCACAATTAGAAACGGTCTTACATATTTTCCATCATAAAACCGACTGTGGCAGAACTGACCAATTTAAACTGGCTCAAGTGCGCCTAATCACTGACGTAGCAGTAGTTAAACTCAATGTACTTGAAACAGTGTAAATCCGGTAGTCCGACGAGCGTTCTGGATAACACCCCAAACATCCACACAACCAAACATTCAGGATTTACCTTCACGAGGGAAGGCATCAACACCATTGAAGTAAATTAACTACGATCCGTAACGGTGATCAAGTAGAATTCATAGCCGAGAATTGCGGCGATCCGGACCGATTTATACGCTGTAGGGGATACTAACCACACGTCACGCACAGTTGCACAGGCTGTGCGCGACAGCAGGTCATGCAGACCATTCAACGATTGGATTTATACCTGCCCAAACCTGGGTTCGCACCCCCACATGGGACCCCGTATCCGGTCCGATCCCCATGTGAGTTGCGTGGCTACGTCCCTGCCTTCTTCCGCTCGCAGGCCGGGCAGCGCATATTTCCAATTGTAGAACTATTCGCATAACAAGTTTGCTGGTTCCATATGCCAGTATATGACTAGTAGTTCATTGCTTGATCAGCGGTTAAACAACGAACGGGCCTTACCCAAAATTATCATCCGTCAGATGGGAATAAAGAATTAAGACTCCATTCTTAATTTCACCAAAAACCCGTCCAAACCTTCCAAAAGAGATATACTTGATTTATCATGGATGACCAGGTAGTCCTTAAGGTTCACAAGCAATAAAAGATTACTTGCTTGGCTGCTAGTGACTATTGCAAAGCTAAGCAAATAAGGTTTCCATTCTATATAAAGAGGTGGTAAAGATGTCTTTAAAACAAGGATGATCATGCATCAAGAATAGAGTAGAACACATTGTCAGACTTTGAAATTTTTCTAAGTATCCAAGGTCTAACTTGTTCCAATGATTTAAACCATTAAACGAAATGATTTTTGGCTCAAACTTTTAGACTAGCCTTCTTCCATCATATTCAACACATTCAGATATCCAACTTACGTATTTGGTCAAAATTTCTCATATTGAAATTTTAAATTTGAACTTACTTCTCTTTTGATCATATGGCAAAATAAGTTGACCCTTGTCATCATTAGCTCATTAACAACTGTTGACGGTCAAAATTGGCACTTGTCGAGTCTGGCTGGGCAAGACCGGTCTAACCTTTATTCAAAGGCGGTTAGACCGGTATGACCCTGTAGCTGGCTCGACAAGACAAGGGCGGTCGAACCGCTATCCAGGGGCGGTTCGACCGGTCCTATGCCGAGTCCGAGAAGTTTTAGGAATTCATGTTGATTACGAATCCTCCCGAGATTTTTCTTCCGGGGCAAGACCTCCCCACCCTATAAATATAAAGGGTCGTGGCCGATTGAGTCCTAACACAACCAATCGAACATTTATCTTTTACTTTTATCTTTCAAACCCTAGCTTTTCCAATCTCATGCTGTTCTTCCTTCGTCTCTACGGCGGTTGAAGGCGTTCTGAGTGGCCTGCCGATCTCAGAACAACCCTACGTGCGCTAGCTCCGTCGGGGTCCCTCCCGAGCCGGCGTTCCTAGGCTTTTTCGCACTTCCCAGCCAAGACCGGTCAGACCGCCTTCGCAGGCCGGTTGAACCGCCCTTGGCAAGGTCGTCGCGAGGTGATTGTTTCTACGCGTGAACTAGCGCAATTCGGTGTGTTGACCATAATTTGCGTCAACACATTTTTGGCGACTCCGCTGGGGAAACTAGAAGGTCTGGTTAGATTAAAACCGGCCAATCTATTCTTTGTATGCCAGGTGCTTGGACTGAGATTGATCAAGACAACATTGTGATGGCATCCATTGAGGATCTCAATGAGGAGGAGCAGAGGAACTATGCCGCGCTTCAAGAGTATATCGAGCAACAGTTCCTTGTAGGCATCAAGAAAGACCGACATGACAAGATCTCAAGAGAGGGAGAATTCAAGATGCCTTCGATCAAGATAAGTAACAATAAGGTTGAGGTACTTAACACTGTAAGTGAACCTTCTTCTGATTTAACTGCTGTTAATCTGAGAATTGAAAACATGCTTAAAAGTCAGCAAGAGATGTTTGATGTCATTCAAAATCGTTTTACTGCTATGGAGAAGGGTAAAAGTGTTAATGTTTCTTTAGATAATGATACTACTATTCCTCAATCTGATTTACATGAGACTAGTTTGTCGGGTGCGCCAAGTGCTACTGCAGAAACTATATATGGCATGCCGGCTAACTTTTATTCAGGGCAAATGACTCCACCAAAAAGCGTTTTTAAGCCGACCTCAGGAGGACCGGTCCAACCGCTCTTTACAGCCGGTTCGACCGCCCCTGTCAGTCAAGCTGGGCAGCTTGCGCTTACCCCTGAAGAACCAACACCGCTTGCTGTTATTCCTAATAAAAATCCTGTTAGCAATGTGAATCATGCATATACTACAATAGCACACACATCACCACCCTTGCCAAAAACTAGAACTTCTTCTTATGGTGTGCCTAATGATGTGTTTGATGATTTACATCATATGCAAAATCCTGGTTCGTCTCATGTGAATACTATGAATGCTTTATCTACTATGCAGTATCGGCCAACTTTTGATAGTGAATTTGCTAGGATTAAAGAAGAGTTGGCCGGTATTATGAAAAACAAGCTCGGAATTGATATGGGTACTACTAGGTTATATCAAAAACCTTATAAAGCCGAGTTTGATAATGTTCCCTATCCTCAAGGTTGGCGCGTCCCTGATTTTGTTAAATTTAGTGGAGAGGATAGTCGTACAACTTGGGAGCACATAAGTCAGTATATTGCTCAATTGGGTGAAGCAGGTTTTTATAAATCTTTAAGAGTTCGCTTGTTTTCATTATCTTTGACTGGAACTGCTTTTGCCTGGTTTTCTTCATTAGCTCCTGGTTCTATTGATTCCTGGGATCAATTAGAAAAGAAATTTCATGATCATTTCTTTAGTGGGGGCTATGAGTGCAAATTGACAGATTTAACATCGGTTAAGCAAGGGAGAGAAGAGTCGGTAGCCGACTACTTTAAACGTTTTAAAGAAATTAAAAACCGTTGTTTTAATTTGTCTTTGTCTGAGATTGATATTGCTGATCTTGCAGCTAAGGGGTTGAGATCATCTATTAAAGATAGGATAGATGGTCAAGAGTTTTATTCCCTTACTATGGTTTTGATTAAAGCAACGGCCATTGAAATGAAGTTGGCTAAGGAGAAAGATAGTTTTAAATCACGTCGGTCTAATATGCATGCTATTGATTATGATTCCGATAATTCAACCGATGATGATAATGATGTTTATGTTGCTGAATTTGTGTGGCCTTCTAAATCTAAAACTTATTCATGTTCATCTCTTAAGCCGGCTCACAAAGGTCGGCAAGAGGAAGTTAAATTTACTTTTGATGTTTCCAAATGTGATCGTATATTTGATGAGTTACTTAAGATAGGAAACCTCAAGATTTCACATACCATGCCACCAATGGAAGAGATGAGAAAACGTGCATATTGTAAGTTTCATAATTCTTTTACACATGCTACTAACGATTGCAATGTTTTCCGTCGGCAGATTCAGTCGGCCATTAATGAAGGACGGCTGGCTCTACATGAGATACAAGTTGACAAGTCACCTTTCCCTGTTAACACCATGGATCTGCAGCAGCCTAAAGTGTTGGTCCGGCCGCATCAAGCCGACTCAACCAAAGGGAAAAACGTGGTGATAGGTGAAGAGAATCCTCAAAATTTGAAAGGGAAAGAGGTGATCAGGGAAGTGGTACATGAGAAGACACCTGATGGCAGGGATTCATTTAGGATCACTATCAAGACTTCAGCACCCTGTTGGCACTCCTTAGCCTAACTAAAATCCGCAAGCGCACGGAGTCCGATGTAGCCTTTCACCAGGGGAGTAAGAACCTGGATATCGAATCCAAGGAACGGTAGACGCGACTAGCCTAGAACTTTTCTAACCGGATCCACCAAGGAGAAAAAGGATAAATGGGTAGAGAGCTTGACTTTAGTTAGCTACTCGTTACCCCAGACAAACTATCGATACTTAACCTGATCTGCTTCGACGGCTAGAACGGGAAGAACTCAGAACGGGGTGAGAGAGGGGTTCTTCCGGGCTCAGCACTACTGTTATGAGTACACCCGAACGTGGTGGAGTACAAAGGACGGACAGGGCTGTCACCACCTGCCGCCTACCACTGCAGTTTCGTGGGGTGCAACACAACCTGAGATGACTAGCCAGCACAGGCACCACGCCTAAGCTTTCAGTCACTGACCTCCACCCAACGCGAAGGGCTATAGAGGAAACCCCAAACAAGAGTCGCTGTCACTCGCGCAGACTCAGGTACCCGCAGATCAAAGATAAATATGATAACTTGCTGAAAGTAAGTTGTAAACTAGCGAAGTACTAAAGACAAGGGACCGAGGACTTACTGAAGATAACTCTTGAATATATTCCTCGGGGGCGGAAATGTTGAGACGAGACCGAGAGAGAAATCCCGGACTCTCTCTACAAAGCTCGGCTGTCACCCGAGCAACTCACCCACTCTCTCCCTACTCTACTCTAAAGATGAGAACTCAAACTCACTAAGCTACTCTTCTCTCCTTTGGATGATTTGATGGATGCTCTCTCAAGGTGAAGGAGGGTCCCTTTTATAGCTTCCAGGGGCGGTTGCAGGCGTCAAGTGTAAGCTAATGCTCTGCTTAACTGCCACGCGAAGGGGGACAGGTGGCGGCCTCTGGGGGAGGCCGGCCGGCCTAGGCCAGGCCGATCGGCCTGGCCTTGCTGCCCCGTGGCACCGCCTTCTTCAGGGACGCTCTGGATTGCACCCTGAGGTCGGTAACAGTTGCGTTGGATTGAAGCTGTCCGAGAATCCCATGTTGGTGGGCCCTTCAATCCATGCAAATGTAGCTTAGGCCTTTCGGTTCTTTGGATCAAACCGACGTTGATCTCACGTCTCAGGATCATCTGACTTGTGTTTGTGATCATCTGGATCAAGGACGTGGCAAATGGCCACAGAAGGGGGCCGGCCGGCCTGGCATAGGCCGGCCGGCCTGGCTTTGTGTCAGTTATGGCTCAGCTTTTGCTTGCTTGCTCCTGCACTCACAAATTATACAAAACTTGTGGAACTCATTAGAAATAATCAATTTTACTTTGTTATGAGCAAGATGAGCCGGAAATGTGACGGAATGTTGGTGGTGAAACCGTATCGTAACGACCACCAACACGCCCCCCTACCTGAACTTTGCTAGTCCCTTAGCAAAAAATGAATTAAACAACCAGGACTTTCGCAAGATCAGGGTCATGAGCTCAAGGTATACACAAGTCATATTTCTGAGTTTTCTTTCATACCTTGGATTCTGGTGGCTAACACCCTCATCTTCATCAATTGAGTCTTAGAACAACTCATTGATTGGTCGAGCACTTCTTCCTCTTGGCATTTGGAGTTTTTGATAATTTTATAAAGAATACGAAGCATTCCCTTGTTATTTCTCAACATATCTCAATCACTCATAGTGTTTAGATCCTCACCTGGGCTTAGAATCAAGCCTCTCTATGTTATATGGTGGAGCTTTGTAGATGTTGCTCACTCTTCTTTATTTATTTTGCTAGATCGAAGAACTTGTCTAATCATTCCTACTACTCATACATCTTGGCCAAGTGCATGTGTACTTTGATGGTTGAGTCCTTGTTCAAGCATCTTTCATCTTTCCCCTTTCTCTTTCTTTTTTTTTCTGAAGATAAGGAGTGTATCATTCCTTTCTTCATCATCTCTTTTTTTTCAGGGGGATGAGGAGCTTTCGACAATTTGGACTTTTTATTGATGCTCGTGTACGTGGATGGCCATGATGAACAAGATAGCACGAACATGAAGGCAAGTAATTCGAGCGAGCTCAAAATTTAGAAGGTAGCTATGTGGAAGTTTTAACTTGAACTTGGTATATGGCTTTGGATAGGACATTTCAAGTTGATGATAACAAGGGTTGCCTTAAGTTTATTTTCAAAAACAATCTCCAAAACCTTGAATCGGATGGCTCAACTTCTCAAATCATTATATCATAAGAATCAATTAATGAGAGTCAGGCAATCCTAATGAAAGTTCCAAGGCAATGAAATATGTTCTCATGAAATATCACAAGTATATCCAAGGTGTCATGCATAGGGGTTCACTTTCATGAATTTTGATCAAGTTTTAACATTATTTAGCCAGGAATTTTATTTGGATCAAAATCACGAAGGGATCAAATGTAGGGGTTACAAACCGTGTCCTGGAGTCGAGTCGACGACGTTGGCCACGGGCCCAGGCCAATCGGCCCAGTGGAGGCCGGCCAGCCTGGCCTTGCAGCCAAACGTTCCGATTCAGGTTTCCCGTTCATGTGATTCGCGAGATTACTCAGTGGGCACGGGATCTCCTCGAACAGCTTCAGCAGGGGGCCGGCCGGCCTGGCCTAGGCCGGCCGGCCTGGCATTGTGCCAGGTTTGGTCGTGCCTTGGCCAGCGGCCAGTTCAGCTCCTGTACATCAGTTTTTCTGTGTGCTTCACTGAAAAATCAGTCCGAGGGTTTGGTTGGCACACAAGTGTGCACCAACCATTCATTTTATTCTTTTCTTTTGTATATGAGCCTCTTCTTTCAAATAAATCAATTTATTTTATTCAACTAAGGGGAAACAAATGTGAGGGTGCTGCATACAAGGGAAAATGAATGAAAGAAATCAAAAGGGAAATATAAACTAGCACCCAAAATTCTAAACTAATTCTAAACCTATCTACTCCTCCTTCGGGCGGTAGAGGTGTTCATTGCCGGTTGCCTTCGCGAGGCGCTTGACCTTGGAGGCCATCGCCTTGCGAAGGATCTCTATCTTATCATCGGCCTCCATTTGCCCGATTACCGCCTCCGCCACGCGCTCATCCATGTTGTTGACCCTCAGCTGCAGCGCGGCAAGCTTCCTCCTCAGCTCCTCTATGTCCTCCTCCTCCTCCTCGTCGGACCACTCCATTAGTCCGGGAGGTCCTTGGATCAGAGGGGGCGTCATGAAACGTTTCCTCCCCTCGTCGGGCTTCTTAGGGGCTAAGAAAAGCCCCTTCCCGATGCCTGGCCCTTCCCGGTGTGGAGGGCTAGGACTTCCCGGGGTGTACTGCGGTGAGTACCCTAGTGAGGTGGAGATGAAGAGCGGAACAATCTCCTTCTTGAGCGGCGAGGAGACGGGGCGCTTCCCGATGGCCTTCTTCGGGGACAAAAGTCCCGTGGTTGGCCTTCGGGGCGTCTTGGGCTGCGAACTCCCCTGACCCTCCTCCTGAGGATCACGGAGGGAGGCTCTGCCCAAAGGCGAGCCAGAGAGCCAGCGAGGGGAGGCCGGCCGGCCTGCCCCAGGCCGATCGGCCTGGGAGAGTGGCCGCCGGGCCTCCGGCTGCGCTGCGACGACGTCGACGAACGCCGCCCTCTCAATGATTCGGACGCTGCTGGAGTTGGAGGATCCCGGTGTCCCTTTCAAGGACTCGGACGGGGAACGGCTGCCGTGAGAGGCCGAGTTGGAGTCTTGGTGGCTGGATTGCGAGGCCATGGCTGAGATCTCTCAAAGGAAGGAACGTTTCTGGAGAAGAAGGCTCGAGTGTTCTGAGGGAGAAGAAGAGCGGGGGCCTTTCGTTTTAAAACGACGCTCCTCCCTTCGAAACCCCACAGATTCTCGGAAAGGATAGCAGCTAGACTCATTCAAACGAGGAGCGTCTCGAGTCGAGCCGGTGCTGGGTCGGTCGGCCTGGGTGGGGCCGGCCGGTCTTGCTGGGCCGGTCGGCCTGGGTGAGGCCGGCCAGCCTGGCCTTGTCCCGAGAGCCCATGAAATTTTTCGTGCAAGCTTCCTTTGCTCTTCTACCAGAAAGTCTTTGTGGTTTGGCTAGAAAATGTTTAAGAAAAGGAAAAGAAAAAATAGAAAAGGGAAATCTATCCTAGATAAGGGTCATTTTTAGGTCCCGCCCGGACCTGGACTAGGTATCTCGGTTAGCCCGTAGACGTCCATCTCTCTGAGCTCCGGCATTTCGGATTCGAGAAATATTTTCAATCTTTGGCCATTGGCCTTGAAAGTATTTCCGTCATTATCCTGGAGGGTTATCGCGCCATGGTCGGCGGCATCTAAGACTCTAAAAGGACCTTCCCACTTACTTCTAAGCTTACCATGACCAAACAAGCGAATACGGGAGTTAAAGAGTAATACCTAATCTCCCGCTTTGAAATGCTTGATCTTGATGCGCTTGTCATGCCATCTCTTTGTTCTTTCTTTATATAGCTTGGCGTTGTGGTAGGCCTTTTCCCTCCATTCATCCAGTTTGGCCAATTGCATTCTTCTTTTGAGTCCGGTCGTCTGGAGATCCATGTTCCACCTCTTGATCGCCCAATGGGACTTGAATTCTAGCTCAACCGGTAAGTGGCATGTCTTGCCATATACCAGCTGGTAGGGAGTCATCCCTATCGGTGTTTTGAACGCTGTTCTATATGCCCAAAGTGCTTCCGGTAATTTTCGCTTCCACCCTGTCCCCATTGCATTGACCGTCTTTTGCAGAATGTTCTTGATTTGTTTGTTTGATGTTTCTGCTTGCCCGCTGGTCTGGGGGTGATAAGGTGTAGCCACTCGGTGGTCTACTCCTAAGTCGCTTAGGCACTTCCGGAACGTTTTGTCGATGAAGTGTGATCCTCCATCACTGATCACGACTCGAGGTACTCCAAAACGGGGAAAGATGATCTCTTCGAACATCTTCCTTGAATGTTTCGAGTCGGCTGCCGTGCATGGAAGTGCCTCCACCCATTTGGAAACATAATCGACTGCCACCAGGATATACTCACACTGCTCGGATGCAGGGAAATGACCCATAAAGTCTATTCCCCACACGTCGAAAATCTCCAACTGGAGGTTATTTTGCAGTGGCATAGCATCACGGGCGTTGATATTCCCGTGTCTCTGACACCTGGCACATCTCCGTACGAATTCCTTAGCGTCTCCATACATGGTTGGCCAGAAGAATCCACTCTGCCAGACCTTTGCATGGGTTCGGAAAATTCCGTAATGTCCTCCGTACGGTGATGAATGGCAACGATCAAGGATCTTATGTGTTTCCTCATGAGGGATGCATCGTCGGAGTAACCCATCAGCACAAACCTTGAACAGATAGGGGTCATCCCAAAGGTGAAATCTGCTGAGGTAGATTAGCTTCTTTTTGTCTTCTCCTGGAGGCACATATCCAGTCACCATGAAATTTACCAAGTTTGCATACCATGGACTGGATGTGGTGACCTTGAGGAGAGTATCATCTCTGAGATAGTCATTGATCAGAAGATCCGACCCTTGAACCTGCATTCTTGAGAGATGATCTGCCACACAATTATCTGTCCCCTTCTTGTCTCGTATTTCTAAATCAAACTCTTGAAGGAGCAGAATCTAACGGATGAGTCGTGGCTTAGCATCTTTCTTGGTCAAGAGGTACTTTAGTGCAGCATGGTCTGTGTATACTATCACCTTGGCACCAACCAAGTAAGATCTGAACTTGTCCATGGCAAACACCACTGCCAGGAGTTCCTTCTCCGTTGTCGCGTAATTCAACTGAGCTCCGGTCAATGTCTTGCTTGCATACGATATAGCGTAATGCTGTTTATCCTTGCATTGACCGAGCACTACCCCGACTGCATAGTCGCTAGCGTCGCACATGATCTCGAATGGAAGATTCCAATCGGGCGGTTGTATGATGGGAGCTGAGATAAGTGCCTTCTTGAGGGTGTAGAAGGCGAGAAGGCAATCTTCGTCGAAGTTGAAGGGTGCTTCTTTAGCCAGGAGGCTTGTAAGAGGTCTGGCTACCCGGGAGAAATCTTTGATGGATCTTCGGTAAAAGCAGCATGACCCAGAAAACTTCGAACACCCTTGACATTCGTCGGGGGTGGTAGTTGCTCAATAACTTCTATTTTTGCCTTGTCAACTTCTATTCCTCTTTCTGACACCTTGTGTCCCAGCACAATTCCTTCTCTGACCATGAAGTGGCACTTTTCCCAATTTAGGATAAGGTGATGCTCTTCGCACCTCTTGAGAACTCTTTCCAAGTGCTCAAGACAGTTGTCGAAGGTTTTACCATAGACGGTAAAGTCATCCATGAATACTTCCATGATCTGTTCGATCAGGTCAGAGAATATCGCCATCATACACCGCTAAAATGAAGCAGGTGCATTGCATAGGCCGAAAGACATCCGCCGGTAGGCGAATGTTCCGTAGGGGCAGGTGAAGGTAGTCTTGCTCTGGTCATCGGGATGAATGGGAATTTGATGATAACCAGAGTATCCATCAAGGAAGCAGAAAAATGAGTGGTTTGCCAACCGCTCAAGCATTTCGTCGATGAAGGGGAGAGGAAAGTGATCTTTACGGGTAGCTTTGTTAAGCTTCCTGTAATCGATACACATCCTCCATCCAGTAACGGTCCTCTGAGGGATAAGTTCATTCTTCTCGTTCTGGATAACTGTCATTCCACCCTTCTTCGGCACAACTTGAACTGGGCTGACCCATTCACTGTCTTGCACGGGGTAGATTATACCCGCGTGCAGAAGCTTCAACACTTCTTTCTTGACTACCTCCCTCATCGCATCATTCAGCCGTCGTTGATGTTCTCTAGACGGCGTATGGTCCGGCTCTATAGGTATGCGATGGGTGCATAAGCTGGGGTTGATCCCCTTCAAGTCCTGTAGAGAATACCCGAAGACAGACCGGTACTTCTCTAGGACTGTGATAAGCTGCCGAGTCTCATTCTCTGTCAGTTTGTCACTGATGACGACTGGCGAGCGTCGGTCATTGTGGAGGAAAGCGTATCTAAGTCCAGGAGGCAGCGGCTTCAACTCAGGAGGGGGGTGTTGTGGCTTTTCTTCCTCGTCGAGTTTTATAAAACCGTCCGTTTCTGCCTCTTGGATGAAATGGTTAGCCTCTTCAGCCTGTGAGGACTGAGCTTGCTCTTCTTGAGCGAGCTAACTGCTTTCTCCACTGGGTCTGTCTCGGATCGGGCCTCTGCGATAGTGTTCACTGACCGCACAAGGCTGACCGGGATGATCTCTTTACCAACCTTGAACTGTATCGTGGCTCGATCATGGTTCGGGTTGGCAAGGTGCTCTATTGGCTGTCCGATCAGGAAGAAGTTGTCACCTCTAGGGATATCGAAAATGTGGAAGTCTAGGAAAATCCTGTTGCGTCCCATGTGTATGGGAACAACACGGATGATTCCTCTGCATTCCATCATCTGGCCGTCGATCCACTTGAGGTGCTTACGGGAGAAGGACCGGGGTTCGTCTGGTTGCACTTGTGATGCGAGTGCACTTGATATGATATTACTCCCGACCTTCGGGTCGTAGGCAACTTCCTGAGAGTCAGTTCCCTCAATAGCGCAATGGAGTATTCTGAAGTTGCGGGTAATTCGGATGATGTCTTCGCAACTTTCAATTTCCTCCGTCCATTCCTTGCTCATGATCGCAGATAAACCCTCGATCTGCGGTACGGCTTCTGGAATGAACGCCTTAGACCTTGAACTTGCGCACACTTGTTCCATGGGCATACGTGATGTATTGCCGATCTCCAAGTACTCTTCTTCTGTAAAGAGCTCGGGAATGAAGTGCGGCAGATCGTCAAGAATATTTTCATGGTCTGAGGACTTGGGGTGTTTGAGCACTTCCTCTATGATCGGAGGAGGCGGATCGAATGTGAGGGCGAGTAGTGGCTGCTTGTCTGTGGGGTTTGTTGGTGGTGTTGGTGGGTCGTCGAAGACGCCAGTGTACTCGGTAGAGTTGAGAACCTTTTCCAAGATTTCTCGTACCTCATCCACTGTCTTGTATAGCACTGACCCTGCGGAGGTGATGTTCAAGAACTGTGCACTCTCCGGCTTCAATGCACCAACAAAATGCTGCATAAGCATTTCCTCTGGAATGTTATGCGGTGGCCCTGAGTTGGCCAATTTTATGAACCGCTCCCACGTGGCTCCAAGTGACTCATTGCCTTGTTGATATGTCATCAACTCAACTATGAGTTTCAAGATCTTGGAGACAGGGTAAAAGAACAGACAGAACTCGTCCTTCAACTTGATCCAATCTTCGCTAAATCCCCTTGCAGTCCGGTCGTACCAAGATTTTGCATTTCCCATCAGAGAAAATGGGAAAAGTTTCCATCGTATAGTGTCTTGGTTTACGCCGGGTATAATCAGAAGAGAGCAATTCTCCTCGAAAACCTGCAAGTGAGCATAGGGACTTTCGTCCTTCGTTCCACCGAAAGACTGTGCACGAACCATGGCAACGAGACTGGGACGGATCTCGAAGCCATGAGGTGGTATGGGGTGGCAAGATGAAGGCGGTTCCAAATACTCGCTAGATGGAACCGTCGGGTAACTAGGAGAAAACTCCATGTGGTAGATGGTTATGGGGGTAAAAGTGTACGGCTAAAAAGATCCTACACTAGTGTTGCTACCGTTCCCCGGCAACGGCGCCAGAAAAGCTTGTTGGCACTCCTTAGCCTAACTAAAATCCGCAAGCGCACGGAGTCCGATGTAGCCTTTCACCAGGGGAGTAAGAACCTGGATATCGAATCCAAGGAACGGTAGACGCGACTAGCCTAGAACTTTTCTAACCGGATCCACCAAGGAGAAAAAGGATAAATGGGTAGAGAGCTTGACTTTAGTTAGCTACTCGTTACCCCAGACAAACTATCGATACTTAACCTGATCTGCTTCGACGGCTAGAACGGGAAGAACTCAGAACGGGGTGAGAGAGGGGTTCTTCCGGGCTCAGCACTACTGTTATGAGTACACCCGAACATGGTGGAGTACAAAGGACGGACAGGGCTGTCACCACCTGCCGCCTACCACTGCAGTTCCGTGGGGTGCAACACAACCTGAGATGACTAGCCAGCACAGGCACCACGCCTAAGCTTTCAGTCACTGACCTCCACCCAACGCGAAGGGCTATAGAGGAAACCCCAAACAAGAGTCGCTGTCACTCGCGCAGACTCAGGTACCCGCAGATCAAAGATAAATATGATAACTTGCTGAAAGTAAGTTGTAAACTAGCGAAGTACTAAAGACAAGGGACTGAGGACTTACTGAAGATAACTCTTGAATATATTCCTCGGGGGCGGAAATGTTGAGACGAGACCGAGAGAGAAATCCCGGACTCTCTCTACAAAGCTCGGCTGTCACCCGAGCAACTCACCCACTCTCTCCCTACTCTACTCTAAAGATGAGAACTCAAACTCACTAAGCTACTCTTCTCTCCTTTGGATGATTTGATGGATGCTCTCTCAAGGTGAAGGAGGGTCCCTTTTATAGCTTCCAGGGGCGGTTGCAGGCGTCAAGTGTAAGCTAATGCTCTGCTTAACTGCCACGCGAAGGGGGACAGGTGGCGGCCTCTGGGGGAGGCCGGCCGGCCTAGGCCAGGCCGATCGGCCTGGCCTTGCTGCCCCGTGGCACCGCCTTCTTCAGGGACGCTCTGGATTGCACCCTGAGGTCGCTAACGGTTGTGTTGGATTGAAGCTGTCCGAGAATCCCATGTTGGTGGGCCCTTCAATCCATGCAAATGTAGCTTAGGCCTTTCGGTTCTTTGGATCAAACCGACGTTGATCTCACGTCTCAGGATCATCTGACTTGTGTTTGTGATCATCTGGATCAAGGACGTGGCAAATGGCCACAGAAGGGGGCCGGCCGGCCTGGCATAGGCCGGCCTGGCTTTGTGTCAGTTATGGCTCAGCTTTTGCTTGCTTGCTCCTGCACTCACAAATTATATAAAACTTGTGGAACTCATTAGAAATAATCAATTTTACTTTGTTATGAGCAAGATGAGCCGGAAATGTGACGGAATGTTGGTGGTGAAACCGTATCGTAACGACCACCAACACACCCGGGGGGCAAGAATCATCAATTAAGTAGAAATCGTCCAATCCTGCACAGGAAGGGGCGGTGCAACCGGGTTTGAGGGGCGGTCAGACCGGTCCTGCTGAAGTTATTGCTGCACGGTCAGGGGCGGTTGAACCGGGTTCCAAGGGCGGTTCGACCGGTCCTACCAGAGGACGTCCACGTATGTTAAAACCGAAGCAGCCAGAGGTGGATACATGGAAGCTTAATCTGGAGAAAAATAAGAGGAAAGGTGAGAAGAAAGGACCTACTTTTGATCAACTTTTCGCCAAATATTCCAGTCAAAAGGCCGTCACGAATGGTCGGCCGTTAAAAAAAAGGAGTAGGTCTCCAATGCAAAACAGGCTAAATTCACCATCAAGACCTGCTACCAGATTAAGAAGTGAGGTTCATACTCCAGGAACGTCAAAACAAGCTCCTAATATGCTATGGAATAATCCAATGTCTGGTTTGCCGCAACCGACAATGGACTACAATGGAGTTATGTGGATGCCTTTTTACCTCATGAATCAGCAATGTTTTAAGAAAGTCTGGGAGGAACCTAGGAGGCCTGTACATGACAGAATTTCACAACCTACGCATGACCGGCTGAGCTGCAGGCAGTCTGGTTGGGATCAGTGACACAGGGGCGGTCAGACCGGTTTCCGGGAGCGGTCTAACCGCTATGGGCAGAGGAGATCATCAAATTTTGTTAAACAAGTTTATAGACCCAAGAAGCAAGAAGAAGTTGTGTCAAAAGTTGTTGATCCAGAGAGAACCACGAGCAATGATGTAATCCAGATTGGTTGCATGAAGGTGGATGCTAAAGACGGCGGCAAGAGGCCTATAGTTATTGAAAATAATGTTAATGTTTCTGCTAATCTGGATTTTAATAATGTTAATTCTATCAACAAGAATTTCTTGCCTCAATGGTGTCCTCCAGGTTTGACACATACACAAAGGAGAAAGTTGCAAAGACTTCGTCAGAGGCAATTAAAAGAGCAACAAAAGGAACAGGAGGAGGAAAAAAGGCGAGATGAACATTTCAACAAGTACAGACCTATGTTTTTGCAGAAGAAAGAATGGAAGGCAAAGATTGTTTCTCAGCCAGCAAGGGCGGTTGAACCGCTATTGAAGGCGGTTAGACCGGTTTTGCCAGGGGAGCCGGCAGGAGCGGTTGGACCGGTCCCTGGGGCGGTTGGACCGCTATGTCCCGAGCAGGTCGACGCTGATAATGTTGTTCCTATTACTCCTGCGCCTCCTAGATCGGTGGGTGTGTCGGTGGGGGGTGGCGGCTCAGGTGAACCTCGTGACTTGAGCCGTCCGGCCCCCACCTCTTTATATAGCGCAGTACAACAGGGGCCCGCCAACCATTAGGGTTGGTGCGCCCCCGATCAGGGCGCTAGACCTAGGCCCAGTGGGCCGTTGGGCCCACTGGAGGGAGATCAATCCTAACATTCTCCCCTTTGATCTCACTCTTAACTTTTTGTACAATGAAAGGACTCTTTTCAAAGTACTTTGTCTCATCACAGGTGGACGCGCAGAGCATACTTCATCGTCACGGTAATTACCGATAGAATCAATCAGCCACAACTCATCCCTCTGCCTTTGAGACAACAAGACTTTCTTCTTTTCGGGCCCTTTGTAATCCAAGGATCATAGGCTTTCCCTTATCCCCATGTCGGCTAAGTGTTCCTTGAACACTTTGGGTGGTAAGCCTTTCGTTAGCGGATCCGCAAGCATATTCTTTGTCCCTATATGCTCGAGACTTGTGGTGCGATCCTGGATTTTATCTTTCACAACATAATACTTTATCTCACTTGGTTTGGAAGCATTACTAGACTTATTGTTGTGAGCATAGAATACTGCTGCCTGATTGTCGCAGTACATCTTTAGTGGTTTCTGAATACTATCAACCACTCTTAGACCGGGTACAAATTTCTTAAACCACAATGCCTGCCCCAAGGCCTCATTGCACGCTATAAATTCTGCATACATCGTAGATGATGCAGTGATACTTTGTTTGGAGCTTCTCCATGAGACAGCTCCTCCTGCGAGAGTGAACACATAACCCGTGGTGGATTTTCTGTCATCTATATCTCCTACATAATCTGCATCTGCATACCCCTTTATCTCTAAGGAGTCAGATCTTGTATATGTAAGCATGAGACCTGTTGTGCCTTGTGCGTAACACAAAGCTTTCTTTACCATTTTCTAGTGCTCCATGCCTGGATTATCTTGGTATCTACCAAGTACCCCGGTGACAAAAGATAAGTCAGGGCGAGTGCATACTTGCGCATACTGTAGGCTTCCAACAGCCGAAGCATATGGAACCGCTTTCATTTGATCGAGCTCGTATTGGTTTCTGGGACACTGAAACCTCCCATATTTATCGCCCTTAACTATAGGTGCAGGTGTGGCTTTGCTCGCATGCATATTAAATTTCTTTAAAACCTTTTCTAAATATGCCTTTTGCGATAATCCTAATACCCCATTCCTTCTATCTCGGTGAATTTCTATGCCTAAAACATATGATGCTTCACCAAGATCTTTCATATCAAAATTTGTGGACAAAAATTTCTTTGTTTCCAGTAGCAGACTGACATCACTGCTAGCAAGCAAAATGTCATCCACGTACAAGATTAGGAAAATAAATTTCCCTTTCTTAAATTTCGCGTAAACGCAGTTGTCCTCTACGTTCACTATAAACCCAAATTTCTTTATGACGCTGTCAAACTTTAAATACCACTGTCTAGAGGCTTGCTTTAACCCATAAATGGATTTCTTTAGACGGCACCCCATATCTTCTTTGTCTTTCATGATAAAACCCTTAGGTTGTTTCATGTAAACTCTTTTTTCTAATTCTCCATTGAGAAATGTCGTCTTTACATCCATCTGATGTAATTTTAGGTTATAATGTGCCACTAACGCCATCACAATTCTGAAGGAATCTTTACAAGAGACCGGAGAAAAGGTCTCTTTGTAATATATCCCTTCTCTTTGCGTGAAACCTTTTGCCATAAGTCTTGCTTTGTACTTTTCTATGTTCCCTCTGGAGTCATATTTTGTTTTGTAGACCCATTTACAGCCTACTGTTTTGGCTCCTTTAGGAATTTCCTCCAGTTCCCAAACTATGTTGGAACTCATTGACCTCATCTATTCTTCCATGGCCTTTTGCCATTCCGATGAGTGAGGACTACTCATGGCTTCTTCATATGTCGTGGGATCAACCTCCATATGAACTTCTATTAAATTATTTAGTTCATAGATGTCCTCAGAGATTGCAAGTCTCCTGACTCTTTGAGACCTTCTTAGGCCCTCTTGCTGTGGTACATTTTGTGCTTGAATCTCTGGCACGTTTTGTACTATTATTTCTGGCACATTCTCTATGGGTGGTGGCTGCGGTGGCTCTACCTCATGAGCAACAATAGTTTCTATCGGTTACTGAAGGACAGGTTCCAGATTTTCACTCACGGTTGCCATGGGAGGAATCATAGCAGGCGCTGGCACCTCAACTGCAGGAGCTATCGGTGGAATCACAACCGCATGTGCTGTCGGTGCAGCTACAACAGGTAACTCGAAGTAAGGTTCTTGAACCATTGGGGTAGGTACATATACCCGCTTCTCTTCAAGATCAATCTTTCGAGCAACCATGCTCCCCATCATCATGTCATCCTCCGAAAAAATAGCGTGTCTCGTTTCTACAAACTTTGTATATCCGTTAGGACAGTAGAAACGAAAACCTTTTGACTTTTTAGGGTAGCCAATGAAATGGCAGCTCACTGTCTTGGGATCCAACTTCCCAATTTTTGGATTAAATATTTTAGCTTCAGCAGGGCTCCCCCATACCCTTAGGTGATTCAGGGAAGGTATTCTCCCTGTCCATAGTTCATACGGTTTTTAGGCACCAACTTACTAGGCACTCTATTTAAAATATGAATGGCGGTTTTTAACGCCTCCATCCATAATCCCATTGGTAAGGTGGAGTAACTCATCATGCTTCGCACCGTATCAATTAAGGTACGGTTACATCTTTCAGCTACTCCATCTTGCTGAGGCTCGCCCGGTGTAGAATATTGGGCTCTTATTCCATTTTCCTGTAAGAACCTTGCAAAAGGTCCATGCACTTGGCCATATAGGGTATGGCGACCGTAGTACTCCCCTCCACGGTCGCTTCTCACTATTTTAATTCTTTTCTCTAGTTGGTTCTCAACTTCTGCTTTGAATATTTTAAATTCATCCAACGCTTCCAATCTTTCTTTAATTGGATAAATGTAGCCAAACCGGGAGTAATCTTCAGCGAATGTTATAAACGAGTCATAACCATCCACACTTTTCACAAGAAATGGTCCACAAATATCAGTGTGGATTATCTCTAAATTTCCCGCGCTTCGTTTGGCTCCTTTTTTAATTTGTTTTACAAATTTTCCTTTAATGTAATCTACGTAATGTTCTAAGTCTGAGAACTCTAGCAGAGGTAGAATTTCATTCTTTACTAGTTGTCTATTCTCCCCCTCGAAATATGGCCTAAACGACAGTGCCATAATTTCGACGATTCAGCTTGAGTTCTCTTTCTTTTCTTTGTCGCTTTGTCTGACAAGGATACATCAACATTCACGTTACACACAGAATGCACTTTATCACGTATGGATAACAAATAAAGCTCATCATGAAGGTATGCAACACCAACACAATCATTATTCAACCAAATGGCACATTTGCCATCGCCAAAGTGACAATTAAAACCATCTTTGTCCAAACGCGAAATACTAATCAAGTTTCTTTGAAGCGAAGGAACATAAAGTACGTCTTTAAGCAAAAGTGTAAAACTATCAACTAAGTCGAGGTAGACATCGCCGACAGCTTCCACCTTTGCTTGCACTCCATTCGCGACCTCAACGCATCTTGCGCTTCTTAGCGTAGTCCTTGTCGAACGGAATCCCTGTAAAGAATTTGCAACATGAACAGTTGCACCCGAGTTAATCCACCAAGTAGATTTAGAAAACTGTGTATACAAGGATTCATTTACAAATGAAATTACATTTACATTCTCACCTTTAGCAGCCATCACAGACTTTAGCCAGTCGGGGCACTTATGCTTGTAGTGTCCCTCCTTGTGGCAGTGATGACACACATTGTTGTTCGGCTGAGGAGCCCTCTGCTGATTCTGATGCATAGGAGCTTTGCCATTTGCCTTGGAGGAAGATCCAGCATAGAAGTTCTTTTCTTTTTCTCCCTCATAAAGTTGAGAGAGCCACCAGCTAAGTTCTTCATCCTCTCCTCCTCCTCCACACACTGAGCAATGGTCTTTTCCATGTCCCATTGCTCCGGGTGCATTTTGTAGTCAACTTATCCTAAACGCTAAAAAGTAAACAGTCGGTCACCTACCGTTTAGCTCATTATATGGACTAAACGGCCAATTAAACGGATTAAACGGCCATTAAACGGGCTAAACGGATGATTAAACGGACACGGTTAGGCACTGTGTAGCGTTTACACGGCGTGTAAACGGGCTAAACGGCCGTTTAGGCGAACAGTGGTTGTAGTTGATCACAAAGTTCTCAAACTCTTTTGGGAGAGAAGCAAAAACCAAATGAATCATGTGCTTCGGAGAGAAGTCCAGCTCAAGTGGCCTTAGCTTGGCATTCATGTTACTCATCCGGAGGATGTGATCTCTTATGCCCCCTCCATTATACTTTTCATTGACCAACTTCTTTAGCAACTGTGTGCCATAAGTCTTTGAAGAGCCAGTGAATTGACTCTTTATCTTCTCAAGGTACTCCACAGTGGAGACACACTCTTCAATCGAGCCCAAGAAAACTGGCTCAATTGTGTTCTTTATCAATGCCATGCACTTTTTATTGGCATTGAGCCACTGTTTGTTTGAGAGGGTGTAAGCCATCTCAAGAGGGGCATAATCCCTCTCCCTTCTCTCCCAGTCTGCATCTGACTCATTTTCAGCTCTCACCGGTTTTGGTGGCTCTTCTGGCTATGGTGTGGTGGTCACCCACTCAAGGTCATTGCAGATGAAGGCGACATCAATCTTTTTCCTCCACTCTGCATAGTTCTCTCCCATGAGAACCGAAATCTCCTTGAGACTAGCCATTAAGTTGGAACCTCCTGAAATTCACAATTAAAGGTGAGAAAAATAAATAACAATTGCATGCATTAATCCAACGTTGGTTAAAAAATAATACATACAACTGTTTATGCAATTTTATATCTACATCATCGTTGGGCAGAAATAGAAATAAAAGCATATATCCTTTTAATTATGATACAATTATTAACAACGTTGGTCACAAAATAACCATATCATAATCTGTTCAAAATTAAACTTTAAACATTCTTTCAAATTTAATCATCCCGTTGGTTCAAATTAAATTTAAAAGAACAACATGTTAAACTTTGCAGCGGAAACATGAATAAAATTCATAAAACTTTACTGTTCAGGGGCATAAACTTTCAATTTTGTACTTCTAAACATTTATCTCGTTGGTTCAAAATGCATAGAAATTCAAAATGTACAAAAACTATCAAAAAACATGAAATATACCCCTGAAAATCATTCAAAAAATTGAAAAATGACACTATTCATGGTCTTAGATTTCGGCCCATGACCAAAACCCGGCCCACGGCCTGGTCGGCGCGCGCGCCTGGGCTCGCCGCTCGGCAACCAACGGCTGGGCTGCCGAGGCGGCCCAGCGCCGCTGCCCTCTTGGGCCATTTTCGGCCCGCGAAAACCGCCGACGCCCGCCGACCTTCCGATCGGAGATCGATGGTCGAGCGGCGTCCGGGCGTTAATCGCGCTGTATAAATGCCGGACGCGTCGGGAGGGGAAACCCTAACCTTCCATTTTCCCCTCCCTCGTCCCGCACACCCCGCGCCCTCAGGCGGCGTCTTCTCTCCCGCGCGCACGGCGGCCACCATGGCGCAGCCGGCGGCGGTTAGGGGAGGCGCCACCGACGCTCGGCTGCGGCTACCTCTCCCCCACCCTTTCTCTGCTCTGCTCCTCCCCCTTTCCCTCCTTCTCTCCCCATAGTGAGGTCTAGAGGGCCGGCCTTCGGCCGGAGATGGAGAGGACGGCGGCGCCGCCGCGTGTCCCTCGCCGGCGAGCGCGCTGCCTCGCGGGAGAGCGCGCCGCTGTCGAGCGGCGCCCTGGTGGCACCCAAGCCCAAGCCCGAGCCCGCGCGCGCACGGAGTTTCGCGGCCGCGGCTCGGCTCCGTCCGTCGGCGTTGGACGCCGGCGATGAGGTAGGTAAGGCCTTGCTGCCTCTTCCCCTCTCGTTCTTCCTTTTCTTTTACCCTAGATCTTGATCTAGGGTTAGGGTTAGGGTTTCGGGTCTGTTTGCTTTTTTTGATTTTCAATCGATTTTCTTTGATTTTCCCGATCTATTTCTACTTCTAGTAGGCGTATGATATTAATGTTAGACCCCTAGGATCACTAGATGCACAAATAGCCGGGATCTTTGAGTTCCACAGAGAGACATAGAAGTTCTAGGATGCACATGCACGGATCTACTGCTAGGGAGAGAGGGAGAGATAGAGAGGGTTCGAACCTTCGCCGCGGGGTGCGGCAGCGGCGGCGGAGGAGCTCGAGCCCGACATCACGTTCGCGTGGTGAAGTCTGCACTAGGCAGCGACACGCAGTGCAGGTGCCTCTCGCCGGGGTCGTCGGGGCGCCGGTGTTGACGAAGCTTCCTGTCACTCCTGCGCCCCCCAGATCGGTGGGTGTGTCGGTGGGGGGTGGCGGCTCAGGTGAACCTCGTGACTTGACCCGTCCGGCCCCCACCTCTTTATATAGCGCAGTGCAACAGGGGCCCACCAACCATTAGGGTCGGTGCGCCCCCGATCAGGGCGCTAGACCTAGGCCCAATGGGCCGTTGGGCCCACTGTAGGGAGATCAATCCTAACAGGAAGCTCTTGTGTTCGAGGAGGAGATGGTGTACGGGACTATGATGATGCTTATTGTGCTCTTCATTGGGGCAGAGGAGAGCTGAAGGAGGCTCGTTAGTGTCATGGTTGGGCTCGGGTTGTCAATGGTGATGGCAGCCAGAATCTTTCGACTCCTAACGGTTCTCTCGCCGGAGCTCGAAAAGGAGAGGTGCAGGATGGAGTCTACATGGTGCTGGAAATTCATGTGGGGGCGATTGAAGTTTGGTGGAAGGGGGGGAGAGTTTGTCCGACGGCTTGCTGCTTGACGGAGGAGGAAACGAAGGGGAGGAGGAAGAAAGAAGCGTCGAGGGTGCTATGTGGTGGATGGATGAGAAAGTAAGTTTTTTTAAAAAAAATGTCACCAGCATGGCGCCATCATGGAGTGCCACGTCGACTGCGGAAGCTCGCGTGGCACATTTTAGACCTAGATAGACCCTTTACGTAGTTTGGAGACACAAATAGATGTTTTGAGAGTTTGGGGAACTGGATGACATTACGCGATTAGTTTAGAGACAAGTGGTGCATTTTACTCTAAATTATTTTATTAGCCACAACAAAACTGTGGCCTCTAGCTATACAAAAGTATGTGAAATTATGGATGGAGCCTTTAGCAGCGGTAAAAATGTCGCTTCAGGCTGTCCGCATTGGGGCACATTAAAGCCCATGGTAAACGCCACGTTGACATTTATTGTGCCGCTTTACCGTGTCCAGCACTGTAGCGGGAGACGTTAACCCACCCGAAAAAAAGAGTACCGCTCAATTTTTGCTATTCCTAGCGGGATCTCGGATGCTCGCGAAACGCACACGTCGGCGCAGGGCCTGCCATCTGAAAGTGCATCTTGGCACATAATCTAATTTTGGTAATTAATGACGATATAAATTTGGATATAATGCGTTGCATGAGTTGTGCAGGAATAAAATCAAAAGAAAACAAAAGAAAGATGAAAGGAAGGTCCCCAATCCTCATTCGTATGGATTCTAACGGACGATTTAAATTTATTTACGGTTTGAATTTGAGCTTAGGATCACCGTATTATCAAGGAGGACGTGCTTGATGAGTTGAGTATGCTAAAGTGCTTATACTTGAGATGACAATCACCCAAGAGAGACACAAACACACACAAACAATCCTACACATAAAGTTCTCTGTGCGTCGGATCTTAGGCCGGATGATCCGGCCCCTAAGTTCCAACGCGCTCTGTCTGAAATTCAATTTCCATCGGAAGATCCGAACCATGCGTCGGATCTTTCAAACACTTAGATAGATTTGGGATTCTTTCTCTGGCATCGGATCTTCCATCGGATGATCCGACCCACAAGTTCTGGTGCGCTCTGTCTCTAATTTATTTTTCATCGGATGATCTGAACCCAACGTCGAATCTTTCTTGACTTAGCCAAATTTCAGAGCGCATGTTTTTCAGGGCAGCTCGTCGGATCTTGCTTCGGATGTGTTGACACCATTTTTTGACACGTGTCAGAGCCGGCGTCAATAAGGAAAGGAAATGTGTTTTGGAACTGGAATCAAATGAAGCGTTGGTTCTAGAATCAGAGAAGGGCAAAAGAATTGAAATGGTGACCGATTTGGAATCAGATGAGGCAGTGGTTCTAGAAATCGGAATCAGACGAAGGGTGAGGACTTGTGTTGACACCAGATTTTGACAAATCCGATGTAATTGGAACCACTTGTGATTAGCCATTTTTACCAGTATGGAAGCTGGTGGGTTATATGTGAAGATCCTTATTAATCAAAGTGATTAGTATAATGGCCAAGATATTACATTAATTAATTCAATGTATCAAGAGAAAGAATCGGCTTGTGCTAGTGAATCAGATATTTGCAATCTGAATCAGACATTGTTAACCGGATATAAATACAATGGTGGCCGAATTATTTTATTATTTATGATAGAAGTTGTTGAGCCATCCAAGTATCGGCAAAGAGGTCTTCATCGGATAATTTTATGTGCATCGGACAATGTCAATCAGACAGTCTCCATCGGACTATTTGAGGCAATCGGTGGGAGTAGACCTGAAATCAGTAGGAGCCAACGTCATACAAGATTATTTTATTTATGATAATAAAGGCAAGGAGACGAAGTCCGCACTTGATGCATGTCCTGATCGGCTTGAGAGAAATCACGGGTAGCAAAAAGAGCTAAGGAGCCGATTTGACTCCAAGTGCATCACGTTTGCTAGCTAGGAGATATATGTGGGAATGATTAAAATAAAGAGCCTTTGTGGCATGCACACACATAATGGAATCACATGAGAAGTAAAGTTAGCATCGGACGTCATGGGAAGAAGCAAAGCTAGCATCGGACATGGCACAATCGGACATGGTGATGTTTTAGGACAGTCGGACATGGTGCTATGCCTGTTTCGTAAGTCCGAGAAAATATCATTGACAAAGGAAAAGCTCGATGGACGAAGTAATTAGAATAAAATAAGAATAAGTTGCCGTATGAGAAGCACAAGTCCAAGATGATCACGCAAGCTAATGACTTCTTCACATATAAGTCGGACGGAGAGTATTATTGCCAAGGATTCTACAAAAGGAAATTAGAGTTCATGTATCTTAAAATTAGTAGTTTTTGACTAGATATTACTTTTCTAGCAAGATTGGCACGTACGTCATTAGTTGAGGTGCCCAGGGTATAAATATGTTCCTATGGCCATTGTAAACGGTTTATCACAGCATCAATAAACAAACCCTTTTACTTCCAGTACCTTTACTTTTCTGTACCAGCGACTTCGCCATCCTTTTTATTTTCTTCACGAGTTCTTTCAAGTTCGTCGGGTTGCATTGCCTTGATCTCCGACTTGCTTGTAAGTTCCGCTTTTACCGAGTAATTTCTAGGCTTTAACCTCCGGGCGTATCGCTGAGGTTTCGTCTAGATTTATTCAACAGTTATTGATATCTGCTAGATCTGCAAGTTTTATATCAATTCTTGTTGTTCTAGTTTTTATCACCAATTTATCCTGTTTAGATCTAGATTGTTGTCGGCTCATTATCAAGTGATCTGTCCACTATATCATCCAGTTATAGCCGATTAGATCTGTTTCTAACATTGTTCATAAAGTCTCGGCTAATTTGTTAGCTGTTTCTTTTTTTTTGCTGCACCTACATTGATTATCTGTATAAACTTGGTTACAGCCGACTGCTTGCACAAAGTGTCGCACGCCGATTTCATCAAGAGGCCAGTCTCGGCAAGCCAGCCGATTCGGCTAGTATTTTACCACATATTCTTCCTTGTCAATCAATAGATCAGATTGACTGGCACACCCCGGTTTTCAAGGTTACACCTGCTTCGTATGTTAGTGCATTTGTCTCCGCCTGATTTTTGCGTCAACAGGATGATCCGGCCCCAAAGTTCCGGGTGGCTCTGTCTCGAATACTTTTCCATCGGATGATCCTAACCTTGTGTCCGATGTTGTGTTGGAACTTACATCGGATCATCCGACCCTTGTGTCGGAACATACATCGGATCATCTGACCCTTGGGTCGAAACTTTCCAGACTTAGCCATATTTCAGTGTTTCAGCCTTATGAAATTCAAATTTCGGATGATCCGACGCACCGTCGGAAGATCCGGTACCCTTTCGCAGAACACATAATGGCTAGTTTTTGGGGGTTGGGTATTTATACCCCGTCACCCCCCTCATTCAATGTTGCTACCTCCACGACCAAACACACTAGATTAAAAATGTCTTTTTGTGTGAGTTTTTCAAAATATTTGGATTTGTGATCGTTGGATCATTTCTTGTCTCAAATTAATCATGGATATGTAATGATGATTGTGGCTGATCAATTTGGGGCAAGTGTTGTTATATGTCCATAGCTAAATCTCTCAAAATCATCGTTCGAATCTCATCTAGAAAAATTCTACTTTCTTGTCCATCGGATCATCCGACCCATGGTCGCGGATCATCTGATCCATATCAGAAGACCGGATCTTACCCAGCATCTTCCGATGAATCTTATCCCACCGGATCATCCGACCCACCGTCGGATCATCCGACAAGTGCATCGACTATAAATGTCGGGACTTAACCGTTCGGCCCCCAGTTTCTTTCTTTCTTCCCACCGACGGCCGCCCGCTCCTCTCCACTCACCCGTGCGGTGATTTCAAGTTTTGCCCAAGGGATTCATGATCTTCAAGCTCCCTTTGACTCCCCAAGCATCGGAGGATCGATCCCCATCGGATCTTCCAAAGTTGTCGGGGGAAATCTCAAAGGTATTCTCATTCAAAATCCCTTTTTCTCGATCTATCAATGTAGAAGGTTCTAGTGGATTTCTTTTGGTGAATCATCTTGAATACATGCCTAGAATCTTATCTCAGTTGTTGGGCTAGAACTTCGATTCCATGAACTTTAGGTTTTGCTCGGACTCTGTCGGATCATCCGACTGTGCTTCGAAAGATCCGCCCGTCGGATCATCCGACGCACATCCATAAGATCCGACAGGACTGAGAGCATGACAATTCATTCTAGTCTTCCATCTTTGAACCATCTGTTAATCCTTGATCGTTTATCCATCCAGATGGGTCGTACCAAGGCCTCGGGCAAGAAACCACCTCCTGTACCTACCAAGAAGCATGCTACTCATGAAGATTCAGAGACTGACTCAGATGAGGAGATTAGGGAAGTTGGGAAATCAAAGAGAACATCAAAGAGTCTTCTTCTAGGAGTGTTCGTGGCAGGGGTGCCACTAGGGGAAAGAGCAAGGAGCTCCGTACCTATAGCCGTTCAAAGTCAAAAACTCCGAGAAGGCAAGAAGGGTCACTATACAATGATAACATTGATCTATCTTTTCTCCTTCAGAACATCATTAGTGTTAGGATTCCTAGCCATGCTCATGACGACCCTCCATTGGTGAATTTCTGGCTAGCGACCAATAGCATGAAGCCATTGAGATTCAGTGAACATGAGGACCCAAGATCTATTCCTCACGAGCAATTCAAGGGGGATCCTCGCTTTTGGCTTCCACACCAAGCCGATTGGTATGAATCTGTCATCTTGCACATTGGACATATTTGCACTCCCATGAAGTGAGTGGATTGGAACTACATGGATGGCATCACAGGTCCACTTGCATCGGTGATAAAGGATGTGCATGAGAGATGCGTGGAAATGGATGTGGACAAGATCATTGGCTTTTGTGGGTCCTTACAATGAGGAGATAGTGGCCCAATTCTATGCCACCCTTTGGATTGAACAAGCTAGGGACACTATGCATTGGACCACAAATGGCAAACGATTCTCAGCGTCATTACATGAGTTTGCCAGGATGTTTGGACTAGCGGAGGAGACCGCTTATGCTCATACTAGGAATGATCATAGCAAAGTGGATCTTCACAGGGGTTTGGAGCTTGAGGAGACCAAGATGGCATTCATGTATGATGGTGCTTCTGGTCAAGTTCAAATTGGCAAATACCATGGTCTCTAACAAGTTGCTCAACCAACTCTTTAGAGGGACCATGTATCCTAGAGCCGGAGATGCGGACAACATATCTAAGAGGGCTAAGAACTTGCTATTCCAAATGGCTCCCGGCAAGACCAAGTTCGAAGTTTTCAACTTCATTTGGAATGAAATCATCCTTTGCTCCTATGACTCCACAAGTGGATGTCACTATGCACCGTACATCTTTCATATGATCAAGAATGTGTGTGGTGTCAATATCCTAGCCGATCGAGTGCATTCCCCATATCACTCTGCTTCGGGAAAGATTGCTCAACTCCTAAAGCTCAGGAACAAAGCTTATGTGCCGGTCCAAGCACCACCCTTACCATCTCATGGAGCTTCTTCTTCACGTGCACCACGTGCTCCTTCATCTTCATATGTTCCTCCGCCTTCTAGTGGTCATGGCAAGAAAGACAAGCTTGACTCTATTCTTCAAGAAGTCTTTGCTTGCTTCAACATGTGTCGCCAAAATGCCCAAGACATTCGTTTAGACTAGAAAATACTTGGATGAAGAGATGCTCAAATTTGAGAGGCGGCAAAAAGCTATCATGACCAAGGTTGATCTTCCACACTCTCCCGTTCGTGAGCCTAGAGAGTTTCCTTCACCTCCACCTTTCTATAATCCTCGGGAGGGAACGTCTCAAGGTTATGTCTTTGGTGCTTCACAAGAAGAAGAAGAGGAGGAAGAAGAGGAAGAGGAAGAGGAAGAGGAAGAAGAAGAGGAAGTGGAAGAGGAAGAAGAGGAGGACGATGAGGACGACGAGGAGGAAGATGATGATGAAGACGATAAGTAGCTCTCTTTTCGGTCTTTGATGACAAAGGGGGAGCGAATTTGGGCTTTGGAGACCCCTCATTATCATCTTTCGCTTTATCTATCTTTTTATTCATGTTTTAGTCTTGTGGACATGTAATAACTTTGAATTTGTGTTATGTGTGATACGTGCCAAGTGAGACTTTTATTTGTAAGACTTAATCAAGGTTGATCTTAGTGTGATGTTGAACTCTTGGTTAAATTCATGGTTGTGATGCTTATGTATGGTAAATTGTTATTTCTCACTTTTGTTGATGTGAATATCTTGTCATATGCATCGCATTGATTTTATCACAATTATGCACATGTATGCAATGATTAAGGGGGAGTTCTTACATAAACATGAGCATAGGCATTTGAGGCCATTTGAGTTGAACATGCACATGTTTAGGGTGAGCTGCTAATTTTATTTGGATACAAAACATGAATTTTATTCCTATCTTGTGAACCAAAGTTGTGTTGTCATCAATTACCAAAAAGGGAGAGATTGAAAGTGCATCCTGGCACATAATCTAATTTTGGTAATTAATGACGATATAAATTTGGATATAATGCGTTGCATGAGTTGTGCAGGAATAAAATCAAAAGAAAAGAAAAGAAAAGAAAGATGAAAGGAAGGTCCCAATTCTTATTCGTATGGCGATGGATTCTAACAGACGATTTAAATTTATTTATGGTTTGAATTTGAGTTTAGGATCACCGTACTATCAAGAGAGATGTGCTTGATGAGTTGAGTATGCTAAAGTGCTTATACTTGAGATGACAATCACCCAAGAGAGACCCGGTTCTTTGTGAACTCCTCAACGGGGACGTAGCTCCTTTGTGGAGCGAACCTCGGTGACAAATATCGTGTCTTTGTTCTTACTATTGTTCTTGTTGTTCATCACCTTATTTGTGCCCGATGTATGTGCTTGGTGTTGTTCGACCTTAGAGATCATATTTAGGTGCTTATTTACTTCATCTAGCAGCTTTGTATTCAAAGGGAATCTTGAGTAGCTTGTTAGATTTTGAATCTCGAAGTTAGTTATCTCTCTGTGTCGGAAGATCCTACACAGTGTCGGATCTTCCGAGCTTCGGAAGATCCGAGACTGCGTCGGATCATCCGACCATATGACAATTTCGTGAAGAATTTTCAGGATTTATAAACAGGCCCTATTCACCCCACTCTAGGCCTAGTGTTGGTCCTTCACCATCCCAACCTCTGCACCCCGGGAGGCGGAAGGGGAGCGAGGCAGCTAGCAAAGGACGCCGCTGCCGTAGCGACCCGCCACCACCGCCATGACCCGACAATCACTGGCGAGCCAGAGAAAGAGAAGAGAGAGAGAGACTGGCTGAGGGAGCAGGAGGGGTAAGCGTCCGGCAGAGCAGCTCCTCCGCACCGCCGCGCGCGAGCTCATTCGTCGCGGACGCGAGGTCTCCGACCGTCGCGCGCAAAATGTCTGGCCGCCGCGCACGAGGTCTCCCCCTGCCAGCGTGCAAGGTCTCCGGCCGCCGCGCATGAGCTCATCCGATGCCGCGCGCGAGTTCTCCGGCCGCCGAAGCAAGGAGATGCGGAGTAGGCCGCCACGGGACACAATGAAAACAACAGCTAGACCCCGCGGTACAAGCCGACAACCGCGCGCGAGCTCCCCTGCGAGCAGGCCGGAGCTGGAGCTCTGCCGCGGCTCCTCCTCCGCCCCTGCTCCTCCTCAGGGAGGGACGAGATCTGCTCAAGAAAGAAGAGAGAAGGCCCTGTGGTCGCCTCGTCGCCGCCCTCCGTCGGCGGAGCACCTCCTCTCCTCCTTAATCACGGACTGCCTGCACCGTCGCTTCGCGAATGTAGGGAAGGTTCGGGAGAGAGGGACAAACCGACAGAGAGAAAGGTGGGGGTGCGGGGAAGAAAGGGCGGTAGTGGGGTTAAAAAATCTGTGTTGTGTGTCCCGCGTTGGTGGTGGTTGGTATAGAGGGTGATATATAGTGTGACGAGTGCACGAGAAAAATGTAAAAAGTAAAGAATCTTGATGTCGGTGATATGATCTCCGGCAGTCTTCCACGGGGTAGCCCACGGAAGTGATTTGTATGTAGGGAAGATCGCAAAGATCGGAAGCTAGATGGTTAGGGTGGACAGACACAAGGATTTAGACAGGTTCGGGCCGTCGACTCGACGTAATACCCTACGTCCTGTTTTGGGGTGTTGTATTGCGTGGATTGTGTGTTGATGTGAGTTGAGTTGTTTGAAGGGGGTCCCTGCCCGCCTTATATATCGGGGGGCAGGGTTAAAAGTCGGTTTGTAGCCGATCCTATCTCTAAGGATCCTTTCCTTCTTTACAAAAACTCCTATTCTAACTAGAACTTCACCTTCCAGATCCTTCCTACATGCGCCGACTTGTCCCACACGTCATCAGGTCCAGAACGGTGGGCCAGGCCGCCCCCTATCGGTGGGCTGCCAGGCTTGCTCGTGAGGTACCCGGGTACTATATCCCCCACAGTAGCCCCCGAGCACTTCTTGGCCGATCGTTGGCTGTAATTGATCTGTCTTTTTCTTGCATGATCCGAGTGCTCCCAAGTTGTCTAGGACTTCATCCGAGTGGTTTCGAAGAAGATCCGAGTGGTTTCGAGGAAGATCCGAGTGCATGCTCAAACGTTCCTGAAAACGATTCTTCAATTGTAGCCGTAGTGAGGGGAAGAAGTGCTCTTTTTCACGACGCGAAAGCGAAGTGTATACACTTAGCCCCCGAGCCTTGGGCAATTTTAGTATAAAATTGGCCAAGGGTCTTCAACTTTTCTCCATCAAAATCTGATCTTCAATGGCGTGCACCTCCTAGGTGCACCCATTGGGTGTAGCCCCCGAGCCTTGAGCAGAGTAGAATAGTCTGGTCGAGGGTCAAAAATAAAATATCATAAAGCTCTTTTTGAATTTAATCCATCAATGGCGTGCACCTCCAGGTGCACCCATTGGGTGTAGCCCCCGAGTCTTGATTCGACTCGGCACGATCGTGTCAAGACTCTAAAAGCCGTAAATCCTGACTGAATCTTTCAGCCCCCATGCCTCTGGGCATGGATTTTGAATAATTTTCTCCTTTTAGGGCATTTTTATTTCCCCTTTTTAAGAAATCTTTTCTCAAGTTCTTTGAACTCGGCGTGACTCCCGAGTCGTGTCCCACGACCCAGCTTGACCATATGGTAAATCACCTTCTCACAAGATTTATACTTGTCAGCACTTGACCCAGATTTCCGAGTCAATTTAGCGATAGTATCGCATGCCTTACGTAAAAATCAATTGCAAGGCTGCAATATTAATTGCAAAAATAAGCCTGGCCGTCGACTAATTTTAGCCTCACGACCGAGTGGTTTCTGCCCCTGAACACTAGCTCAGGAACCCACGTAGTTGTTAATTAACAGAACCGAAAGGTCGTGCTATATTTTAGCCTATCAAAGACTTAAGTCAGCCCATTTAGGCCCATTAATCCTGTTAAGCCCATTGTTTCCTAGGGAAACTAACGGTTGCCTCATGAAGCCAGAATATCGCGAGATATCGCGACTCCATATCGCATCTTTGAATTTAAAGCGACGCGACGTGCTAGCGTCGGTTAAGTTCCCGAGACAAACATCGCGCCGCGCGTGGGAGGAACGGTTCATTCCATTATAAGCCATCCCCGCCGCAATCTTCTTCCTTTCCTCGCCATTTGCCTTCTCAGCATCCAAGTTCTCCTTTCTCGCTCAGGCGCAAACCCTAGATCCACTTTCATAACCTCAAATCTTCAATCCCCAATCTCTGCTTGTTGCGACCATGGCGCCGAAGCGGAAGGAGGCGCCGAAGCGGAAGGAGAAGTCGCCAGGAAAGAATCGGTCAGTCAGGGCCAAGACCGCCATCGATGTCTCCGTGGATCGTGCCGCCGAGTGGAGGAATTCCTCTACCACCACCAAGCGCCTCGAGCAGCATGTCATCGATGGCATTCTCCCAGACCAGCAAACCGCCGAATGGCGTGCAGCCTTCGGTGAGTCTTTTCCCACCCCAAATTCCTCTGATTTGGTGGTGTTTGAGTCCTTTCTTTTGCGCGGATTTGGTGTTCCTGTACACCCTTTTCTCCGCGTCTTGCTTCATTTCTATGGGATCAGTCTCTGCGCACTGAACCCAAATTCAATCCTTCACATTGCTATTTTATCAATCTCTGTGAGGCCTATCTTGGGATAGAGCCTCACTTCAATCTTTTTCTCCATCTTTTCTTGCTGAAGCCTTATCCTGGCACCGAGCGCCCGCGTGTAGTCGGAGGCGCCGGGTTCCAGCTCCGTGAGGGTCGAACCCAGGAATATTTTGAAATTCCTTTTCCTACTACCAATAAAGGGTGGCAATCCGAGTGGTTTTACATAGGAAACCACTCGCCTGCCATCTCTCCTGAAATAGATACCCGTCCTATTCCCTCCAAGTCCTGGAGCTCTCTCCCCAAAGACAGCAATATGGACGAGGTTCGGGAGCTGCTGAGCCTCATTGCCGAGCTGAAGAACAAAGGGTTGACTGCCGTAGGAGTGGCAGCCAACTTCGTGCTGCGCCGGATCCAGCCCCTCAAGCAGCGGGCTCATCCGGCATATGAGTACTACGCCGAGGGGGACAACACGCGTGAAGCCCCCGAGCGTGTTGATAAAGGCCAAGCTGCGGCCCGGCTTGCCAAATTCTTTGCATCAGGGACTTCCTTGAAGACTTCTGATGGCCCTCCGGCATACAACTTGTCAAATCCTCGCCCTGAGGTAATGAATCGATTTGTTGTTGTTTTATGTTTTCAATTCCACCCATTGGGTGTAATCTCGTTGAAGAACTGAACCCAACTTTAAAATGCAGGGTCGAGCTGCTTTTGTTTCAATGCCCCCTCTGCCTGAGATGCCGAAGGGAGTGGACCAGCCAGCATCGCGCAGGGCCGGTACTGCTGAAGAAGCACTCGGAGGAGCCGAGGATGACTTGAATGACTCGGATATGAGTCTGTCATCCTCACCTTCTCCGGATGTATTATCGCCGAGTGGTGGCAAAGCTGCCGTCGTCCCGAGGAAGCGAAAGAGCTCTACTTCAACGGGGGTCGTGATTGGGGATGCGCCGAGCCGTCGCCAACTCATCCTCACCGAGTCATCAGACTCAGATGATGACGAAGGTGGTGATGCCGGGTCATCAATCCCGCCCTCACTTATTAACTCAGAGCGTTCTCCCCTTGCCATAGTACCTTTGCGTACAGCAAGTCCAAGGGACCTTCCTTCCCCCACTCGGAAAGGAAAGCGCCTGAAAGTGCGCGTATCTACTCGGTAAGAGATTGTCAACATTTTATTGACTTTTATGTTTTCCTGTGATTGCTCCTTATTTGCTTTGTCCTGCAGCACGCCGTCTGAGATCCCCTTTGTGGGCTCTGCGCCGCGACCAGTCGGCGAGACAGAGATCCCAGTGATCCAAGTGCCAGAAGTAACTTCCTACTTGGCTGATCCTCCTAGTGATCAGCCTGTGGAGCCACCACAAGAATCACCGCGCGCACCAACCCCGGCTCCGCCGAGTCCTGCTCAAGCGTCGCCGACCGTACTGCCTACTCTTCCCCTGAGCAGCCCCCAGCCTGCTCCTGTGAATGAGCAGACTGCGACGATGGAGGGGCCCCAGATTGCAGAGGTCAAAGTTGCTCCTGCAGCGGTCGTGACTTCGGGTGATGGTGCCGCTATGACTCCTCTGGCGGAGTTCAAGTCGCTCCTTCGTCGTCTGGGACTGATGGCTGAGGTATTCCTGAGCCACCTTTCTTGTTTAGGTAGAGTACCGAGTGGTACAGTTGTTTGTTGTGTCATCTGATGATCTTTTGCAGGAAATAACTGCCGATGCCGAGGCCAAAACCTCGGAGATTCAAAGGCTTGTTCCTGCAGCGGGGGAGTGAATTTGGGCTTTGGAGACCCCTCACCACCATCTTTCACTTTATCTATCGTTTCATTCATGTTTTACCTTGTGGACATGTAAGAACTTACTTGTGAGTTGTGTTATGCTTGATGTGTGCCAAGCGAGAACTTTTATTTGTAAGACTTAATCATGGTTGTGATGTTAGTGTGATGTTGATCTTGGTTAATTTCTTGGTGGTGATGCTTATGTATGGTGAAATTTTATTTCTCACTTTTATTGTTGTGGATATCTTGTCATATGCATCACGATGATTTTATCACACTTATGCACATGTATGCAATGATTAAGGGGGAGTTCTTTCATGAACATAAGCATCGGCATTTGAGGCCATTTGAGTTGTACATGCTCATGTTTAGGGGGAGCGTCCCTAAATTTATTGGATGCAAACATGAATTTTATTCCTATCTTGTGAACAAAATTTGTGTTGTGATCAATTACCAAAAAGGGGGAGATTGAAAGTGCATCTAGGCACTTAATCTACTTTTGGTAATTAATGACAATGTAAATTTGGATATGATGCTTTGCATGAGTTGTGCAGGAATAAAATCAAAAGAAAAGGAAAGAAAGATGAAAGGAAGGTCCCCAATTCATATTTGTATGGTGATGGTTTCTATCAGAGGATTTAAATTTATTTATGGTTTGAATTTGAGTATAGGATCACCGTACTATCAAGGGGGACATGCTTGATGAGTTTAGGTTGTTAAAGTGCTTAT
The DNA here is from genome assembly GCA_015476505.1 of Urochloa ruziziensis. NCBI lineage: Eukaryota > Viridiplantae > Streptophyta > Magnoliopsida > Poales > Poaceae > Urochloa > Urochloa ruziziensis. Next base: position 26,494,032 of record CM027123.1, on the reverse strand, counting down.
ACTTGAGATGACAATCACCCACGAGAGACACAAACACAAAATAATCTACCCTACATAAAGTTCATTGTGTGTTGGAACTTAGGCCGGATGATCCGGCCCACAATTCTGGGCGGCTCTGTCTGAAATTCATTTTCCATCGGAAGATCCGAACCATGCGTCAGAATTTCCATGACTGTGACACCCTCAAAATTAAAAAGAATTATTTAATTAATTATTAGCTTTATTAAGACTACTATAGGCTAGAATAGGAGTTTCTAGGAATAATAGGGAATAAAATAATAATAGAAAAATAAAATAAAGTTCTATCACTTGAGTGCTCTATAAGGATTAAACTAGTATCGAAAACCCTAGGACAAAATTAAAAGAGGTTGGTTTAAAATTAAATTCAAAAACACTTTTCAAAACCCCCTTAGGAAAATAAGAAGAGGGATCCTATGCTTAGTGGGCCAACCAGTCGCAGCCCGGATCTCCTAAAGTCCAGCCTCGGCCCCTCAACTCCCCTCCATGGCTCACTCCCGACCGGCCCAGCCCAGCGCGTCACTCTCTCTCAGCTCCCTCCCCACGAAGTCCATTCCTCACCCCTCAACTCCCGGCCCAGTCTACTCCGCCCCCTCCTTCTTCCTCCTCTCTCTCCCTTCCCCGATTCTTCCCCCTTCTCTCATTACTCCGGCGCCGCCGCCACCGCGCGCCCATGCCGCCGCTCTGCCCCTTCTCGCCTCGTGGCAACCGCAGACCGACACCACACCACCACCTCCATTCCCTGCTCGCGTCAGAGAGGCCATCCCAGCACGGGAGCCCTCTCCCCCTCCATCCCGTGGCGCCCGTAGCCCCGCCGCCGCCGCCTGATCTTCCCCCTCTGGTCGAGATAGGCTCGACAGAGGCGCGTAGGACGCGTGCCACCTACACGCGAAGCCACCGCACATGAAGAGCGGCGCCGACGCCCTCTCCCCGGCCATCCGCACGATAACCCGCGGCCACGCGTGTCGAATGCCGGCGAGGCCACTGCGCCACGCGTTGGGGCTCCGCTGCTCCGGCCAGACCCCGGGGAGCATCGTCGGGCTATAAATAAGCCCCGCGCATGCCTCGGATGGAACTCACCCCGCCACAGCAACACCACCGCCGCCACCACAACCGCGGGAGCACCGCCGCACTGCTCCGGCATCCCCGCCGCCGCCAAGCCCCTGGGTTCCCCTTTGGCCGCCGCGGTGCTGCTTGGAGCGCCCTTAGACGCTCAAGGCGTGGACTGTTGTGCCCCAGAAGGCGCCTACGCAGTGGAGGAGCGCCGCCCGAGCGCCGCCGTGACCCGCAACCGCCGCCGGTCGTCGGAGCACTACCCCGGCCATCCCTTGCCTCTGCTACCCCGAGGTAAGCACCGGTTGACCCACCGTCCTCTCCCCGGCCCTCTTCCTCCCCTTCCCAACATCTAACCGAGCCACGGCCAGTTGCCATGTGTACCGCCGGACCCCGGCGAGCTGCCGGCCGACACCGGCACCCCTCCTCCGCACCTTCATGCCCCGGCGCGTTCTGCATCCCCCACTGGATGCGCGTGACCATTAACTAGAAGCCCAGGAACCCCCTACCACATGTTCCCCTTTCCACCAGCCGCCGTCCGAACTCCGGCGAGGCCGCGCTGCCGCACTAGCCACCCACCCTCGACGTGTTCATCCCCATCATGCCCGCCGCGACCCCCCGAGCCCGTAGGTGCCTTCACCGCCGAGAGAGCCGCCCTGTCGCCGCCGGCGGCGAGCTCTCCGACGAGATTCCCCTGCTGCCTTCCCGCGCTGCCGTGAAGTCCGGCGCCTGCGTGGCGCCTGCGTGGCAACCACGCGAGCTCCGGTCCCACCTGCCAGCCACCCGTGCACCACACGCCAGCCGCCACCTCCCCCTCCCCGCCTCGCGTGTGCCCGGTCCAGTGGACTGTAGGCTCATGGGCCGGGCGGTCCACGCGCCCGTGCAGCCGGTCCACGGCACAGTGAAGTGCGGGCTAGCGCCAGAGCTGGCGTCAGCCGACCCCACTCGTCAGCCGCACAAGAGAAGAGAAAATGCTAGGTACACCCCGCTTAGTGCACCCAAGAAGTTATTTCTTCACCTTAGAATTTCCCAAAAATTCCCAAAAAATACCCAAAAATACTAGAGAAAATAATAAGCTAATTAGTACCACCCAAATTATTATACACATTTCTAGGACTTGGAATTAAAAGGATTCCTTTTCAGCCTATAGAAAGCCTCCGTTAGCGTACCCCGATTTATGCCAAATCCAAAATAAAACCCCATAAATAGCCAATAAATTCCTAAAAATATTAGAATATATTCTAAGGTTTTTCATAGGGTTAGATTCCCCAGAAACCCTTCCTAAGCTTGGAAATGAATAATTGCCTTCCACCGACAATTCGTAACCCCGCCTAAATCCCAGGAAAAACCCCGAAGCTTCTCGAAACACTGGCTCTAAACCCTCATTTAACCTAGAAACCACTCCTACGATCATTCTTTCCAACCCTTCTCTTTAACAAATAATTCACTCGCTGTGATGATTGATTAGTCATATATTTGTGCTTGTGTAGTTACTCCGCCAGGAAACCTCAGGATTTTTAGCCTCCGGCGGAGACCACCATCGTACCAGGCAAGTCTTAACAATCTCCTTGCTCATGTTAATCAACTGCATAAATATGCTCTATTCCTCCCTCGATGTCTGTAGATTGCATTGAGATTAGCCACCCAGATACCCTTAATGCACTACTAAAACAACACCCAGCACCAGAAACCCTTGCTGCATGAGGCATCAAGGGGGAGAAGATGCGAGGTAGGGTGGATAGTCTCGGAGAAGCTCCTATCCAGAGGCCTACCTTGGTCGTTTAAGGACCGGTTCTTGGGAAAGTCTTTCCAACGCCATGTACGGCTATACGGGCCAAAAATGACATAGCCTTCGGGAATGCCCTGTAATGTGAGGCCTCGACTCACACTCCACCAGCTACCTCTGGTAAAGCTACCCCAGGGGCCACGGTTGGGCAACGGAAATGCTGGAAATAGCCCCAGACAGAGGGCTGGGACTGGTCGGCACGGGTCGCATGTGACAGGGCTGGTAGGGCCCATGGGCGATGCATGCCCAATCTATATGATGCATCCATACCCGGGTTAGAGTCCTTTTGTGGACAGTTATGCGATCCCTGTTTAGACCCCAGTAGCATCTGTGGGTAGACCCAGACGGAAGCTGTCCAGTGATGGACGCCGGTGGATACGAGTCCCGTAGGGTGGCCTTGCCGTTGGCCACGGAAGGGTCACCTGACCGTATAGTCCAAGAGTACAAACCTCTGCAGAGTCAACCAATCTATCTTATAGCCATGACTCTCGGTCATGAGCCCGTCTGGTTAAAGCTCCCATAGATTAGCCAGGAAGAACCTATAGGAACAATGGTATTGAGGAGAAGGTGATTGCGGGATCGACAGAAGGATCCGGGCCAGAATCACCGGGGACTGGTAGAGAGGTTCTTGCCCCTCCAGGACCCAACACCGTCTTACCTAATAACTTGCCAACAGAAATAATGCATACACTTACCTTTGATTGCTAAGTACTTGCTGAGTGCGGTGGTGCTCAGACTTGCTTGTGAAACCTTGCAGCTCCATCGGAAGGCCTCCCTCTCCTCACCGGCGCTGCAAGTCGTCTTGATCAGGTCCTAATACCGCTCCTTACTCTTCCAATCTATTAGACGTTACCAACTTCCATGTATTTAATGTTTTTCCCTCTTACCAGGAAAAGACGTTATTTCATGCTAGGTGGGCCCGCCGAGGGGCGGTGCCCACAGGGTTGGTATCAGAGCCATAGGATACATCTTTAACCCCTACTCTAAACACCCTGAGGGCTAGAATGCACGTACAAGTAGAAATAATCTTTTCCTCATCCGAATATGATTCTCTCCTACTGTAACGACCCGAAAATTTGACTTATTTAAATTGTGTTGAGTTTTTGAAAATTTTAAAACTTTTTGTTTGGATGTGTGGATCATATAAAAACTCGGTCAAATTTAAGGTCAACCCTCAATTCCTTCCCTCTAAATTCAAAAGCTAGTAATTAAAAATTTATGCATTTAGATGAAAATCATTCTTGCACGAGTGATTTGGATTTTATTTGGCTTCTTTTGAATCTCAAAAGTGAGTTTGTATTTTTGGAGTAAATCCTAAAATACAAACTAAAGCTAACATATGTTTTAACCAAATCGACTAGCATGCACACGGGCTGATCACAGACCTCCCAGCCCGACTAACTCCTAGTTAGTCTCTTCCCAATCCAAACCTGTTAATCATGCTTAGCATCAAGCCCAACCAACGTGGAAAACCAGTCCCTTGCGTTTTTGACCTGAAGCCCAACCACCCTTGTTCCACGCACAGCCTGCCCATCTCCTTCTGTTACTTGAACCCAGCAGCAGCTCGACCAGCCCACGTCCGTCCTCCTTTCTTTCCACGTGAAATCCCAGCCCAGGTGCTAACCGGCCTGGCCTGCTACCGCTCATGCATGCTTCTGTAGTTCTGTTCCTCTTTCTTCTCCGCCACGCAGACGCCGCCTCGCTCTCACTTTGCCTCACGCCGCAGCGCTACCCGACAGCCAAGCGGCAGCGCGCGGTCACGCACGTCCACCCTGCCGCTTGTTCCACTGCATGTGGGCCCACGACGGAAGCACGAGGCCTCTTTTGACCACGCGCGCGACGCTGCCCTCGCCTCGGATGCCTGCGCTGTGCCTGCTTCTTTCCAGCTTGGCCAGGCGCCTATCTTCATTTTGCCCAAGCCAGGGGAAACGCAGCGGCCAAGGCACCTGCCGCCCTGCTGCCGTCTCTGCTTTTCGCACTCTCGCGCCTCACCTGCCCATCTCGCCGAGCCGCGTGCAACCCACGCTACCCTCCAGGATGCAGCCACGCGTCCCATGGCGCGGACGCCGGAGAGCGCCAGCCGTTCATCCAACCGGTCCTAACCCCAATCAAACCCTAGCACCCGGCTATAAAACCCAAGGCAGCCGCTCCCTTTTTCTTCCCAAGCCGCCGCCGCAGCCTGATCTCTCCCTCTCCGACCTTTTCTTCTTCCACCAGAAGCCAACAAGCCGAGCCCTCGAAGAAACCAATGCAAGTCCCTGTTGCCTTCCGTGAAGAATAGGAGAAGAAGGGGAGAAGAAGAAGAGAAGGGAGTGGGCGCCGCCGCCGCCGCGCCGATGAAGGTCGCCGCGGGCATGGGGACGCCCTCGTCGCCGGGTACGTCCACACCGAGCTGGAGGAGCAGAAGCCATCGGGAGCTCCTGAGCCGCGTCCTTGCTGCGCCGACGCCGTCCGCGCCACCGAGCTGAAGCGGCCGAGGTCGCCGACGTAGCTGTACCGCGAGCTCGGCGACGACGACGCCGCGAACCGGAGATCGATGCCGTGCCGCTGACGAGCCCGGGCTCGGCCACCTCGACGTCCACTCCGAGATCGAGCACACCACGACGCCGAGACGAACCGCAAGCCAAGCCTAGCCCTCTGCGTCCGCTTCGCCTGCGACCTGCTCGACGTTATGCATGAACGGCGACTGCGAGCCATGGTGAGTCAGCCATCCAAACCACCACTTCTCCTTTCTTGATCGCCTGCCTGTGACCACGGCCAGCGTGCCACGCTAACCCGAGGCCACCAACCTGCAACTCATGAAAGCCACCACCTCGCCCTCGTGGTGCTCGCCGAAATGCCCGACCGACCAACCTGCTGCCTTGGCTTGCCCGTGGATCGGCCTTCGTGCCGTGCTCGTCGCCCTCTTCTGCAGGTGCTCACCCCGTCGCCGCCGTGCACCGCTGCCGCGCTTGAAAGAATAGATAGAAAGTTGGTAAAACGTGGCTGCCTTACCCGGCTCACCATCGGTTCCATGTTAATATAGGGGCAACAATGCCAAGAGTCATACAAGGCTACAATTACACAACTTGTTCTACAAGGACTCTCTTGATTCTATCTCTAACTCTATATCTATACGAGTCCTAGTTAGACACAAGCAGATATCGTATGACACGTTATAATCTCGTGTCCAATACGTTTACAATGAGATACATTTAACAGCCCCTCTCAATCTTAACTGGGTTTTCTAACTAGGTTAAGATTGTTTCTAAAATCTTCAAATCTTCGCGTAGCTAGAGCTTTTGTTAATCCATCAGCCAACTGATCATTAGAGGGAATAAACCGAACTTGTAGTTGTTTCTCAGCAACTCTTTCCCTCACAAAATGAAAATCAATCTCTATATGTTTAGCTCTAGCATGAAACACAGGATTTGCTGAAAGATATGTTGCACCAAGATTATCACACCATAAAATAGGTATTTGATCTATCCATATTTTCAATTCTTTCAGCAAAGCTTCTATCCATATAACTTCGGCTGTAGCATTAGCCAAAGATTTATATTCAGCTTATGTACTTGATCTTGAGATGGTTGGTTGTTTCCTTGCGCTCCATGATATCAAGTTAGGACCAAAGAATATTGCAAAACCACCCGTCGATCTTCTATCATCTATAGAACCTGCCCAATCAGCATCTGAAAAAGCACTGATCTGTGTAGAGCTTGACTTTTGAATGCTCAATCCCAAATCAATTGTTCCTTTGACATAGCGCAAGATTCTCTTAACTGCACTCCAATGGGAAGTAGTTGGAGCATGCAAAAATTGACATACCTTATTAACAGCAAAAGCTAGATCAGGCCGGGTAAGAGTTAAGTATTGTAGAGCTCCTACTATACTCCTATACCGAGTCCCATCTTCTGAAGATAGCAAAGTACCATCTTCTATTGACATTCTTTCTGTAGCAGACAACGGAGTTGGAGAGCTCTTACAATTTTTCATGCCCACTCTTGTAAGTATATCTGAGGCATATTTTTCCTGACTCAATAATATTCCTCCTTGTAATTCCTTTACTTCAATTCCGAGAAAATAGTTTAACTTTCCAAGGTCTTTGAGTGCAAACTCTTCTCTCAAATTTTCAAGCAGTTTAGTCACCGCTGTCGACGATGAACTTGTAACAATAATGTCATCAACATAGATTAACATAAATATGGTAACACCTCCTCTTGAAAATATAAACAGAGAAGTATCTGACTTAGAGGCTCTAAAACCAAGAGCAAATAGTTTAGAGCTCAACCTTGAGTACCAAGCACGAGGAGCTTGCTTAAGTCCATATAGTGCTTTGTCAAGTTTGCATATATAATTTGGCCTTGACAAATCTTCAAACCCAGGTGGTTGCTTCATATAAACCTCTTCTTCAAGAACACCATGTAAAAACGCGTTCTGAACATCAAGTTGCCTTAAACACCATCCTTTTGACACCGCAATAGACAAGACTAATCTTATAGTTGCTATCTTAACAACGGGACTAAAAGTGTCTTCATAGTCAATACCATACCTTTGCTTAAAACCCTTTGCAACTAACCTTGCCTTGTAGCGATCAATACTTCCATCTGATTTTCTTTTGACTTTATAAACCCATTTACAATCAATTAGGTTTACTCCTCTTGTTGGTGGAACAAGACGCCAAGTCTTGTTTCTATGAAGTGCATGTATCTCTTCCTTCATAGCATTCATCCACTTGGGATCTCTAAGTGCTTCTGACAATCCTTGTGGTTCTCCTGTAGAACAGAAATTAGAGTATCTAATTGTTCCATCTGTAAAAACTTTTGGTTTAGAAATACCACGAGATGCTCTTGTTCTTGGCCCTTGCGGTGAAGCAGCAGATGTGCCCACGGATCCCCCAGACGCAGAAGATCCCAGTCCAGAGGCGGGGACAGCAGGCACGGACGCAGGCGCGGGATTCCCTTCGCTGGGCGCCGCCAATCCCGTGCCGCCACGTATACTGCTCCCGTCCGGTTGCGCTGGCGCAGGCGAATCAGCATGGGAGTGAGCGCCCGATCCGATCTGTGGCGCAGGCGAATCAGCCTGGGATCCGGCGCCATCCTCGTCTCCTTCCAAATCAGGTAAGTCTATTATTTCATGTATGCTGCCGGTGCTGTTTTTATCCGATTCTTCTTCCAGTGGTACCTGTGTATCAGCCAAAACACTAGGAGACATATCTGAGTCATGATCATTAGTAAATATTGAATCATTGCTACTTGCTTCCCCGTGATCAATATTTTGGAGAGCTTCAGGGAGAAGTAGAATCTCTTGCCGAAGTCGAGCCCCAGCATTTTCATGAAGGGATGAAAAGGGAAAGATGGATTCATCAAACACGACGTCTCGAGATATATAGACACGTCCTGAAGAGACATCTAGGCACTTAAAACCCTTGTGCATCTTACTGTATCCGAGAAAGACACATTTTTGGGAGCGGAAAGCCAGCTTTCTAGGATTGAAAGGTCGAAGGTTTGGCCAACAGGCACATCCAAAAACCCGAAGAGATGTATAATCTGGTTTTTCTTTTAGAAGGAGTTCAGTAGGAGAAGAAAAATTGATAACTTTGCTTGGCAAGATATGGCTGTAAGGAAAGCTTCATCCCAGAATTTTAGAGGCATAGATGCTTTGGCAAGGAGGGCTAATCCAACTTCAACAATGTGTCGGTGTTTTCTTTCAGCCGACCCATTTTGTTGGTGAGCATGAGGACAAGAGACCCGATGTGAAATCCCTATTGTCTTAAAGAAAGAGTTCAACTTCTCATATTCTCCCCCCCAGTCGGTTTGCATAGATAGAATTTTCCTATCAAATTTCCTTTCTACAAGTTGCTGGAAATCTTGGAAAACACGTAAGACATCAGATTTATGTCTAAGAAGATAGATCCAGGTGTATTTGCTATAGTCATCGATGAAACTAACATAATAGGTATATCTTCCAACTGAGGTAGGAGCCGGCCCCCAAACATCAGAGTGAATTAAATCAAGCGGAGCAGTAGATATATTATTAGACTTAGGATAGGGAAGCTGATGACTTTTTGCCTTTTGACATGAGTCACAAACAGACTCACTACTATTATCATTAACAAAAGATAGACTATTGTTTTTAAGGACATGAGAGACAATGGGAAGGGCAGGATGCCCAAGACAACTATGCCACCTCTCAATGGATGGCTTGCTAGCGACAAAAGCTTCCTTATGGCGTCTCTCTTCTACTGATCTTGACGCCAAGGGGTACAATCCTCCCTCACATCTTCCTTGATGGAGAATTGTCTTCGTTGTTCGATCCTTAATGAGGAAAAAATCAGGATGAAGCTCAAGGTAAGCATTGTTATCACGAGCTAATCGATGCACAGATAGGAGATTCTTTGAAGCAGAAGGGACATGAAGAATATTCTTTAGATGTATATCACGAATAGGAGAGTGCAAAGTAGAATGACCAATACTACTAATTACCATACCTGTCCCATTTGCAGTGTGGACTTGATCACGACCTCCATACTTTTCTCTTACTGACATCTTCTCAATATCACTGGTTATGTGATCTGTGGAGCCACTATCAACATACCAATTTGTATCAATGCCATAGGAGGAAGTAGATGCAGACGCTGCCGTCTTGTTGCTTGGTTGGTAATCTTCTTCGAATCTATACCAGCATTCAATGGCCGTGTGACTGTACCGTCCACAGATTTGACACCGCTCTTTAGATGTTGTTTGTCCTCCCGATCTTGTCGGGTTGTTCTGACCAGAACCACGACTGTTGTTCCCGCGACCTCTGCCTCGAGAGTTACCTCTTCCTCGACTAAAACCACTTCGACCACGAGATGCTAAATTGGCTGAGGACTGATACTGATTTTCTTGATCCCGTTGCGATTCCAGTCTAGTCTCATATGACATAACTTGAGCAAATAAATCAACAAGAGGAATCGGATCTGTTCTTCCTAGAACCGAAGTGACTAGAGGATTATACTCTGGACCAAGACCAGTTAGGATAAAAGACACCATCTCGTCGTCTTCTACCTTCTTTCCAGCACCCGCCAACTCATCTCCGATGTGTTTCATCTTGTTGAAGTAGGCGGTTGTATTCATGCTTCCCTTCTTTTGGGTTGCAATTTGCATACGGAGATTTGTTACTCTCGCACGCGATTGCGCTGAGTACATTGCCTCTAGCGCTGCCCAGACTTCAGCTGCTGTCTCCAAGGTTGCTATCTGTCCCAAGATATCTTTAGATACAGAATTGAACAAGAAAGCTAGAACCTGCTGATCTTGCGCCAGCCATGTGGAGTACGCTGAGTTTGGGTGGATCTCCCTGGACTTGTCTTCTTCCTTCACGACTTCAATGGTCGGAGGTGGCGCCTTGGATGATCCGTCAATTATCCCCATGAGTTGAGCACCTCTGATGGGGGGAAGGACTTGTGCCTTCCATAGGACATAATTGTCCCAAGTGAGCTTCTCAGAGACTTGGGGACCGAGAGGTCCTAATGCGGCGCTGGATGATGACGCCATTGGCAACCTAGATGTTCTAAAAGAAGATTGCTCTGATTACCATGAAAGAATAGATAGAAAGTTGGTAAAACGTGGCTGCCTTACCCGGCTCACCATCGGTTCCATGTTAATATAGGGGCAACAATGCCAAGAGTCATACAAGGCTACAATTACACAACTTGTTCTACAAGGACTCTCTTGATTCTATCTCTAACTCTATATCTATACGAGTCCTAGTTAGACACAAGCAGATATCGTATGACACGTTATAATCTCGTGTCCAATACGTTTACAATGAGATACATTTAACAGCGCTCCGCCTTGCGAACCCGCGCATCACCGCCGCCCACGCTTGTTAGCGCGCTGCTGCCTTGCCTTGGGCCTCCTGCGCCGCTTCGCTGCACCCATGGCCGCGGGCCTTGCTCTGAAGCCGCCGCTCGCCGCCGTTGCTGCATCCTTGACGCAGCTGCTGGCCGCCGTAGGCGTCTCCGCCTTGCCGCGCACACCGCCGCCGCATTCATCCCTGCGAGCGCTGCCGTCGCTGAAATCCTTGCTGCACGCCGAAGCCTCACCTTGTTGTGCTTGCACGCGACGATGAACCAGAGAGGCAAATCACCAAACACCTACCGCGCAGCCTCAACCTGGCCACACGATCAGGCTACAGCCTGAGCAGCCGCACGGGATCTTTTGTGGCAATGACCTCAGCGCTGATTTCACCTGCGACCTGCCGGCTCTTTTGCACCTAAGACCCTGCCGCTTTGCTCAAGACCCCCTGTCCTTTTATGTTATCACAAGATAGTCCTTCCACCTCTGCAGCTTTACACAGAGGCCCCTGTAGTTTTCGGAAATAGGGTTACATCTTTAACAAATCTGTTTAACCTTTTTATAATTAGTTTTTCAGCCGTTTAACTTCAAAAATTCATAACTAATTCCATTCAATTCCGAAAAATATGAAACCAGTTGCATTAAATTCGTAAAATCGAACAAGTGCTGTTTGTAGCTAGTTTGATGTTATTTGACTCTTCTATTTTGCTATTCTTGGATTTTATGCAATAGATGTGATGTCGAGTATTTATTTTCGTGTAGTATTTCGTCCATGCTAGATCCGAGCTACGACCGTGAAGGACTTCTTCAACTGGAAGACTACCTCGACCTTGGCCATATCAGGATGGACTTTGACGAGAAGTACAACTACAGTAATTAAGGTGTCATGTCAACTCTCAATCACTTAGATCCCCGCATGCATAGATGCTTGTGCACTTGTTTGATGCTTTGATGCCTTATTGATGAACCATGCACAGCCTTATTTTATATCATGTTCCTTGTTTTCCTACGCGTGAGCTAGCCTTCCACACCGGCTAGTTCACTTTATCATCATAACTGCCTTTGTGTTATGGATGATATGCATGATGCTATGATTGAGATGGGATATTCTTGGCGTGTGTCTTGGGTGAGTTGGTGTATACTCCTTGACGTATTTTCGCGGGAGCGGGCCAGTTGGTATTGTTCACGTACCTTGCCGGGGTGTCTCTCGGGGAGCACCCTACACTGTTGCCTATGGCGGGGCACATGTTTTCAGGTGTTTGGGAGGCGAGCCTGTGTGGCTCGCGTACTGTGCAGAGGCACAACTTGTTTGGGAGAGTACCCGCTCTCTGCAATTTAGGACCAAGTCGGCAGACCTTGATCTTTGGATTACTTTTCGTGGGTGCTATTCGCCCAAAGTGGGCATGCGATACGGCCCGGGATTCGTGTGTAGTTTTGGCTCAGCCGGCAGGCGGATTGGCGGTTTAGTATATGGAGGTTTAGAGCTTTGCTTGCCTACCGGAAGTGCCCGACAACCCTCCTTGATAGGGTGGCTTCACAGCTCCGAGGTTCGACGACTGGCGAGGTGTGCCTTGCGGCTGAAGACGTTCCCTGACTCGGAGAAGCCGGAGAGCCTTACCTACATTCAAGTCCCCGACCGTAGGTGTAGTTGGGTCGGTTGGCCACTGCCTGGCTGCACCGAGGTAGTACTTTACAACCTCTGCAGAGTTAAACCTATAGCTATAGTCCATGTCCACTGGTATGGACAGTCCTCTGATCTCTCTTGCTGACTAGACTTCTCTTGTGCTGCTTCTCTCCCTCGAGTGGTGAGCCCGGCTGAGGCCGTTGAGATGCGGAGGGGTTGGAGTACTCCGCATCGCAGATGAGAGTGGGGCTGGATCACGGGAGGTGATCTGGCAATGTGTTGGGGGTGAGGACCCCTAGAGATGGTTACTGTTGGGATTATGGATATTGCATTTTGCTCACTTCCTTGAAATGCTGCTGCGCTGCATAACTTCCACAGCCAGATATAGATTATCCGTGCACGTAGAATAATTTCTTTTCCACCTTGGCTTGCTGCCTTTGGGAGTTGACATGGCCTACCCGCTTCTCGGGTAGATGGTGCGACACAGGTGACAGGTTTGAAGACTAGGTGCTCGTGCTTTGCTCAGGTTGGCCTGAGGATTGGAGTCTACCGCTTCCGCATAAATCGCTTCGCAGGATGTTTTACCTTATATGGTTTAGTCCGGTTGGACTTGTTTCGGCTTAGGCCGAATCGTTGTACCAGGTACTTATGTAATAAACCTAGCTATTACTCTCTTTATTTCTGTTTTGTATGGATTTGTATTGCTTGAGACAGGGATTGCACGTGATAGCCACTTCCTGGGACTATCACTGAGGTGCAGAGGCTTGGAATCTCGGAAACGGGATTTCAGGTCGTTTCACCTACCTTACTCTATAAAGGAAGGGAAAAACTTTCTAACCTTCCTTTCTATACCACAGGTAGATGGCGGAGGATCAACATTGGGACAGCTGGGACAACTGGGTTGACGAAGAAGGTTGGACGCACAGGCATTATATCACGAAGCATGGATTTCCCCGGATCATGTGGGATACTCTACAGAGATTGGGATATGGCCAATACCCGGAGTATTCGGGAAAAGAAACCAAGAGGAATGGAGTGAGAAGATGTGAAATGTACCTCCGAATGCCCAGCATACAGGCACATCCGAAATGGGTACCCTGGGTAGAGCAAGCCGAGAGAACAGAATTCTCAGATACCCTTCAAACCATAGCCCTCCAAGCCCTCACCAAGATCCTCTCTAGGCATATAACCGAAACCAAAAATACTCCAGCCAAATACCTTCCTGTACTAGATTTAACAGACCACCGCTGGCTACAACGAACCGAGCACCTATAGCTTATCCAACCCACGGAGCTTCATCACATCCTAGCCACCATAGCCCAATATGCTATCTCCTTGTATAATCTCCATACCCAGAAAGAGATGGATGCCCAAACCTATCGCCGAGAAGCGGAAGAGGCGCGTCATCGGGAAAGAAGTGCCCGATTTCGGCTCATGAAAACTAAAGACCAAGCTGCCCTATCAGAATATCAAACCGAAACCGCAATGAGAAACATGACCTCTACTATAGATGAGCTTCAACTCACTATCGATACCACTACCACGACTTTCGACGACGACCCTTCTGCTACACCTTCGTCGAGTCGCGCATATGATCGAGTTCAAGTGGAAGCTGATGTTGAGGGGGAGGCAATCTCGAGGCGAGAAGCTCCACAGCTGGTACAGAAGAATCATCCTGCGTCGAAGATTAGGCCAGTCTCAGTGAGAGTGTCATGAGCATTAAATATCATGCCACATCAACAATTTTGCTGACATGGCAGTAATATTTATGAGGGGAGTGTCATGGGATGAGAGAGGATGTCATGGTCATAACACTCTCCTGGCACAGTTCTTAAAGTTTGCAGTCTTGGCAACTGTGCGGTGACACTCTCCACTGAGACTGGCCTTATAGGGGACTTGGATGAACGCGCTACATGGTCGAGGTCACAGAACATCTCTCATTTCGCTCATTCTGCTTTTGTTTCATCTTTCGAGCCTAAAAATGTTGGACACGCTTTATCTGATTCTGATTGGGTCAATGCCATGCATGAAGAGCTTGAAAACTTTGAGAGAAACCAGGTGTGGGAGTTAGTTGAACCACCTCCAAATTGCCATCCTATAGGAACCAAGAGGGTTTTCAAAAACAAGAGGGGTGAGGGTGGTGAGATAGTGAGGAACAAAGCGAGGTTGGTTGCTCAGGGGTTTTCGCAGCAGGAGGGGATAGATTATGAGGAGACCTTTGCTCCTGTTGCCCGTTTGGAGGCAATTCAGATCCTTCTAGCATTCTCTGTTACTAAAGGGTTCAAGTTGTACCAAATGGACATGAAGAGTGCCTTTCTAAATGGGGTGATCGAGGAAGAAATGTATGTGAGGCAGCCCCCGGGTTTTGAGAGTGAGAGATACCCACACCGAGTGTACAAACTCCATCGAGCTTTATATGGCCTAAAGCAAGCACCTAGAGCGTGGTATGGCAGGTTGAGGGGGTTCTTGCTTAGCAAGGGGTTTGTGATGCGAAAGGTTGATAAGACTCTCTTCTTGTTGAGAAATGGCAATGATCTTTTAATCGTTCAGATTTATGTGGATGATATCATTTTTTGTGGCTCTTCTGAACGATTAAAAGATCATTGCCATTTCTCAACAAGAAGAGCGTCTTATCAACCTTTCCCATCACAAACCCCTTGCTAAGCAAGAACCCCCTCAACCTGGCATACCACGCTCTGGGTGCTTGCTTTAGGCCATATAAAGCTCGGTGGAGTTTGTACACTCGGTGTGGGTATCTCTCACTCTCAAAACCCGGGGGCTGCCTCACATACACTTCTTCCTCGATCACCCCATTTAGAAATGCACTCTTCACGTCCATTTGGTACAACTTGATCCCTTTAGCAACAGAGAATGCTAGAAGGATCTGAATTGCCTCCAAACGGGCAACAGGAGCAAAGGTCTCCTCATAATCTATCCCCTCCTGCTACAAAAACCCCTGAGCAACCAACCTCGCTTTGTTCCTCACTATCTCACCACCCTCATCCCTCTTGTTTTTTGAAAACCCTCTTGGTTCCTATAGGATGACAATTTGGAGGTGGTTCAACTAACTCCCACACCTGGTTTCTCTCAAAGTTTTCAAGCTCTTCATGCATGGCATTGACCCAATCAGAATCAGATAAAGCGTGTCCAACATTTTTGGGCTCGAAAGACGCAACAAAAGCAGAATGAGCGAAATGAGAGATGTTCTATGACCTCGACCGTGTAGTGCGTTCGTCCAAGTCCCCTATGATCTTCGACGCAGGATGATTCTTCTGTACCAGCCGGGGAGCTTCTCGCCTCGAGATTGCCTCCCCCTCAACATCAGCTTCCACTTGAACTCGATCATGTGCACGACTTGACGAAGGTGTAGCAGAAGGGCCGTCGTCGAAAGTCGTGGTAGTGGTGGAAGTAGAAGGTACACGATCTCCACACGGTGCATGATTCTCCTCATCATCTTCCTCATCAAGCTGTTCTTCCTCAAAGATAGACTGTCCCAACTCGTCATCACCTGCACACTCAAAGACAGAAGAACTACACGGAATGGTCTCGTCGAAAGTGACTTCGCAAGTCTCCATGATTTGGTTAGTTTCAAGATTGAGCACACGATATGCTCGAGAATGATTAGCATAACCAAGAAAAATACCATCCATCGAACGAGACTCAAACTTGTCCAAATTTCATTTCTTTAGAATGAAACACTTGCATCCAAAAACCCGAAAGTGACTCACACGTGGGGAACGACCATGAAAAATCTCATAGCAAGTTTTCTTCTTGAAAGCACGAAGGAAAATCCGATTCGAAACATGACAAGCTGTATTCAGTGGTTCTGCCCAATACTTCCTAGGAGTCCTATGCTCATCTAGCATCGTCCTAGCCATCTCACAAAGCGTCTGATTCTTCCTCTCAACAACTCCATTTTGGCAAGCAACATATGGCGAAGAATATTGATGTTCGAGACCAAGATCACGACAGAAGGCATCAAAACGAGTGTTCTTAAATTCCGTACCATTGTCACTGCCTATAGCTCTCATGACACCACCATTACTCTCGTTTTTCAACCTTAAAATTAGATCTCGAACAAAATCAAATGTCTCATCCTTAGACGCCAAGAAGAACACCCAAGCATACCGAGAAAAGTCATCCACAACCACAAGAACATACCACTTCCCACCAACTGAGCGAACGCGAGCAGGACCAATCAAGTCCATATGCAAAAGCTCCCCTGGACGCTCAGTCATAATATCTGTCAAAGGTGGGTGGGAAGCAGCAACCATCTTACCATGCCTACAAGGTGCACAAACCAAATCTTTCTCGAACTTGAGCTTGGGCAATCCTCGGATAAGGTCAAGGGCACTCAAGCGTGTGAGTAAATCAAAGCTCACATGACCCAATCTCCTATGCCACTTCCAAAGCTCAGAAGAAGTACCAGCGATCAAACACCGTGAAGGACCAAAAGATCTTGAAAAATCAGCACGAAAAATCTGTCCCTCGGGAATGATCATACACACAAGACCACCTCGAGAATCAAGAATCCGAGAGTCACTACTCTTAAACCGAACCTCATAACCCTCATCAAGAAGCTGAGAAACTGAAAGCAAATTAAAACCAAGATTCTTGACAAGAGCAACCCGCTTCAACATAAAATTGTCGCTCACCTGAATAGCTCCCTCAGAAAGCACTCTACCTCTACCCTTATCCCCGAAAGTGATGTACTGCCTGGACACCACCGGGGTGAGACTGGAGAACCACTTCCTATTACCTGTCATATGTCTCGAACAGCCGGAATCCATCAACCAAAAGTTCTCCAAGCCTCCCACCTGCACAATCAAAAGCGAGAACGAGAATGAGCGAACGACTCGACACTGGGTTAGCACAAAACGAGTCAAACCAGTGTCGGGCCATCTGCTCAAAAGAGGGGTTAGCAAAATCAACTCTAC
Organism: Urochloa ruziziensis; assembly: GCA_015476505.1. NCBI lineage: Eukaryota > Viridiplantae > Streptophyta > Magnoliopsida > Poales > Poaceae > Urochloa > Urochloa ruziziensis. The sequence goes on along the minus strand of CM027123.1, from coordinate 26,476,797 downwards.
CACGTGAAACCCTCTCGTCTCTCACCATCGGAACTCTAGCACCACGCGGGGGAAAACGTGGCCTAGACTCTCTCCTAGCCTCAAAGCTACGGTCAAACCTCCCTGAACCAAACTGACCACGAGCAGGAGGCCGCCTAGCAAAACCACTACGAGCTGGAACACCACGACTACCCAGCGAAGGAACTGTACGCACAAAAGCCTCTCCTCTAGGCAAGGGTGAATGAGACACAGGCACACTACAGGAAGAGTGGTACCTGTCCCTATTCCCCATCTCCTTCTCTCGTCTCACCTCCCTCTTCTTCCTCTAGCAAAACTCTTCTAGGTGATCATCCCTTCCACAATGTTCACAATGGAAGCGGACTGGTTTTGGCTTTGGGGTTTCTCTCGGCTGTGGCTTCTCACTCTTCTGGTAACCCCCACTCCTCACAAAAGTCACTCTCCTCTGGAAGTTGTTTTCCTTTGGTGGAAACTTGGGAGGATCTGGAGTGGTGTCAAGCTTGTTCAACAGGTGGTTGGGCTTAGGTGCAAAGCTGTTCTTTGGTGGGGTTTTCTCTGGTAGGATTGGAATGCTTGTGGTGGAACTGTCTTGCTCTCTCTCTTTCTCACCACTGCTCTCATCATCCTTCTCACAACCCAAACCACGACCATCAGCTCTCTTGAACCCAGCAATCAACATCTTAAGATGTGGCTCGTGACCAAACAACCAACCCAAACACTGACGCAAGTCATCATTCTCATCTTGCAAACGATCAACAGACTGTGCTAACTCAACATTCTTCAAAGCAACCACATCGCAGGCAGAACAAGAGTTTGCAATGGGTGATTTCAATTGAGCCTCAAGAGAACTAATCATGGTACGAGATTCAAGCAACTGAGTATGTAAAGCAGGACAAGAAGTACAAGCACCTAGCAAAGAAGGTCTAGACTTCAACTCAGCAATCTCAACCCTAGCTTCTTCTAGTTCATCAAGGCAAGTCATGTGTTTTTCCTTAAGAGCTACCAAATCAGCTAGATGCACATCACAGAAAGAGCATTCAATTTCATCCGACACAACAGGAGCATCTTTCAACACAACAATCTCAGACTCAAGCTTAGCTACTCTCTCCCTAGACTCGCAAAGCAAAGACTCAAAGTCCATCGCCTTCTTTCCAGTCTCAGAAAGTAAGGCCTCAAGCTCAGCTACTCTTTCCTTGGACTCACCTAGCAAGGACCTAAACTCTCTCTTCTCCATGTTGGTCTTTCTAAGCACATCATCACGGTTATCGACCAACTCCTCTAGTCTAGCAATCTCCTTACGCAAAGAGGTGGGATCGGTCAATACCTCATCCTCGGAGTCGGAGTCGGAGTCGTCCTTGCTCTTCACGGAGTCGTGCGCCATGGTGCAGTAGTCGACAGCGGCGAAGGAGATGTCGTTGAAGTTGCGGTTCACGTTCTTCTTCTCCTTACGGTGGCCGCGATCTTCATCTTTGCTGCTTGAGCTTGACGATGTGTTGGTGGAGCTCGTATCGATGTCGCTCGCATCAGCCACCATCGCTCGAGGCTTGTTCTTCTTGTGCCCACCGTGCTTGTTCTTCGACCTTCTCTCTTCTTTGTTCTTGTGCTTGGAGCGGTACTCGTCCTTGGAGCGGTGCTTGTGGTCATCTCGCGGGCGGTGCTTGCGGTTGTAGTCGTTCTTGATCTCCTCGGGGCACTCGGCGATGAAGTGGCCCATCTTCCCGCATCTGTAGCACGTACTCCCGGCACGCCTTGAACCCTTGCGGTTCTGGTACATCCTCTCGAACCTCCTGGTTAGCAACGCGAGATCCTCCACACTCAGCACCTCATACTCCTCATCTGGAAGAGACACAAGAGAAGACAAAGCAAAGTGTCTGGGAGTATTAGCATGTCCATAACCAGAGCCACCGACTAGAGCTAGACTATGGGGATCAGTCAGAAGACTTCAACTTGGAGAAAAGCTCATCAACCGACAAAGTTTCATAGTTAGCTGACTCCATGATCGCCTCAACCTTGGCACCCCACACGGATCTATCAAGTGCTTGCAAGAGCTTGATAGCTCTGTCATGATCCGAGTATGGGAGGATGGTGATGTTGGCTTTCATGTTGTTGACTATGGAAGTGAAACGCTGAAACAAAGTGAAACGCTGAAACAAAGTATCAACAGACTCTCCAGGCAACTGAACGAAATTTTCATACTCTCTGCGATACATCGAGAAAAGCCTAGCCTTCACATGGCTATCACCACCATGGGCTACCTTGAGCTTCTGCTAGATCTGGCTAGCTAGGTCCTTGCCCAAAACTCGCCCAAAACTCACTCAAACTGCCAGAAAAGCACGGAACAAGTAATCGACAGCTCTAGCATTTGCCTCAAACTTATCTCTCGCATCCTGGGCATCTAAGTTGGTGGGATTGACATAGTGTTCATCTTTGGTCACATCCCACAACAACTTTCCTTTGCCTCGCAAGAAAGCGCCCATACGCGCAACCCAATTCGGATAGTTCTTCCCATCGAAGTGCGGAGGCCCGGAACCCCGATCTTGGTACGCCATCTTTGGATCTTAGACTGGTTAGAGTCGCAAAGACCCGTAACCGGCTCTGATACCAATTAAAGGACCGAAACGGCGACCAGAGAGGGGGGGAGTGAATGGGAGCCGATAAAAATTTCTTTCCAACTGATCCGGCTATTTTCCCAAATCAACTCCGACGCCTCCGAAAGCGATCTTGCCAAGATCATGTAGCCACTGTCAAGCTACTGACCCTAAGAACAAGATAGACGCAGCGGAACTCGAATCGGTCGAAACGAACACAAACCGAACCAAAACCAACTCGACCCTGTGCTGCGAGGGGAGGGGGGCATTAAACCGCCTAGGGGGGGCGGTTAAATCGGCCTGCCCTGGGAGCCTCGGGAAAAGGTCAACTCGAAAGTGGATCTTCCAAACCGCTTGAGCTCTTGAGATGAGATTTTGGCCAGATGATATACACCTCCAGTAGAGTCTTTTCCCAAAAGATCTCGACCTCTAACTCACTAGAACTCCCGGAATCTCAAATCTAAGGAAGAACACCATGAACTCGAGTTCATCCCGAAATCTCCAAATCCAAAGCGATTTCCAGCGTTTGGGGGCAAGATATCACCAGCAAAAGAGGCACAAGGCACTCATACGTGAATCCCCCAAAGAAATCCAAGAGAAAATGTCCTAGGAAGTGAAGAACGAAAATCTCCCAAAACTAGCTCCAAAAATACCTCCAAAAATAGGAAAAAGAAAAGGAGCTCGTGGATTCAAATCATGGCACAACGATGAACTGAACAAACTCAATCAACAAACCATGAATTCACCTATACAAACTACGAATGATTCGAAATAGTTCTAGGTGGAGGGGATGAAGGAGAAAACTAGTTCAAAGAGAAAACCAAAAGGATAACTAGAGAGATGGCAGCCACCAACCCCTAGGGGGCCTATTAGTAGTCCAAGTGGTGGTGCTCTAAAGACTAAACTACCCCTAAGTGATACATACCCCTCAGGGGCAAATTTGACATTTGGTTTCAGATATTTTCTGGCTGGGACACCTTCCACCGCAAGCTAGCTTCCCTCCGACGCAAGCCTTGCAGTCACGCCGCGTGTCCTCTGGATCGAAGCTCCTCGACGCCGATTTTGGGCCGCCCCGGGGGGAGGCGGTTAAACCGCCCCAGGGGGCCGGTTAGACCGCCCCTGGCTGGGTGAGCAGCCCCTCAGCCCATCTTCGCCACGTCGAGTCCTCGGCCTTGGTTTTGAGGTCCAAACCAAGGGAAACCGTCCACCAATGATTTTGTGGCCAAATCACCAAACCCCGCGCGCAAGCTTCGGTTGTGATCCGCTACCTAGCACCGGCTTCTCGTTCGTGTACGAGCTTCGGTTGTGAGCCGCTACCTCACACCGGAACCAGTCCCCTTGCTCGTTCTTGCCAGCATGTGAACCGCACTTGATCCATCTGGCCACCGGGTCCCTCGAACCAAGCCTACTTGTCTCTCCGCTCCTCGGAGGCCGTCATGGCTAAGACCTTTCACGCCTGTTCTTCACCTGCACCAATGCAATCATGCCGCATTCTACACCTGCAATACTTGAGCCCAGGAAAACGTCAGTCCACACCACGTTGTCAATCACTCATCACACCAGGAAGCGACCATCCATCGGTCCTCAGACACACCGGGTCCTCAATTGTTTGTACGGATGGCTATGCTCTTGATGGTTTTGATATATATTCTTTTGAGATAGTCTCTTTTTGAATTAAAATGACAAACTGAACTTAAACTCTTTTCACCCATGAGTAAATGCCTTGGCATGTCTTGTTTGAGCCAAAATGGCTATATCTTGCTTAAGATCATGCTAGGATTTGATGTTCTTTTCAATTGGGTCAAAGACCTTTGTCATTGTGAATGTTTAGCCCATGCTTTATCTTGTGGAGGAGCATAAGCTTCTTTTTGTCACAAAGACATTTCATGTACCATGCTTATTTTGAAAAACTTGAAAAATGAGATGTCTATGCATGAAAGAAGAAAGATGAGAAAAAGATATATTTGAAGAAAATTATGCTCATGTCTCTATGCTTTCACCATTGCACACACTTCTTGCACACATGGGTGCTAAGCGGTTGCATGTTGTTTGCCGGAGAAGTCTCCCTTGAGAAGTGAACACATGGCTCCGTGCTTTGACATGACATGAGATAGAATTTGGGCGTTTGTAATGATCTTTTGTCAAGAATGCTTGTCCTATAATAATCTTGGTGAGATGAAGTTTATTTTGGCTTAAACAATCCATGTTTAGGACTTTGCTCATGAGGTGAAACTTTTGATAAAATTGCACAAATTGATCATGGCTTTGTCAAATGGCTATATATCTTCACTTTCTTGACGGCAATGCCCTTATGATGCTATGAACTATCAAGTTTGCCTTTTCTCTAATTTGTAGAATTTTGTATCGCTCATTGTCTATTTGAGAAGCTCATAGTCAAAACTTCTGCATTTTTGCCTTGATTTGTGCATTGTCAACAAGGGGGAGAGTTTGAGCATTGGAAAACATTGCTGGGCATATTTGGAAGGTTTTCGAGTTGAAACGGCATCGTTGCGAGCTTTTTGGTTCAGATTTGCACTTTTGATGGAGGTGATCTGCCAGAGGCGGTTTAACCACCCCCCCCTGGGCGGTTTAACCGCCCCCTGTGTTGAGTGCACAAGATTTGTGGGATTTTGAGCATTTTTTAGTATTTTTCGCATGCACAAGTTCACTTGTTCAGGGGGAGTTTGCATCAATGCAGGGGGAGTGCTTTGTATGTCCTGAAAAGTGATTTGGAGATTTGGAGATTTGTGATTTGTGCTTTGTGCTTTTGCTCTTTTGCCAATGGTGTTGAGCCCTTTTCGCTTCCTATGGAAGGGTCAGCGTTTTCTGAGTTTTTCTCTTGTGAGTGACTTTGATTTGGCTTGTTCTTGCTTTTGGTCACTTGCTTGAGCGATTATTTTTCGATTTCTTTTCTATTCTTCTTTTGATATCAATGGTTACTATGTGTGTGTTGTCAATGCACTCATCAAGGGGGAGATTGAGGACCCGGTGTGTCCGAGGACCGGTGGATGGTCGCTTCCTGGTGTGATTAGTGATTGACAACGTGGTGTGGACTGACGTTTCCCTTGGCTCAAGTATTGCAGGTGTAGAATGCAGCTTGATTGCATTGGTGCAGGTGAAGAACAGGCGCGAAAGGTCTTAGCCATGGCGGCCTCCGAGGAGCGGAGAGACAAGTAGGCTTGGTTCGAGGGACCCGGTGGCCAGATGGATCAAGTGCGGTTCACATGCTGGCAAGAACAAGCAAGGGGACGTGGTTCCGGTGCGAGGTAGTGGCTCACAACTGAAGCTCGTACGCGAACATGAAGCTGGTGCAAGGTAGCGGCTAACGACTGAAGCTTGTACGCGGGGTTTGGTGATTTGGCAACAAAATCATTGGTGGACGGTTTCCCTTGGTTTGGGCCTCAAAACCAAGGCCGAGGACTCGACGAGGCAAGTTTGGGCTGCTGGGCCAAGTGTGGCTGGCAGGGGCGGTTTAACTGCCCCCCAGGGCCGGTTTAACCGCCCCCCCCCCCCTGGGCAGGCCCAAAATTGGCGTCGAGGAGCTTCGATCCGGAGGACACGCGGCGTGACTGCAAGGCTTGCGTCGGAGGGAAGCTAGCTTGCGGTGGAAGGTGTCCCAGCCGGAAAATATCTGAAACCAAATGTCAAATTTGCCCCTGAGGGGTATGTATCACTTAGGGGTAGTTTAGTCTTTAGAACACCACCACTTGGACTACTAATAGGCCCCCTAGGGGTTGGTGGCTGTTATCTCTTTAGTTATCTCTTTGGTTTTCCCTTTGGACTCGTATTTTCCCTTTCATCCCTTCCACCTAGAACTACTTCGAATCATTCCTAGTTTGTATAGGTGAATTCATGGTTGGTTGATTGAGTTTGTGCTGCTCATCTTTGTGCCATGATTTGAATCCACGAGCTCCTTTTCTTTTTCCTATTTTCAGAGGTATTTTCGGAGCTATTTTTGGGGGATTTTCATTCTTCATTTCCTTGGGCGTTTTCTCTCGAATTTCTTTGGGGGATTCACGTATGAGTGCCTTGTGCCTCTTTTGCTGGTGATATCTTGCCCCCAAACGCCTGGAATCACTTTGGATTTGGAGATTTCGGGATGAACTCGAGTTCATGGTGTTCTTTATTAGATTTGAGATTCCGGGAGTTCTAGTGAGTTAGAGGCCGAGATCTTTTGGGAAAACACTCCACTGGAGGTGTATATCATCTGACCAAAATCTCGTCTCAAGAGCTCAAGCGGTTTGGGAGATCCACTTTCGAGTTGACTTTTTCCCAAGGCTCCTAGGGCAGGCCGGTTTAACCGCCCCCTCCTGGCAGCACAGGGTTGAGTAGGTTTTGGTTCGATTCATGTTCGTTTCGATCGATTTGAGTTCCGCTGCGTCTATCTTGCTCCTAGGGTCAGTAGCTTGACAGTGGCTACGTGATCTTGGCAAGATCGCTTTCGGAGGCGCTGGAGTTGATTTGGAAAAATAGCTAGAGCATTTGAAAGATTTTTTTATTGGCTCCCATTCACTCCCCTCCCCTCCCCCCCCTCTGGTTGCCATTTCGGTCCTTCAGTTTATAAACCAACCAAAGCATCAACAAAATGATTAGCTCCCAAGAATTACTAAACCAAATGATGAGGGTCTTCAATCGTGTCTAAACACCATGTTTACACAAGATTGCAAAAGAGAATATGCCGCGCAAGCACAATGAAAGCATTCATTGAAAAGGTTTTAAGAAAGAACCGAGCTCAATCATAATGAAGATGAGGACAATGAAATGGATGCAAAATGCAAATGCAAAGAGTTAGTCAAAAACAATGGTTAGCAAGGATTAAAAGGACATTCGATGTTGATCCGCAATGTTCGTTGCTCTAGATAAGCAGAGGCTCCATGCAACCCATAGAGAAACCAAAAAGAATTGCTCAAAATGACAAAGCTTGTAGCTAATAAGCAGTGCCAACAAGAAAATCGTTTATCGAAAAGAACCAAACAACCAAGCTAACAGGGTTTAGGGATAGGTTCAATGGTATCCTATATTTTTGGCTAAAAACTAGAATTTTGAAGAGAGGAATCGAGTGTAGAAATTCTAACTAAAGTTGCTTAAAAACAAAAACAAATGTAAAGTTAACTTATGGTTTTAGGATTGCTAACGGTATGAGAGTTTCTCCTAAGGGTTTGGAGGGCTAGTCAAAGTTTTCAGTTAGAATAGAGGATAAGAATAAACTTGGCTAATGTCAACGGTGACAGCGTCTAATCAACACAAGCCACTCCTACCTCCATTGGCTCTGGGTCTAGGTGTGGGTAATGGGAAGGCTTAGGTAGAAAAGGGTTTTCATAAGAAGTCATGAAAGAAAAATAAAACATGCAATGGAATGCAAGGTGGAAAATGATATGATGGTGGTCTAAAAGGAAATAAAAGTTAGCCTAGGTCAACTAGCCACAAGTTTCAAATCAAAGTGATGTACTACACTTCCTATTTCTCTCTAAAAAGAAAAATAAAAAAAGGAACGGGTTGCCTCCCGCAAAGCGCTTCATTTAAAGTCATAGAGCCCGACTTTCTCGCATACCTTCTTATTGGTGCAATACCATGGTCCTTCTTGCAAGATTTGAAGGTGTCCATGTAGACTTTATTCACTCCTCACGCTGCACATGATCATTACGCTCAATGGAAGTCTTGCCCAATTATCTCTCACATTATTATCACCTCTTTCTCCATTGTCCTTTCGTTGCTGCCTTCGTTTCATGAATTTTTCTCCTCTGTCCAGATCAGAACATGTAGCCAAACATTGCTCCAGAATGTCGTATATGAAATTATCTTTCCAACAAGTCTTTATTTTCCCAAAAAGGTTTCCGATCGAGAGAGTTATGCCCGTTTTACTCCAGCACTACAATCTGTCCCGAGCTGATTTCAGCACGCGCAGCGCCTGATGTTTTTGCCATATCTCCTTGCATGGGTCTTCAAATTTATCGATCTTGGATGCATTGGAACGAGAATTTTATGTACCTTCTGAATATTCAATTTTATCCTGTAGTACCTCTCTGAACATGAGCTCAAAAGTTGATGAAAACAGCGACGATCGTCTGAGGGATGGAGGTGTTCGGTGATCTTCGCTTGTAGTTCTTCGGGCGTGCCTTCCATGTACCCATTTGCTTCTTGTGTCCTTCATGATTGCAAACCATTTTTCTTCTTCCTTTGACATGATCATGGCCCCCAAGTTTTGCATATGATGGTGGTGTAGTTGATTGCATGTGGAACGGGCGACTTTGATGATCGTGTCCTTCTCCTTCTTCCATGAAAGTCAGAGAAAGTCTTCCTCTAGGTGCCCTTGCTGCACTAATAGAACTACTACACCTCCGGGGGTTTCTTGCCAGTGGAAGAGCAAAATATCGAAGGGGAAACTAAGCTAGGTTTTGTTGTAGACTTTTGTGAATTTAGGATCAAATCTTTGTGCATGGTTTTGTTTTTCTCTTGTGCGGAGTGGTTCTGGTGTTTAAAAGTGGAAGAACTTAAGAACATAAACTAGGAACTTTTATGAACTACATACCTGTGAAAGGAGCGCCTCAAAGGATCTTTAACAAGGCTTGGCCGGTTGGTCTAGGGGCACAGAGCCGGCCGGCGCACCACCTTGTCATGTATCCTCCTTGTCCCCTTTATCCCACATGTTGCTAGCTCCATTATAAGCCCATGTCATTGTGCTTCAGAGGTATGCACCGCCCCTTGCTTGTGAATCACTCCTTCATTATCTTGCACATTACTTTTCTCCTTTGCTTCTTAGCTTTGTCTTTCCTCCGATCATGCATTAGGTGCATGGTTGCTCCCTCCTTTCTTTTGCATGCAGTAGTAGGTGGAAGTAGCAATAATCCTCTCGCGTGACATTCGTTGTGCTGCATGGTTAGTGAAATTCGGGATCTCATCCCACATGTGCTCTTTTAAGGTCACTAGCTTGACCAAGCGCAAAGCAAGATCGAGATATATTCAAGCGTTTATCGTAAATACATGTAGTTATAAATACAACCATAATTTCAACAACAAGGCATGGTTGCAATTTAATCTAGCATGCACCTCTTGCAAAGCATTGAGCTCTCCACTTGGCAAAGGTTCTTTAACATGTAACTATCATTCTCAAGAAATTCTAGCCTATCAAAATAATCATAGGAACAAGGCCTAGAATTTAAATTATCATCTCTACCATTGGTTGAACATGGATATGCAAAATATTATCTTCAAAACCACAGGTAGCTTGAGAGTTCAATGTGTACCTTAGCCTTGGAGCTCTTCGTCTTCGTGGAGTCGTGTGCCCTTGTGCGAGACGTTGTGTTGTTGTTTATATTATAATTCATCGTTGCTCGCCTCTAACATCTCCATGAATGCTCCCCACTTGTGTCTTCATGTAGTAATACTTCGAGAAGTTTTTGTTCATATCATTAGCCTCTGAATTTTCTCATATACACTCCATGAAAGCATTGCCCAAGCTCCTCTTCATGGTCATCATCTCCATCTCCACCATCTTGTTGTCATCATCTTACTGCTGCCTCTTCTTCTTGGATTTTCCCCTGTATACAGAACAGAACATGTACTGAAATATATTTCTATTCAAAAGTTTATCAAATTACCTTTCCAACGAGTATTTGATCATCTTAAACGGAGTCCGGATGAGTGAGATATGTCCGTTTTATTCCAGCGCTGCGTGCTGTCCAGAAAAATTTCAGGACGCGCGACGTTCGATGATTTGGCCATAACCGCTTGTAGGAACCTCCGATTGCCTTGCCGCTTGATCCGGTGGAACGAGAACTTCATGGGAATACTGAATATCCAAAAATATTCTGTTGCATTCTTCTGAGGACGTGCAGAATCATGATGACATCTCTATCTTCTCGCAGATTGATCCGGAGATGCGATGAACTCGATCTTGTGGTCTTTGGGGCATCACGTCGTGCATCCCTTGGCTTCATGGTTGCCATCATTGCTGCACCAGTGAGTGGTATGCTGGCAATAGTGTGTCTTTTTCATAGCTTTGCTTGAGCCAAAGTGGTGGAATCTTGCTTGACATGATTGCTTCCAACCTATCGCTTGAACAAACAAATCTCTACAAAACATTAGTCTTAAAATTAATTGACACAGTGGTGTACCTCATCTATCATTGCTTGCTTTGAGTGTGGGGCTCAATGGCGGATGCTGGGCCACTAACAAAGTTAGCACCTACCACCAAAGAGTAGATCTTCAAGTACTCATCATCTTGTTCGAGCGCAATTGGGCTTGTCGAAGCCCAAGGTTAGTGTCTAGTCTTTTTATCTGCCTTCAAGGACACAAACAAGAAAGCAAAAATATATATGCAATAAAATTTAGGGTTAGCCCGAAAAATTAGATAGATCGACCTAGGGTTCGTGTTGCCGATCCCCGGCAACGGTGCCAGAAAAGCTTGTTGGCGGCGCAAACGCACACCAAGATTCACCGCAAGCGCACGGATCATCGTAGCCTTTCCCTTAGAGTATTCCAAGGTTATCAATCCATGGATCAGCAGCGAACTACCTAGGGTTTTCCATCTAATCTAACAGGTTAAACCTAACATGAAGCATGGATTACATACAAGGGGATAAACCTATAGATATGAGCGATGAAGTAAAGGGTTGATCACATCCGCAAACATAGGCAAAAGAGATAGCACAACCAAAAGGGGTTAACTCGAGCCTATCGCCTTCTAGTTGTAGTTCTAGCTAGATTGGCAAGCAAAACATGGTTCTCATCCAAAGCATCTTTAAACCTCCACCCTCCGGTCCAACTCCTAGGAACGCCACCCTACTCGGGCCACACCCTGTCACGATGCTTTCTATTGAAGTGATTAGATACAAGGGCACGAGCATAAGCTCGTGTCATACTACTCGATAGATCAGGTATGCAAATCTAGTCACCGCGACTACAAGAACACCCTAAACAATCTATACATGTCATAGATTGAAACAAGCACAACCGAGAGAGTATGAAATCATAAAAGGAGGCAAATGGATCGCTATTGAATCGGAACGCATCTATTACTTTACCATGAATGATTGTTCATCACAAGACATCAACCATTGCACCAACTTGTGACTCCTAGCTCCTGAACTCCACCATGGCACAACCACGCAGGGATGCCATGGTGGCTAGGGCCGGCCTAGGCCATTCTCTAGACAACTTCGACGACTTCTGGCGGCCATCGTCTCCCTCCGGTTTTCACTTCTAGGTTTCGCCAACTTCTGGTGGATGGATGATCCCCTCCTCAGTTTGACAGGTCATTTATATAGCGAGGAAACCCTAGCTCAAAGGGGAGGCCGAGAGGGCTCAAAAACACCTCGGGTGGCGCGGCCAGGGGGGCCCTAGGCTGCGCGGCCCAGGCCGTTTTTGGCTCCCCTCGGGCCCATCTTTCGCGTGCAAGCTCCTTTGATGTTTAGTAGTTGATATTCCAAGAATTGTGGGCTTGGGACGTCGGTTGCTCCGGGATATGGATGGGTCTTGATGGGTCTTCTGAGTCTGCACTGGATTTGACTTGATCTCGAAGTACTTTGGCCTTATCTTCAATTGAGCCTTGTAGAGGTTGGCCCGTTGGAGTAGAGCATGAACGGGCTTCGGTTCCTTTGGGCTTTATTAGGGCTTTTGGCCTTAATCTTGCTGTGTTGTTGCTAGTTATCAGATTCAGCCCATATTCGCTCCAAAATAGCCAATTAACCTATGTAAACCAAAATGCTCTAGAAATGTGTGCACAAGCGGAAACGGGGTTATTTCAGTGCCAAGTGGCAGGGTTAGCATCAAGATTAGTCCAAAAACATAACCTAGATGGCACTAAAATGGTGTCATTTAACAACGTCAACACTCATCCACCGCGGCTGACCAAGTGGCTACGACAATCAAGTTGATGGAAGAACAAAGCTTGACGATAAATCAGATAGTGCAAAATGTTATCCGAGATCATCAACAGGAGATATTCTCAACTAGCCTGATTGCCAGCCTCTCTCAAGCAATAACCGATTCTATAGCCGACCAGGCCCGTCTACTCAACCTTTTAGCAACTGCCACACTCTCGGATCAACAATGTTCGGATTCCTCCCAACTTGACTCCGCATCCCTTCTGCCACCGTCAAGGTGACTACTGAAACTTCAGAAAGCCAGGTGAAACGTCATAATCCCAAGAAAGTGTTACCAAGTATGGACTTGAGTGAATGGGAAATAACATACAAGAAATTTTGTCCACGCAAGAGAAGACGGGATATAGAGACCCAAGAGAACAACCCCCGCCCATGTTGTCGACCCTGTTTCATGTGTGGGGAATACGGTCATTTCTTTTCGAACTGCCCCCCAACCGCATCACCCCAAGAACCAAGGGTTGAGCACGGCTCAATCCATCTATGCTGTCAAGAGAGACCCAAGAAGCGGGATGACTGTTTCAGATGTGGACAACTAGGCCATATTGCCCGTGACTGCCCTCAGCACCGAAGAGTACAACGAGTACCTAATAACCAATGCAAGAAGAAGAAAGTTACACCTTGCGCAGAAGCAAGTGTGCCTAGCACCAACAAGCTCGAGCAAATGCAAGTCAGAAAAGGTGCATATACTTTTCCTAGCCATAATCTACCTTAATCTCGGGATGAGATTCTTTTTAAGGGGGGTAGGTTGTGACATCTCCGATGTCTAATCACCTCATTAAGGCTCTAAGGACAATTAAACTTGTGGTTATGACCAAAGTCAACACATAAAATAATGGTTTTAAATTCCCTGCACCAAACCTTTAGAGCTTGAATTGATTTGAATTCAAAATTTCACTTAATAACTTGAAAACCTGTCAATATGAAAGTTGTCCCAAATTTCATAAGGAACAACTTTGTTAATTGGTGATTTTCAAAATTTTGAGTGGAAGACGCTCTAAATCATGGTCAAACAGCAAGTCAACCTGAATTTCAGCCTACACTTAGAAATTTTTCTAAGTCTGGAATGCTGAAGTTTTTCCCAAAAGTTGAAGCTTGTCATTTGAAATTTCGTGTATAACATTTCATGAACTTTGCCCTAAGTTAAATATTTGATGTGTGGACTTGCCCTTGCTTATGTTCTCCATCAAGTATTCACAATCTAAACATTTTAGATTTACTTGGGAAGAGGGTTAAGTTGACTGAAATCGTGTGCAACTCGGTGAACTTGGACCTTTCCCGGATGGCATGGTTCAAATTCGAATTTTTACTTAAGAACTCAAAAATGCACCAATACAAAAGTTGTTTACATTTTCATGAGACATAACTTTGAAAATTGGAGCTCAATGAGATTCTGAGTGATTCAAGCCTAAACACGCAGTCAAGTTCAGGTCACCCCGCTGAGTTCACCGCGTTCATGTCAGAAGTTCACCGGAAGTTCACACAGTTTTCTCCTAAATTTTCCCATTGATCTAGGGACTTTTCATATGATCGACCTTTGGGAAAGTTGTAGACGGTACTGTGGGACACAACTTTCGTATTTGGAGATTCTGAAGTTCTATTCAAGATTTTGGAGATATTCGCCTGCGAAACAGCGCGCAGCAAGTGTTCGACGAAATGTCGGCACCCAAGAGCGCGCTCGCGCCCGCGCGTTCCGCGCCCGCCACGCGGCGCCCCGCGACTGAGCGCCACCAGACCACCCAGAACTCGTTGCCCACGCGTCCTCGACGTCTGCGCGACCGTCCTCGTCGCCCAATCGACGCGGCCGTCCACCTCAGTCTGCCAGCCGAGCCATGTCAGCGCCAGTCCGCCGGCCAACCACAGCGTCCCGCGGCCTGCCCGCTCGCGCCACACGCTCACCGCGCTCAGCATGCTAACAGCGCCGCGCCGCTAGCCGCGCAGCTAGCGCCACGCGCCGCTCGCCGCCTGCCGGCCCATGCCGCGCCGCTACCCGCGTTGCCCGGCCATGCCTGCCCGCGTTGCCTGCCCTGAGGCTTCGCCTCGAAGCCCCGGACCCCTCCTCTGCCTATAAAAGGAACCCGAGCCCGAGTCCGCCATTGCCCCTCTCTGCTCTTCGTTCCGCCGCCAGGCCATCGGCGTCCAACCTCTCCCGGTCTCTCTCGTCGTCGTCCGAGCACACCATCAAGCTCTTCTGCCCCTACTCCACCTCCCCGGCCTCTCAGCCCACCTCCAGCACCGCTCTCCTCACCGGCACAGGAGCAGAGCGGGCCGAGACCCGTCCCCTCCACGGCGCGCCCTCGCCGGACCTCCTCCACCCCCGGTCGCTGCACAAAACAGGTAGTTGGTGAGCCCCTCGTCCTCCTCACGCTCTTCCCCGGCCGAGCCCGCCCCTTCCCTCGCCGGAATCGCAGCCGCATTAGATCGAAGCTGGGGTTCGTTCTGTAAAACGCAGGGGCCTTTTCGCGAGTCTTTAAAAAGTTTCGGGGACCAATCTGAAAACTGCGACTTCAAGTTTTAGATCCGTTAAAAATCACAGAAAAATCGTAATAATGCAAACACAATTTCGTTGGCCTCCTGGTGATGTGTTCTACCGTTTATAGAAAACATGTATAGGTGGTTCCTGTCTAGATTTCAAACTAAGTTCAAATCTGTTCAAACACAAATTTGTGCACAGTTTGAAATCTACAGCTTTTTTCGTGTTAACCTTTTAGTATGTTGTTTCTGGTAGAATACTTGAGGTCCTGTAAAAAGATGGCACCAAGTTACACACTAGATTTTGAGTTATTAATTAATCTTGCTGTCTGCACATAGTTGGATCTATGAAATTTAGGAATTAATCAGTTCACCAAATAAATCTCAAATTTTTTTGAATCTTGAAAACTTAATGGTGTGATTGTGTTAAATAGTAGAGCTTAGTTTGACCTTGCTAACATGTTGTTATCTAATTAATATCATGCTCGGCCAGTTTGAGCAGATGAAAACCAAACTAATTTTATAGGAAGATACTTTGATCTTTTTAAGCTAATGTTTGGCATGGTAGCTTGTGTTAGCTAGGTGTAGCTCTGATAATTTTTGTTAGGAATTATTTCTGCTAGTGTATTTTATAAGGATTATTCATTTATTTAGGATGTTAAGCTTGTTTGATTTTTCATGGTAGATGTATAAATGCTTTTGAGCTGGTTTTTGGTCAGTAAATCTATGATTATATAACTAACTCACTGTAATTTTCTCAAGTGCAGAATATACACCTGACTACCAGAATAAATTAATCAAGTTTGCTAAGTTAACTAAGTTACATGAAATGATGAGGATCAAATCTTGAGCTTGTTGCAAACTAAATGAATCAACCCCTAATCCTAACTTGTTTAGTGAATAAAATAAGTTAACAAATCTTAGATGTGTGCACAATCACCGTCACCATCACCAACCCATGTTTCTTTTATGAGAAAATACAAACTTAATTAAAGAAAGTGAAGGCCAGACAAATTTTTGTCCAGGTGAATGTGCCACACAATACCCCAGGGTTATCGTGTGAAATGTGATGCTCGATAAAAGATCATTTCTTATGCATTGCATCTCGTATAGGAACGACTCTCGCCGACGGAAGCTACAAGCCGATCCCAGCGCAAGAAGAAGGACAACCTGAGAAGAAGCTGAACACCGTCGTCGCGAACAAGTCAAGACCGAACTAAGTTCGGAAGAATCAATACTAACCTAGCTCAGGATTAAGGCAAGCCCCGGAGCATGTCCTATGTTTCTAAATTATGCAACTATGTTTGTTAAATTATGTTTGTCCATTTACATTTCAGGCATTGATTGAAACCCTAGTTGCATGATCCTAGGTACTTATGCTTTGCAATACTAGTACGATAGGTCGATAGTTGCCATGCTATAAGGACCCGGTAAAAGTCGAGTGATTTCCTGTCACTCGCGAGATTATAGGAATCGCCTGCTTTACTTATGTTGGAATCATAAGGATGACGGGCGGGGATTTTGTCATGTAGATGCCCCGTCCGTGTAAGCAAAAATTGGTTAAGGTCGAATGGTGTTGTATCGATAGTTAAGTGTTTGAAAGCACTAAGCACTTGTTTGGGCATGGGACCGGTAAGTTTAGTACCTGTTTGGAATGGGGCGTGGCCTTGTCCTACTTTCTCTGGGATTTAACCCCCCATGCAGCGCACATGTGGCTCAAGACCGAATCCGGCCGGCGTGGCTGCGAAGTATCAACCGTATAGGCTTGTGTCCAAGGCGAGTAGGCTCGGATTAACAAGCCAGGAAGACATGGGAACGGCCTGGTTAGCGCCAACCTTTGTGGTTGGGCTTTACCATGTGTTTAGTATCCACCTTGAAAGGTTATAAAATCAGTTCGAACTGTCTGTTTCTCGCAGCTAATGAGACTACTTAACCCCACTGCCACATTGAGTAAGGAAGTGAAACATGAGGATGATGATAAACTTGATGCTTGCTTAATTGCTCACTCAACTTGCTTGTTTAGAATAGGTGCTTACCTAGAATGGTTAATTCACTTGAACTTGATGCTAAAATGTTAAAAGTAAGGACCCACTCTTAGTTGCTCTTTGGCAAAACAAACCCACCAGCCAAAAGCCTTACATGTCTAGGAGTCGGTGATGTAGTTTTCACCCGACGGGTAAGTCTTGCTGAGTATTAGTATACTCAGCCTTGCTTGTTGAATTGTTTTCAGGTAGTACTCTCGAGGAGATGGTTGCAGGTCTTACCTGGCCGACCACCCTTCCTCCGGGTTGGGCCGTGGTTTGGGATGACGCCCCGGCCAAGTGATGTCACGACGGCTTCACATGATGTCACCTTTGTCTAGAATAATCATTTATTTCCGCTGCAGTTAAAACTCTGAACTATCTTTATTTTATGCATGAACTCAGTTTGTAATAAAGTACCTCTGATGGGACCTTTAATAAATTATGGATTGTTGTAATCTCTGGTACTCTCCTTTGAGAGAGTAAATGCATGACTCGTTTCGATCGAGGTAACTGTTTGTGGTCGCATCGGGCTAGACCCGACAGGCTGTCACTTTAGTCTGGTTTAAGTGTCTGATCGCATCTAATGCGATGTTTAACACACTTAAGTCGGATTAATTTGAGCGGTTCTGCCACAGGTTTAACCGCCTCCCCCTGGGCTGGCCCAACTCGGCGTCGAGGAGCTTCGATCCGGAGGACACGCGGCGTGACTGCAAGGCTTGCGTCAAAGGGAAGCTAGCTTGCAGTGAAAGGTGTCTCAGCCGGAAAAATCTTCACGGAAAATGTCAAATTTGCCCCTGAGGGGTATGTATCACTTAGGGGTAGTTGTGTCATTAGAGCACCACCACTTGGACTATATATTAGACCCCCTAGGGGTTGGTGGCTGCCATCTCTTTAGTTTTTATCTCTTTGGTTATCTCTTTAGTTCATCTATCTGGTTATCTCTTTTAGTTTATCTCTTTGGCTTGTTTATTTTCCCTTCCTTTTAATTTCTTCCACCTAGAACTATTTGCTTGAATCATTTGTAGTTTGTATAGGTGAATTCATGGTTGGTTGGTTGAGCTTAATCTATTCATCTTTGTGCCATGATTTGAATTCCCGAGCCCTTTTTCTTTTTCCCATTTTCAGAGCTATTTTCGAAGCTATTTTTGGGGATTTTTGTTCTTCACTTTCTAGGGTGTTTTCTCTCGGTTTTCTTTGGGGGAATCACGTATGAGTGCCTTGTGCCTCTTTTGCTGGTGATCCCTTGCCCCCAAACGCCGGGAATCGCTCTAGATTTGAAGATTTTGGGTTGAACTCGAGTTCATGGTGTTCTTCCTTAGATATGAGATTTCGGGTGTTCTAGTGAGTTAGAGGCCAAGATTTTTGGGGAATAGCCGCTACTTGAGGTGTATATCATCTACCCAAAGTTTCGTCTCAAGAGCTCAAGCCGTTTGGGAGATCCGTTCTCAAGTTGACTTTTTTCCCAAGGCTCCCAGGCGAGGCTGGTTTAACCACCCCCCTGGCGGTTTAACCGCCACCAGGGAGGTTTAACCGCCCCTGGCTGGGAAGAGGTGATTTGGATTCATTTCGATTCGATTTTGACTCACCTCCTGGACCGAATCAGCCCTTGATTCGGCCCCTCACGCGAAGCGATAGGAAAGGTGGTGCTCCGACCCATCCCCCGGGGCGAATCAGCCCTCGGTCCAGCCCCTTAGGCGAGCCAAGAAGAGACAGATCAGCCTCATCGACTGAACCGAATCAGCTCGTGATTCGATTGCCACTTGAAAGCTGACAAGGACAACTCAGCATGTACGACTACGAGTTCAAGTCGGAGTTGGCTTCTTCATGTAAAATCCCATTTGTGTCCGATGTAACGGAATATTCTTAGGACAACTAGGGTAGTTAGGGGCATAAAGGGAATGCCTGACTTAACATTTGACTCCTCGCCTCCCTATAAAAGGAGGGGGCTAGCATCCTTGTAAGGGTTCCAACTTCTGAAATTTTTACTGATAAGTTTTTCCCCCATTCAAGAAGAGAGGCTGTTGTCTTTCCTTTCGTGCTTGGTTCTCGAGAAGACTTGAAAGCCAACATGTAGGATAATGGTCAAATGAATGACCAGATAGAAGGTCTAAAAGACCAGCGACACAGGAGACTCAAATCTATAGAAAAGGAAAGACGTTGGGAGAGACCTCGGACTTAGGACACTTCTTATCCAGAGCAAGCTGCTCTAACTATAACTAGACTCAACCTTAGATACCGGGGCAGAGCTCGTTTCGACGGCTAGTGCGGGAGGCCCCAGAATAAGGTGAGAGATGCGGGGTTACTCCTGGCACTAGCAACTACTATTATGAATACACCCGAACGTGGTGGAGTACGAAGGACGGACAGGGCTGTCACCACCTGCTGCATACCACGACTGTTCCGTGGGGTGCAACATACTCCCTAGCTAACACCAAGCCAGACACCACGTCTATACCTGAGTGTTAGGATTTCTCTTGAGGCCTGTCAAGAGAAATCCCTGTCCTTCCAGAGACATCTTACGGCCCTGGTCGAGGCAAGAAAACCCACGAGATGGATCCCGGTAGAGCTAAACTGACTCTACCCTAAAGCTAAAGGGAAAACTTTTATCCCAAAAATGAATAAAGAAGGCGAATACTAGAACTCTGGAAATAAAGAAGTATTATATTGAATAAACTCTAAAAGATACAAGAGATTTACCAGAACTCCGAAGACTTCCGGACTTTCGAGCGAAGCTCGACTCAACTCTTCTCTACTCCCAACTCCAATCCTAATCTAGCTAAGAAATGGAAAAGTGGAAGAGCTCCTTCAAGTGCTTCACTTGAGTGTTGTGTTGTGTGTCTTGGAGTGAAGAGAGGGGGCCCTTTTATAGCCTCCCAGGGTCGGTAGCCGGCATAACTGCCATGCTACCGACTGTAGGATTGAGGAGGCCGACTAGAGGGGGGGGTGAATAGTCGGTTCTAAAAATTCTAACAAGACTTAACCGATAAAAATGCGGAATTAAAACGATCGGTCAAAACATGACTACACCCCCAAAGATATGTCTCTTAACTACGTGCACCAACACCCTATGTCTAGATCAAGGTTTGCAATCCTAGGGTGACAATCAAGCAAGAATGTTTCTAAGAATATAAATTGCTTGAATGTAAGTTGCACAAATTAAATGAACTCAAGTGAACAAACCACAAAGGAGAGACACCGAATTTTTCCCGTGGTCTCGGTGACTTGCCGGTCCACCCCTAGTCCACGTTCAGGTGGATTCAATGTTCCAACCGCTCCTCTATCAAGGCACCGCTTGATCTTGAGCCGGCTTGAACCAAAGAACCGCTCAACACCTCGATTCGACTAGAGTTGCTCTTCACCACTTCGGTGAGGCGAGCACAAAGCCTCTCACAAGCACACCGGGCCTTCTCACAAGCTTCTCTTGAGAAGATCACCGGATCACAGCACCACCACGCCGTCTAGGTGTCGGCAAACACCAAGAGTAACAAGGCAAGACTCACTTGACCCTTCACCAAGTGTCTAAAGCTCAATCTCTTATGCAAATGCACTCAAATCTTGCCTCTCACCCTTTTTTATGTGCAACACATGCACAAACTCATGGGGAGGACTTGCACAAGCTCAAGGATGCTCAATGGAATGCTCAGCACCCATCTAAGGTGCAGGAGACCGGGTATATATAGGCCAACACTCCCAAACTAGCCGTTACAATCAAACAGCCCGAAACGCTCTCTTTTGGCGGACTGTAAGCCCTACAAGGCCGGACGGTCTGCCATTTGAACTTCAACGGCTATATTCTCAATAAATGCCTCTCTCAGTCGACCGTTACACCTCTCGCGGACTGTCCGCCTTATAAAAGTGCCCTGGAACCCTCAGAAACAGTCTCTGGAGTAACGGTCCGCGATTAGGTCCGCGGGTCAGAAAATCAACTGCGGACGGTCCGCCAGGAATTGGCGGACGGTCTGCCATTCGCAGACTGTCCGCCTCACAAGTGGCGGACGGTCCGCAGGTCATTTTTTCAGCACGACCGAGGCTCAGTAAAAAGGTCATAACTCTTAGCTCCGATGTCCAAATTAGGTGATCTTGGACTCTATGGAAAGCTTGTTCAGAGGACTACACATCCCAACTGAATGCTTGACCCAAAACACATTGGATCAAAGCAGAAAAGCAATCTAAGATCCACCACACACCATCAACATCAACCGTATTCTAGGCATCTTTGCAAACTACCGGTTCCTTGCCAAGGTTAGTATGCATATGCAAGATTGAGCTTTTCAACACCTAGTAAAGACTCAAGCATCATCAAGACCCCTCTTAATAGTACGGCATTCTATCTTATCAATCCGGTCTTTTCTCCACTAATTACCGAGACCGGCAAAATGAGATGTCCCTACATTTCATACCTTTGCTTTGAGCAAATTCATTTGGTCTTCTTTGATGCCCATATGCATATTGTTCATCACCTTAATTTCTTCAAGGCTCTTTATGTTCATCAACATATAGACCGTGCCCACTTTATCTCATTAATATACATGATGTCGATCAACATATGATTTTCATATTCTTGCATTCTTCATATGATTGATGTGGATCACTCATAGCTTCATATAACATCTCATGGTCCATCAGCCCAAGCTTTTACTCGCCTTTCACCACTGCCTTGGTCCCTCGGTGCCAAGCCTCTTGCTTGCCCTTCACCCTTGCATGGTCCATCGCAGCCAAGTCTTGCTTGTCTTTCACCATCTTGTCATACAAAACCACTTGTATACCACATCTTCAAGATATTCACTTCCTCATTATGACCACCATATGAAATTCCAATCCAACAAAATTTACTTGGTGATCAATAACTTATCATGCTCATCCTTTTGATCTTTATCAATTCATGATGTTCATATTTATTCACACCTTCATAACAACTAGTTGAGCTTTACAACGAATTCAAGTCACTTCACCAACATGACTCAAGTTGCTCACACTAGTGCATCTCTATGGACTAATCACCTGTTTATCTCAACATAAACACATATTAGTCCACCTAGATTGTCACTCAATTACCAAAACCAAACAAGGGCCTTTCAATCTCTCCCTTTTTGGTAATTGATGACAACTCTACAAAGATATGGAAATTAAGAGCATTCCAAGCTAGCACTTCACGTAAGAGTAAATTGCTCGCTTGGTTTGGATTTTATGCTAGTTATCCAACTTTAAGACCACTTGTTGAGATTTGGATAAGCATCATAAAACCTGACTTGGTAGTGATAACTCCCCCTACATGTGTGCTCAAGTGGTTTGGTTTTAAAGTTGCACACATGCATAATATGACATTTGTGAGAGTGTTAGCACTACTAAGCGATGCTAAGGTATACATGATAGAATTGTACCTCTGCAGCGTGTATACCAAATGATAATTCATCCTTAGCATCAGCCTTTGCTAGATACAAGTGAAACTAGATACCACATGAGATCAACAATATGAACAAGGTTCTAGATAACACTTGCAATACTAAGATTAGTATATACATACCACTAAATCAATCATCAACCAAGTCTTAGCTCTAGCAAACATTTGCATACAAACATGTAGAAATTTATAACAAGTGCAATGCAAGCAACCAAATGTAATGCACAAATAAATGCATCAAACTTGTATTCATGAGCTTGCTCCCCCTACTTGTGTGCTTCTCTTGTCTTATTTTGTTCAAGAATTTTGATCCCCTTCAATTCTTCCATATTGCTTGCTTTGGTGAAAAATATCCCAACATATGCCCGGATGCAAGATTGGGTCCATGTCTAACTTTTTATCTTGTAATCACTCCCGCTTTGTGCATATCTCATATCTTTGTTCCAATCTCTCCCCCACTTTGCATATCTCAGATCCTCATATCTTTATTCCAACTTCTCCCCCTTTGTCATGAATTACCACAAAAGGGATGCACTAGGTTATGGAAGGTTGATACCTAAATCATGCACTTTTGATGGACATCACCGAATAAATGTATGGCATACCACTTGATTTGATCACTTAAAGTTGAGGATCACTTGTATTCCTGTAGAATACTACATGTAAGCTTCATATAGACACCATTCATGAATACCACTTGAAAAATACCGCTTGATGGGTGATGTAGGTGATACCAAATGTAGGGATTGTATATGTCAAGATACTACACTATTGAAATTGATATCCATTTGCATTGTAATCTTCTTCGCAAGATTATTTCCATTAGCTTCCTCTCTATTGACATGAACTAAATGATATGCATAAGTTTTCAAGTCTGGTTTGAACCCTCTCTAAGCTTCTTCACACGCCTATAGCGGTTATCTTATTGAGGTTGTACTTGTCACTTGATTGCAATCCAAAATAGATCAAGTACTTGGGTTCACTTGCTCATGAACAAAACTCATATATACTACCACTAGTATCAATCAACCATACAAGCAATAGCGGTAGGCTATGGATTCTAAACTTTCAATTGATATACATGATCCTATTAAGCATGTACTATATGCACTAACCACATACTAGTAGGGGATGAAGATGATCATGCTCGTTACAATGATACCTTTGCTATCTTGGAGTAGAGGATAGTCATTCGATTTCAATTAAGCTCCCCAATAGCAATGTAAAGTCTAATTTAGTAGCTTGGTGAAGATCAATCATTAATATGGAATCCATTCTTCACCCATATGATTTG
Organism: Urochloa ruziziensis; assembly: GCA_015476505.1. Lineage (NCBI taxonomy): Eukaryota > Viridiplantae > Streptophyta > Magnoliopsida > Poales > Poaceae > Urochloa > Urochloa ruziziensis. Next base: position 26,453,140 of record CM027123.1, on the reverse strand, counting down.
AAAACCTCTCATAATCAAGTCCACACTTTTCATGTTGTGGTTGGCATGCTTCATTCAAATTGTTAGAGAGATACTACTTTATGAATTCCACTTGTAAGCTTATCCAATGCTTGCTTTAGATCAATCCTTTTACTTTCTTCAACTAAGTATCTCCAATGCTCCTTAGATCACCACTTCATCTAGCTTTTCAAGCCAACCAGCTTGGTTATCCCACTAAGGGCGGTAACCCACCAAGAGCGAAGTGACCTATCTCCAAAGAACCATTCTTGACACTAATTGAACCATATTTGTTTGATTGATCCATAGTGAACTCAATTTAGATGTGAACCTTGATTTCATATTTGAGTTTCTCTATATCTTGCTAAAATCCTTTTCTTTCTGTATCTTGTTTGAACTTGATCTTTACTTGGAGTACCAAATGTGTGTCAAGTAAACTCCACAATCAAATGGCCTTGTACCCCTTCACAAATCATGTTTATAGCTCAAATCAATACCAAATATAGAACTCTCAACCTTTTGCAATCATGTTTCCATCTTGAGAGCCTTTCAATCAAAGTGACTCTAGATAATTCAACTATTGTCACTTTTCTGGCAAATTCTATACTCTTCAATAATAATTCCATATCTCCCAAAGTACAGATCCAATGACCATGAAATTTGGTTGAGATGTACTTCACGAAGTTATCATTCAGCTGTAAAAAAATTGAGCTTCATCTGACTTCTCAGTTGCTGCCATATTTCACTTCTTCCCACACTATTGCATGCTGAAAACTGCTGCACTATAGTTGACAAGAGCCATTCTAAAACCAAAGCATTTCTTGTCCAATGATCATGAAACTTGTTCAACAACTAATACCATAAGTTCAGAGTATGCACACCAATTTTTAGTCCAATCCAACAAGGTTTGGTCACATAAACTTAGGCTTCATTTCAGCTCTTTCAGATTTTCAATTTTTGGACAGATTTCACAGCTTGAGCTATACTTCTCCATATTGAACCAAATTTGACTCCAACTTGTTTGAACATCCTCACAAGACATATATCCATGTAAATTCACTTACTAGAAGTTATCCAACTCAAGTCACTCCAAATTTGATTACTAGTCATTAAATCCATTCAAACATCTCATGCAAACAAGATGTGCATATATATCCTATTCTATTCAGCTCAAATGCACCTAATCAAGAAAATTTTGTCATTGCAATGTCATCATGTTGATTTCTGAATTTTCTTCAAAGATTCCACTTTCCAGCTCATCAAAAGATGGATGTGCATTTGTGACAATATTCTTCCCATGAAGCAACCATATCCACCATTCTTGTTCAATTTACCCTCTCAAATATGTCATGATATTCAGATATGGACAGCTACAAATCTTCTTAGAACTAGCTGAATTTTTCACACTCAATGGGGCTGAGATATATTACTTTGTTTCAAACACATTCATCGCTTAAACTTTCTCACTTGATAAATCTCAGAATCTGAAACTGAATCATAGCCAAGCAATAGGACCATATGATCATTGAATTTCCCATTATACTTGGCAACTTTTGTCATGAGAACATTTTTGTTGCAACTCTTGTATAATGATAGTGGGTAGCAATAGTCTCAATGTTCAGCTTCTATAGTGTCTTAGGGTCTAGCCGTTTTTCAGATTTGCATGAAGGCTGTCCAAAACACTTTTTCACTTGCAGCTAAATTTTTTGATCTTCAATGAACTCTGAATTTCTAGATGTCCATGGCCATGTACAACTTGAGAAAATGATCTCGCTCTTAGCAAATGCTTTTCTTCAAGCAAGTTGATCAGAAGACAATAGAGCTGAACATCTTCAGTAATCTTGATCTTGAAAGAACTAATCACAAAGATAGACCATAAAGATCATCTAGCTGAGAAAACCAATAAGCTTGCTGCAAGAAATCCAATCTCTGTAGCTTAAACTGTCATTGATATGCTCAAAATGCTCTTTGTCATAAGCAAAATATATTTGAAAAGAATCCAAAGCATATGGCTGTCCTTGATCATATATGGCAGGTGTCAATGATGTCAAATTTCAGCTAGCTGCACTAAATCAAACATAAGTGACCATATCCATTTTTCAAACAAAATAATTTCACTTTTGCGCTAGCACAATTTACCAATCTCTAACTCCAATTATGATCATGATGAATCACTTTGCTAAACAACAAGACCATAGTGCAAGAGCAGAATTAAATTGGCAATCTCACTATATTGAAGGGTTAAGCACATAGGCAATGTTGATACTCTAATTGCAAATAATTTTCAGCAAAGTCCCATCATGAAAATTCTTTCAACTTGCTAAACCAAAAATGGCAACCACTTGGATGTGTATACTTCAGATCTTAGTCATCAATGAGATAGGCTCATAAATAAGTGTCTCTAGTGCCAATTATCACATAGGCCTTTCATGTCTCCCATATAGTGAATAAAGTCCACTCAAGTCATTTGTGTATCATGATGAAACATATTATGATATCCAGGAATTCCACTCAGCAACCCAAATATTTCACTCCATGATATAGCCATTGACATTCTTATTAGCTTGCAGCCAACTATATGAATGATGAATCTCATACCTCAAAATAATCAATTTTCACCTCAAATGCTAGATCACTAGCACAATTCAAATAAATTTCAGCCCTTACAAAACTCCACTTCTCTTATTTACTTCAATTTTCTCAACTTCACCAAAATGTCATGATTCCTCATTCTCTTACCAATTGCAATATATGCAAGATCAGATCAAGAGAATGAAAATGAAAATGCAAGAGATGGGGAGTAGTGGTGAAACCGAAATTCTTGAGAGAAGGAATTGATTGATGAATCTTTGAGGCAATGCTCCAATAAACCGAGATAGCATTGGTTCTTCATATACAACCATCATCCTCGTACTTGACTCCATCTTCAAATATGATATACAATTGATTATCCAAAAATGAGCCAAGCTTCCAATGCCTCTCCAAGTACCTATTAAGCAACTCAACCACTTTTTGGTACCCAAACCGGGTTGGGTCCTTTGAGGTTAGTCACAACATATTTAGGCACCCAAATGGCATTTGCATGAACTTTAGGTGAACTAACAACTTTAGCAACAATAGAGCCATTTCTAGCCTTCCTAAGCAAATAATGATCATTATAGAGTAGGCTTAGGAGCATTACCCATGGGACAATTCTTACCAATGTGTTCCTTTTCCCGGCAATTGTAACAAGTTGGATTTTGTGCTCTATGAATTTTCTTCATTTCTTGCTTGTTACACACTTGCCTCTTTCTTGATTTGTTTGGCTTCTCATTAAGCTTGCTAGGACAACTTGAGGCAAAGTGTCCCATTCCCGTGCACTTGAAGCACTTGATGTGAGCAATATTTTTCTTCTTTTCTTCCTTCTTGCTCACTTTCTTTGGATCTTGATATTTCTTTTGATGCCTTCTATTGTGCCTTATTCGGCTACTATCCTTCTTCTTTGGATATAAACTGAGTCCACTTCTATCCTCAATTCTTCTATCATTATTCCACATATTTTCAGCAGCCATCTTTGAATGATAGCATCTCTCCAATTTATCATTCAATTTCATGATCTCATCTTTGAGCTCCTTGTTCTCAGCTGCAAGATTAGTCTCAACGGGCATAGAAGAAGGACAAGCATCCAAATTTGAACAACAAGGCATATTGAGCAAATCATCACAAGATGTGGACACATCAACCTTAGATGGTAGATCACATGATATGTCTATGTCCACTTTGGAATTTTTGGATGCATTGGCAACAAGAGAATCATGAGCTTCTTTGAGCTTCTCATGAGTTTCACTAAGATTCTCATGAGACAATTTTAGCTTCTCATAAGATTTATTAAGCTCCTCATGAGAACGTTTTAGCTCCTCACATAAGTTCTTTAAAGAAGAATTTTTCTTCTTCAAAGTTGTTATTTCAAACTCACTTTTTCCAACATAATCATGCATTCCTTTTAACATATCTACAAGCTCATCATATGTATACTCATGATCATCATCATCATCATCACTATCATCGAATTTTACCTTTGTGTTACCTTTAGCCATAAGGCAATGTAGTGATGATGGTAGACTTGTGAATTCATCAACATGAGCATAAGAAAATGAATCATCGACTTGATCATGAGAGCTTGATATAGAACAATTATCCACATAACTTGAGCTTGTGGTAGAGCAATCATCCACTATAACCGAATCATCAACACAATCAAACTTTGTCATATTGGATTCTTCATATATTTCTTGAAGCTTCATCCACATATCATGAGCACTCTTTAACTTGCATACCTTGTAGAACACATCTACACTCAAAGCACTAAATAGAGCATTAGTAGCTTGAGCATCGAGATGTAGGCATTTCTCTTGCCCTTTTGTTGGAGCATGATCATCCAAGGCATGAGAAAAGCCCACATCTACGATCCACCATATTTTTGGGCTCATGGCACGAAAATAGTTAGACATGTGAATCTTCCAATGAGCATAATTTGTGCCATCAAAAATAGGTGCATCATCGGTGTGCTCTATACAACTAGTTGCCATCCTTTTACTCTCGGGACGATTAAGTCCACTAAAATGAGAGACCAAGCTCTGATACAACTTGTAGGATCGAGGAGGCCGACTAGAGGGGGGCGTGAATAGTCAGTTCTAAAAATTCTAACAAGACTTAACCGATAAAAATGCGGAATTAAAACGATCGGTCAAAACATGACTACACCCCCAAAGATATGTCTCTTAACTATGTGCACCAACACCCTATGTCTAGATCAAGGTTTGCAATCCTAGAGTAACAATCAAGCAAGAATGTTTCTAAGAATATAAATTGCTTGAATGTAAGTTGCACAAATTAAATGAACTCAAGTGAACAAACCACAAAGGAGAGACAATGAATTTTTCCTGTGGTCTCGGTGACTTGCCGGTCACCCCTAATCCACGTTGACGTGGATTCAATGTTCCAACCGCTCCTCTATCAAGGCACCGCTTGATCTTGAGCCGGCTTGAACCAAAGAACTGCTCCACACCTCGATTCGACTAGAGTTGCTCTTCACCACTCCGGTGAGGCGAGCACAAAGCCTCTCACAAGCACACCGGGCCTTCTCACAAGCTTCTCTTGAGAAGATCACCGGATCACAGCACCACCACGCCATCTAGGTGTCGGCAAACACCAAGAGTAACAAGCCAAGACTCACTTGATCCTTCACCAAGTGTCTAAAGCTCAATCTCTTATGCAAATGCACTCAAATCTTGCCTCTCACCCTTTCTTATGTGCAACACATGCACAAACTCATGGGGAGGACTTGCACAAGCTCAAGGATGCTCAATGGAATGCTTAGCACCCATCTAAGGTGCAGGAGACCGGGTATATATAGGCCAACACTCCCAAACTAGCCGTTACAATCAAACAGCCCGAAACGCTCTGTTTTGGCGGACTGTCCGCCCTACAAGGCCGAACGGTCTGCCATTTGAACTTCAACGGCTATATTCTCAATAAATGCCTCTCTCAGTCGACCGTTACACCTCTCGCGGACTGTCCGCCTTATAAAAGTGCCCTAGAACCCTCAGAAATAGTCTCTGGAGTAACGGTCCACGATTAGGTCCGTGGGTCAGAAAATCAACTGCGGACGGTCCGCAGGTCATTTTTTCAGCACGACCGAGACTCAGTAAAAAGGTCATAACTCTTAGCTCCGATGTCCAAATTAGGTGATCTTGGACTCTATGGAAAGCTTGTTCAGAGGACTATACATCCCAACTGAATGCTTGACCCAAAACACATTGGATCAAAGCATAAAAGCAATCTAATATCCACCACACACCATCAACATCAACCGTATTCTAGGCGTCTTTGCAAACTACCGGTTCCTTGCCAAGGTTAGTATGCATATGCAAGATTGAGCTTTTCAACACCTAGTAAAGACTCAAGCATCATGAAGACCCCTCTTAATAGTACGGCATTCTATCTTATCAATCTGGTCTTTTCTCCACTAATCACCGAGACCGGCAAAATGAAATGCTCTACATTTCATACCTTTGCTTTGAGCAAATTCATTTGGTCTTCTTTGATGCCCATATGCATATTGTTTATCACCTTAATTTCTTCAAGGCTCTTTATGTTTATCAACATATAGACCGTGCCCACTTTATCTCATTAACATACATGATGTCGATCAACATATGATTTTCATATTCTTGCATTCTTCATATGATTGATGTGGATCACTCATAGCTTCATATAACATCTCATGGTCCATCAGCCCAAGCTTTTACTCGCCCTTCACCACTTCCTTGGTCCCTCGGTGCCAAGCCTCTTGCTTGCCCTTCACCCTTGCATGGTCCATCGCAGCCAAGTCTTGCTTGTCTTTTACCATCTTGTCATACAAAACCACTTGTATACCACATCTTCAAGATATTCACTTCCTCATTATGACCACCATATGAAATTCCAATCCAACAAAATTTTCTTGGTGATCAATAACTTATCATGCTCATCCTTTTGATCTTTATCAATTCATGATGTTCACATTTATTCACACCTTCATAACAACTAGTTGAGCTTTACAACGAATTCAAGTCACTTCACCAATATGACTCAAGTTGCTCACACTAGTGCATCTCTATGGACTAATCACCTATGTATCTCAACATAAACACATATTAGTCCACCTAGGTTGTCACTCAATTACCAAAACCAAACAAGGGCCTTTCACCGACCAGCTTAACCACCACGTGAAGGCCTGTTGCGTGAGGAGGCAGCAGAGGGCCGGTCGGCCTGTGGGAGGCCGATTGGCCTCCACCTGGCGCCCCTCGCGACCGCCTTTGCAATGGACGTCCGTGATTGCTTCCTGAGGTCGGTGGGAGTTGGATCCTTGGCGGTTACGACGGTTAGAGGCCGGCCGGCCTAAGGTAGGCCGGTCGGCCTGCCTCTGGCTCATGTCGCCTCTCCGTTGCACCGACGTACTCCTTGAACAGTTGGATGATTGTCCAGCTTGGAGTTCACATGGATCATTCCCAACAATTGCATGTAAATGGGCCCCTTGATCCATGGTTAGGCTTGTTAAGCCTTTCCGGTCCTTTGATCAAACCATTTTCGGATTCATCTTGCACGATCATGTTCTCTGGTTTAGTTGTGCTCTGAAGAAGTGGCTCGCCCATCTGAGACACACCCAGGCCAGCCGGCCTAGGCTAGGCCGATCGGCCAGGTCATGTGCCCATTTGGGTCAACTTTTCACCTATTTTCACCTGCAAGCACAACTCATCCAAAACTTGTGGAATTCGTGAGAAATAAACATTTTATGCTTGAAACTTAGTGTGATCCTTCAATTATTACCGAAGAGTTGACGGTCATCAAGTGGTTCTAAGGACTGTCAACACACCCCCAAGCTTAGACTCTTGCTCGTCCTCGAGCAAGGCTAAAATCTTAGGTTCGGCTGGTCAGGGGTTGCATCAATGTTTATACTCAACAAATACCTTGGTCATAAGCCACCACTCTAGGTAGATTGAGTAAGTTGGCATCTCATACCTTTGTTACCTGTGGGGTTTATCGGCTCATGTCTTCGTCTTGAGCGATTGAGAGCCTGAACGGTCGCCTTTGAAGTAGTTCCTGCAGCTGTTGAGGTTCCATCTCGTAGATATTGATTTTCGAAAAGAATGGTTAATTCATTCTTGGATGGTACTCTCAAGTCACTCAAGGTGTATAGTCCTCACTCTTGCCTTAACCAACTCTTCCTATTCTAAGGTTGATATGTGGGTGTATAGGAAGGATAAACGGCATACCTTGGTTACCTTTGATGCCAAGCCGAAGGGTGGTTCGCAAGAAGTGGTACTCATCAAATCCCAATCTTTGGAATTCATAATTTTCAGGGGAGAGGGAGAGAATGGACTCACGCGTAGGAATGATTGGTCGTTTTGAACTCCTTATTCTCTCTCTCTTTTGAATATTTTGAGATGTTTATTTGTGGAGCTTTTTCTCCAACTATTCTTCTCATTTTTCCTCTCTTCTTCTTCTTCTCTTCTCTCTCTTTTTTTCAGAAGAAGGATTCTAACATATCTTTCTTTTCTTTGCAGAGGGGATTACTTTGATGGAGTAACTGCATGACCTTTTTGGAATGGAATGGATTCACGGTGGAGATTTTAGGCTGGCATGAGGGATGTGTCGGCGAAAATGGATGTCAACCCCCAGAGTGGGAAATCGACAAGCCGAACACGTTTGAAGCTAGCAGAAAATGGGTACGCAAAAGAGAAAGACATGTAGATGACAAGTACCTTCTTCAAGCGAGCACACCACTCGGCAAGACTCAAAACAAACAAGCTAGCATATGTGGCTAGTGATGTTTGAACTGTATGGGCTCTGGATAGGACTTTAATAACCATCACGGAAGAATTACCATGTTAAATTTTTTTATAAAAACTTCCGAGATGTTCCTTACTGAGCATACAGTTATACCTCAATGCAAAACCATATCAAACCTCTCAACAACTTAGACTATGAACATGTTTCTTCTTACTCTCCACAAAGTAGACATTGAGGGTTCAAATGCCAAAAGACTCAAGTACTCGGAGATATATGATTCATGAACAAGGCATTTGAGGTGTAAAAAAGAGCAACCATTCATCACTCCGAGAAGGGATCACTTATACTTTCATGCATATCACTTTTGGGAGCATTTCATTCAAATGTTTTATTATTATTATTTTAATTTTATTTTATTTCTACTACTACTATTATTTTCTCATGGCACAGCATGGCATGGCTTCGCCGGACAGACTGGAACAAGTCGGGCAGAAGGACTTACCTTGGTTCTCACTGAGGGACTCTCCCCCAAGCTTCGTTGACACTCACTGGTAGTACTGGTTGGGGTCGTAATGCATGTGGTCGAAGAACCCCGTCATATTGTATTGAAGGGATGTGAGCATCCCCCAGTTCTGCTGTGTAAGCTCGGTGTTGTGGGCGACATCCTCGCTCATCTGCTGCTGCTGCTGGCTCACCGTGTCCAGCTGGGTACGCACCTCCAAGAATTCCCGAGCGACCGGGTTCTCGAAGTTGTACCTAGCTGAAGCTGATGGACCCACCTGCGGACCAAAATTAATACCTTGGAAGTGGTCGAAGGTCTCCTCAAAGTTCATGTGGGCGGTCAGATTCTCGTGCTGCTGCTGTTGTTGCTGTTGTTACTGTGGCTGCGGTTCGGTAGATGGTCCTGCTTCGCTGTCGTGCCTGGCTCGCCTGCCACGTGTCATGGATCCTGCGACACTGTGGCGAGCGGGTTCCTTCCTCCTGAGCTGCAAGGTCAGGCTCTTCGCCGACTTCAGCGTGAGGTCTGAGCAAGGTAGCTCGACCTCATCGATGAAGCCAGGATAACACATGTAAAGAGAATGTCCAGCTCCCTCTTGCATTAGGTGTCCCTGAACAAAATGACCAAGACCAATATAGGTCTGGTACTCCACCGAAGTGGGCAAGAAGGACACCTGAGCTCCCTGCATTGCATTGACGTGGGTGGCAATGCGGTTGACTAGAGAGGTTATGTCAATAGTGGCTCGGCCAGTGACTAACCTCTGCCAATCATCGAGCATGCTCAAGACAGGAGAGAAATGAATCTTTTTAACCATGGCGAATAAACACTCTAAATCGGGCAGAAGGCAAAGGCAAAGATCAGCGTGAGGGAGGACTACCATGGCAATCCACTTCACCAAGAACAGAAGCGTAGGATTATGGATGGCAGTAATGCTGTTCTTCCCCGTGAGGGGTTCATTCGTGATGCTATCCCACGATGAGGCACGACCGTACTGGTGGTTAGTCACCAGCAAGTTAGCGTCAATGATGCATTTCTTGTTGAAACCTAGAGCATCACTGAGCTGCTTTGGGCTCAGAATGAACTCCTCATTGAAGAAACGAAAATGAACTTTCGTTTCCCTGTGAAGAACCTCAACTTTTAGGCTCATCAGAAACTCCATCGTGAGAAGGTGTGAACCTGTCTCCGTGACGGGGTAGAAGTCTCGCCATCCGGCATTGCCGAATGCTCGCTCCATGTCCCGTGCCAACCCCGTCCTGATCAGCAGCATGGCGTCGGAGTACTTTGCGTGGCCGTACTCTGGGGTCTGCAGCTTGTTGAGCAGCATCCTCTCCTCCTCGGTCCTAGGGATCACATGCTCGATCCGGGTCATGAGCCGGATGCGGAGCCTGTACCTAGGTACCTCCTGCCTCTCACTCTCCTGAGACGCTGTGTCCCGTCGAACAGAGTCGACGGACATAGTGTCTCGGGAGGCGGACGATCCTTGAGAGCGCCTAGAACTTGAGGAGCCGAGCTTGGTCACGACACCACGTGCCTTCTCTCTCGCCCTTGACCACATGATTCATGCAAAAGATTGGTTCTACAAATACCAGAAGGAATCAAGGGTTAGCGGTCAGCAGTTTGCCGTTCTTGTGGGAGGTTAATCACCACAACAAGGTTAGTCGTGCTTGCGGGGAATCAACCATCACAAACATTCTTGTTCAGCCGGCATGGGTTTGTTTAACACAAGAATTTAGATGGAAAATATTTGAGCAGAACTTTCTTGTAAGTAACTCTAAACTCACTTAAGTTTTACTTAAGGGTTTAGGAACGAGAGAAAGAAAGAGCGCAGGAGTTAGAAACTCGTTCACCTGCGTTGAGGGGCGAGGAATGAGTGCTCTGGACGTCGAAATTTATAGAGAGGCACCCAGGCCAGCCCGGCCGGCCTACATGGGGCCGATCGGCCACCATGTGTTGCCGCTGGTGCCCATCCTCGTTCGTCGGTGGTCATTGCACTGCGCAACGTGCTGTGGTGGTTGGTGACATGACGGGAGCGGTGGAGGAGGGCCGGCCGACCATGATGGGGTCGAACGGCCTGCCCAGGCTCCGTCGGTGGTGCACTTCGTCGTGGAATGCCTGCCTTATTAGTTCCACACCACTGTGCAAGCATCTGGCTGTTTGATTGATAAGTGGGGCCTACCGGCCTAGGTAGGGCTGGTCGGCCTAAAATTCAGCCGAAATATATTTTCTTTTTATATTCTTATGCAAATGAAAGAAAATTAAACATGTGGTTGCGAAAATTTAAACATGCCATGATTGGAAATAAAATTGAGATGCATGAAAAATAAACCTAATCTATATGCAATGCATGGATACATACCACATACCTTATGGTGAGGGCTCGAATTTCTCGTCCTGAGCGGGACGCTCCGAAGTCTTGTTCGGGTCCTTTTGTGCTTTCACCCGCCATACCTTACTCATATTGCGGGGTTTGGATTCAGCTTTTCCTTTCGATTGTGTTTCCAGAACTTTCTTCCGCGCTATCCTTCGCAATGCATGATGGCGATCATGCTCCTTCTTCTCTCGGAGAGAGAGGTATTCTTGCAATCTCTTGAGTGCTTCCGCACTCGGGGCCTGGACCTTGACTTCTTCAATCATGTTGACCTGGGGTTGCTCTTCCTTTGGATGGAAAGCAAAGTTCTCCGTCTTCCCATTGAGTCTGAGCTGGATGATTCTGGCTCCGACATCAATTGTCGCATTTACAGTACTCAAGAACGGTCTCCCCAGAATGAGAGAGTTGTTTGCGTCGGTCTCCATGTTGAGAACAACAAAGTCGACCGGAACGAGAAAATCCCCGATCTTCATCGGGACATTTTCCGCGATCCTGTTGGAGCGCCGAACGCGCAACAAGATCCACCGCAAGCGCACAGATCATTGTAGCTCTTCCCTCAAGAGAGTATTCCCCCAAGGTTCATCAATCCATGGAACTAAAGATACAAGAACCAATCTAACTAGCAAAGAAACACTTTGAGCGTGAATCAATCTAATCTACTAAAGATCAATCCGAAGAACATCAGAGGTAGCAAGAGAAAGCATAGAGATAACCGATCTAGATCGCCTAGATCATGCATACGCTGTAGTTCTGAGCAAAGTACTTGAAGCAAGCAAGATGAAACTCTCATTGAAAGCATCTTTAAATCGTAGCCTCCGGTCAAACTTCCGAGGATCATCACCTTACACGAGCCACGCCCTGTCACGGCGCTCTCTATCGGCATGATGAACACAAGGGCACGTTTGATGAACGTGTTGAACATCCTTGGTAGATCCGGTATGAACCCCTAGCCACCACGGCTAAAAGAACATCCTGATCGATCTATCTCGATAATAGATCTTAGAAGAAGCAAACCCAAGAACGAGCAAAATCGTAGAGAGAGGCACTTGATCGCTAAGAACAATCGGAAACTCAAATAGACTTCACTATGAATGATTGAATGTACATCATGATCACACTGGGATCCTACCTTGATCTTGATGAACTAGCTCCAGAACTCTGACGTGGTCTTGTAGGACCGAAACGGGCGACCAGAGGGGGGGGGGGGGTGAATGGGAGCCTTTAAAAATTCTCCGAAATAAACTCGGCCTATGTCCCAATTAAGACCCAACGTGCCTTTCTTCTAACCGTCAAAGTGACACAAGCCAACTCGCGCCAAGCTCACCCTAGGAACGAGTTAGGAAAGATCAAAGTGATATGGAAGCGAAGCAAAATACCGAAAAGAGCTGCTCACTAATCACCGGGCTAAAAAAACTTGCTCAAATAATCCTCACTGAACAACAGTTAATAACGAGCCAATAAAGCAACTGCTGTCGGTCACACATGCATAAAAGAAATTCACCAAAGTAAGAAAAGCAATTTACTGGACACAAGTGTTAACACGTAGCATACATGAGCTCAAGCAAATATTCACCGAAGAGACTAAAGAGCTAACAGCCAATGAACTGTTCATGCGAATAAACAAATACAAGCTTCCATGAATTGGACCATTAAAGAAAGCACACGACCAAGCAAGAGAGCTAATGAATGACAGGTCAAGCAATGATTACTTAATCGATGAATACAGTAGCTGGATCGACCAATTGCTTCACCTGTCAAGAGCTGCAGACACTGAACTGCTACTGTCGCTGCTTACCTGCACATGCTGTTGCTCGGCCTGCACAGGCAAAGACAAGATGGAAAATTGATTACCTGCACAAGCTAATTACCTGATGCTGAATCGCTGCTGCTTGCTGATGTGTCTGTGCTGCACGCGCGAGATGCTGCTCTACCGGACCGTGTGCACCTGCGGGCCAGAACTGGACTCGGCCTCGATCCTCCTCTACTTGGTCCGTCGAGCAAGGCTGGGCTGAACGCGCCACGTGCGGCCTGCGAAGCAGCCTGCTCCGCTCGCTGCTGAGCACGTGCACTGGACTGCACTAGCACGAGCAGGCGTCGCCTCTCTGGCTTTGCTCGAGCACGAGCGCGACTGCTGATGACGCTCAAGAACAGAAAGAACAGCAAGAGCGACCAAGAACCGGGGCAACTTCAAACTAAAAGATCTCCCTCAATACTCAACGAATCGACACAAAACTCGAGCTGTAGGAGCACCACCTAAAGATCTTACAGATCCACAAAGAAGATTCGGAAAAGATCAAGTATGCATCACGAATTCCGGGAGAAATCAACCATGCAAGAAAAGAACCGGTTTGGGGGAAATCTTTAAATCCGAGACGAATTCGCAAGGGATTCATGGGGGAATCACATCAAAGTTGCTCACAAGGATCCTAGCAACAAAAGCCCCCAACAAATTTCACGAATTTCTCAGTCAATCACGAAGAACGAAAAATCCCCAATAAATGGCTCCGAAAATCCCGAAAATAATAAAATTCAAATTCAAAGGGGAGGAATTAATTTGGCACGAAATCAATCTTTGGATTACTTCACCATGTGCGGTTACAAGCCACTTGCTAGCACAAACAAAGCTAAAATGACAAAAAGATCAAATCAAAGATCCCTCCTCTCTCTCCCTCTCAAACCCTAGAAAAGACCATCTCACAAACAAATGAGATGTCCACCACCTATCCCCTCCAATGGATGGCTGCCCACAATAGCTACTCCTCATATATATAGGCGCCCTGCAAATGTCCAGAACGCCCTTACATGAAGCATACAACAAAATACCCCTTAGGGGCAAATTTGATATTTTTGCGAATCTTTTTCCGGCTGGGACACCTTCCACCGCAAGTTTGCTTCCCTCTGACGCAAACCTTGCGGCCACGCCGCGTGTCCTCCGGTCCAGGCTCCTTGACGCGCACGGCTCCTCCTGATGGGCCGTTACCGCCACGCCAAGTCCTCGGGCTTGGTTTTGAGGCCCAAACCAAGAAACCGTTCTCCTGATGATTTTGTGGCCAAATCACCAAACTCCGCGTACAAGCTTCGGTTGTTAGCCGCCACCTTGCACCGGCTTCACGTCCGCGTACGAGCTTCGGTTGTGAGCCGCTACCTCGCACCGGATCCACGCCGCCTTGCTCGTTCTTGCCACCATGTGAACCGCACTTGATCCATCTGGCCACCGGTTCGTTGTCTCTCCGCTTCTCGGAGGCCGCCATGGCTAAGACCTTTCGCGCCTGTTCTGCACCTGCACCAATGCAATCAAGCCGCATTCTACACCTGCAATACTTAAGCCAAGGCAAACGTCAGTACACACCACGTTGTCAATCACTCATCACACCAGGAAGCGACCATCCACCGGTCCTTGGACACACCCGGTCCTCAGGTCTTCCTCGCAGGGTTTCCACGTTGGCTAGGGCAAACCCTAGACAACTAGCGCGACCCTCAGCTCTCCGACTGGTGTCCCTCTAGCTTCTCTGCTCCTCGACGTCGAATGGAAATTGACTTGATGGCACTCGAATGAAATGGGAGCTATTTATAGCCCTGGAAAACCCTAGGTCAAATGGGAAGGTGAGGGGCCACAGAAATGCCCTGTGCCGCGAGGCCAGAGGGGGCTTGGGCCGCGCGGTCCGGCCCATTCCAGGGCTGCCTCGGCTTCATCTTTTTCCCCAAGCTTCATGGTCGGTTCTCGAGTGTTCCTCTCTATGCATGTGGGCCCTGGACGTCGTTTACTTCGGGATAAAATTATCTCTTGATGACTTTCCATTTGAATGTGCCTTCACCTCGAAGTAACTTGATCTTATCTTCATTTGCTTAGTCCTTAAGCAATCTTGGAGTTTGGTGGGCTGGATCCGGGAATGAGTGGGCTTCTAGTCCATGTTTGGGCGCCTGGGCCCATTAGGCCTGCTTCGTACGGGCTTCCGGCCTTCGCTTTACGCTTGTCTCGAATTTAGCCCAAATCCGTCTTGATTTTATCATTTATCCTGCATAAACCAAAATACTCCAAAAACACATGCATATACGAAAACGTCCCGATTATAGAGTATGATCATTAGTTCAGACATTAAATTCATGCAATTATCAAAGTTAAATAGGGGTAAAAGTGTGTCATTTAACAGCGCCAACAATCCCCCATGTTTAAACCTTGCTCGTCCTCGAGTAAGTCTTTGATAGAAATCAGCGTTGCCTTCCGATGTCCAATCCCTACACTTGATCACATACGAGAAAGAACAAAACACTCTCTAGGATTTTTCAATTAAAATTCAAGTTGTTACCAGCTCTTTCTAGTATGAAGAGTAGATATGAATGAAGTGCAACCCACAAAGAATTTAAATCACAACCTCTCAAGTTTAAACAAGTCTCAGGCATAAAGATTTTTAATGTAAAACAAGACTGAACCAAGATCAATAATTTAAACCTTGCAAAGTTGCTCATGGAAACTCTCAATTCATCTTGTCTCTCAAACCTACTAATCACTCGATCATTTCTTTCTCTCAAATATAAAAGTGTTAGGCTTTATCTGGAGCTTGGAAAGGTTAGTCCTAGCAAAAGAATTTATAATCAAGATATTATCAAAACAAGAAAAGCATCTTACGGTTTTACCGAGACTCGTGAAAAAGGCCATGAGAAAATAATGTCTTTGTGGAGAGGGAGAGAATGGATACACGCTTTTTAGATGGTGGACACGTGCAAATGGCAAAGGATGACAATGAGGCACAAATTTAGTCCTCTATGTCGGATTGCACATGGTTGGAATGATTGAGTATGGAGTAAATCCTTTCTAAACATCAAGAATTCAATGAAGTAAGAGAACTAAGGAGCAAATTTATTTCTTTTTCATTTTTCTTTCTTTCTTTCTTTCTTTCTTTTCTTTCGTTTTTCTCTTTTCAATATTTTTTACATGCTCCAAAGAACTCTTTACAACATTAATTCTACTCAAATTCCACTCAGCGATGGTTAGAGAGAATGTGATGACTCTCCTCCCATGCTCAAACGATTGCTCGTCCTCGAGCAAATGAGAGGGAAATTAAATCAACGCTGAGCAGAATATGAAATCTTCTAATCTCGCAGAATATGAGATCTTTGGGTAGGACTTCCACAAAAATTTTCGAGGCAACCAGAGCCCAAAATGCCTCTGGCTGCGCGGCCCAGGGGGGTCCTAGCCGCGCCGCCCAGCCCTTTGTCGCCTCTGTTTTCTCTGATTTTTCTCCAGTACGCGTGTAAACTCCTCCCAAATGTATATTCTTCATGTGATAGCTCTGTCTTGTTTGGAACTCCGTCGAAAATAAATCTCCATACTCAACTTGAATGGGTTGTGGTCAAGGAAGTAATCACAAAAAGAATTATTGGGTTTTTGGGGTGGATATCCAGCGAAGTTTGCCAAACTTCCAATGTGGAAATTAGCAATGCATGGATAGATAGGCTAGCAATAAGAAGATACGCAAAAACGGAATGGCCAGCTTCTTAGTCTCATACCGAAGAAAACAATTCTTGAATCAATTCACTTGAAAATAAATCTTGTTTATCTAAGGTTCATCATGATAATAATTTTGTAGGCTTTGGAGGGGTAGAGCAACTTGCAAAGGTATTATTGACAAGGTCAGCACACAAGGAATTTTTATAAAACAAACTTTGACAAATTTAAACAAGAGAGCAAGATTAATGCATATGGGTCTTTATTTTAATCATAACCTTCACAAAAGATTGAGCCGGTGTTTAATTTATTTTTAGATCGTGTTTAGGGAGAGTGTTAGTTCAATCAAGTATACGATTAGTGCGAGAAAAAGAACAAAGCGGCAACGATCATCATCTATCAGCATTGCATAAATTTAAATGTCTTCACTACTAATCATATCATGAGGCAAAGGCGATCATATTATTCATTCATAAACACTAAACTCACACATGCTGAAAATTAAATAAAGAAAACAGAAAATGATGCTACGCAAACACACACAAACTTGCACACAACTGAAGAAATAAATAAAAGAAAGGTTGGAAAACTCAAACCAAACGTGCAAGCTTTTATTCTGGCGTTCCTGTTGATCACTATCCTCCATAACTCCCGCTAGGTCTGAAGGACCGATTAGGCGACCAGAGAGGAGGGAGTGAATGGGAGCCGATAAAAATTCTTCTCAACCGATCCGGCTATTCTACCAAATCAACTCCAAAGCCAACCAACCGATCTTGCCAAGATCACGTAGCTACTGTCAAGCTACTGACCCTAGGAACAAGAAAGATGCAGCGGAATTTGAATCGATCAAGACGAACACAAACCGAGCCAAAACCAACACACCCTTGTGCTACCGGGGGGGGGGGGGGTAAACCGCCTGGACGGGACGGTTAAACCGGCCTGCCCTGGGAGCCTCGGGAAAAAGTCAACTCAAAAGTGAATCTCCCAAACCGCTTGAGCTCTTGAGACGAGATTTTGGTCAGATGATTTACACCTCCAGTGGAGTATATTCCCCAAAGATATCGACCTCTAACCCACTGGAACTCCCGGAATCTCAAATCTAAGGAAGAACACCATGACCTCGAGTTCATCCCGAAAACTTCAAATCCCAAGCGATTCCCGGTGTTTGAGGGCAAGAGATCACCAGCAAAAGAGGCACAAGGCACTCATACGTGATTCCCCCAAAGAAATCTGAGAGAAAACACCCTAGGAAGTGAAGAACGAAAATCCCGCAAAAATAACTCCGGAAATACCTCTGAAAATAGGAAAAAGAAAAGGAGCTCGTGGATTCAAATCATGGCACAAAGATGAACTCAACAAACTCAATCAACCAACCATGAATTCACCTATACAAACTAGGAATGATTCGAAATAGTTCTAGGTGGAGGGGATGAAGGGGAAATACAAGTTCAAAGCAAACAGATAACTAGAGAGGTGGCAGCCACCAACCCCTAGGGGGCCTATTAGTAGTCCAAGACTAAACTACCCCTAAGTGATCTATACCCCTCAGGGGCAAATTTGAGATTTGGTTTTAGATATTTTCCGGCTGGGACACCTTCCACCGCAAGCTAGCTTCCCTCTGACGCAAGCCTTGCAGTCACGCCAGCGTGTCCTTCGGATCGAAGCTCCTCGACGCCGATTTTGGGCCGGCCCGGGGGGAGGCAGTCAAACCGCCCCAGGGGGCGGTTAGACCGCCCCTGGCTGGGTGAGCAGCCCCTCGGCCCATCTTCGCCACGTCGAGTCCTCGGCCTTGGTTTTGAAGCCCAAACCAAGGGAAACCTTCCACCGATGATTTTGTGGCCAAATCACCAAACCCCACGTACAAGCTTCGGTCGTTAGCCGCTACCTTGCACTGGCTTCACGTACGCGTACTGAGCTTCGGTTGTGAGCCGCTACCTCGCACCGGAACCACGTCCCCTTGCTCGTTCTTGCCAGCATGTGAACCGCACTTGATCCATCTGGCCACCGGGTCCCTCGAACCAAGCCTACTTGTCTCTCCGCTCCTCGGAGGCCGCCATGGCTAAGACCTTTCACGCCTGTTCTTCACATGCACCAATGCAATCAAGCCGCATTCTACACCTGCAATACTTGAGCCAAAGGAAATGTCAATCCACACCACGTTGTCAATCACTCATCACACCAGGAAGCGACCATCCACCGGTCCTCGGACACACCGGGTCCTCAATCTCCCCCTTGATGTGTGCATTGACAACACACACATAGTAACCATTGGTATTAAAAGAAAAAGAAAAGAAATCGAAAAACAATCGCTCAAGCAAGTGACCAAAAGCAAGAACGAAATCAATGTCACTCACAAGAGAAAAAACTCAGAAAAACACTGACCCTTCCATAGGAAGAGAAAAAGGGCTCAACACCATCGGCAAAAGAGCAAAGCACAAAACACAAGTCACAATTCTCCAAATCTCCAAATCACTTTTCAGGACTCACAAAACACTCCCCCCCTGCATTGATGCAAACTCCCCCTGAAAAAGTGAACTTGTGCATGCAAAATATATCAAAAAATGCTCAAAATCCTACAAACTGTGTGCACTCAGCACAGGGGCGGTTTAACCGCCCTGCCCAGATCAACACACAAAAATGCAAGTCTCACACAAAAAGCTCGCAACGATGCCGTTTTAACTCGAAAACCTTCCAAATATGCCCAGCAATGTTTTCCAATACTCAAACTCTCCCCCTTGTTGACAATGCACAAATCAAGGCAAAAATGCAAAAGTTTCAACTATAAGCTTCTCAAATAGACAATGAGCGATACAAAATTCTACAAATTAGAGAAGAGGGAAACAAGATAGGTCGTAGCATCATAAGGGCATTGCCGTCAAGAAAGTGAAGATATATAGCCATTTGACAAAGCCATGATCAAATTGTGCAATTTTATCAAAAGTTTCACCTCATGAGCAAAGTCCTAAACATGGGTCATTTAAGCAAAAATAAACTTTATCTCACTAAGATTATGATAGAATAAGCATTCTTGACAAAAGATCATTATAAACGCCCAAAATCTATCTTATGTCATGTCAAAGTACGGAGCCATGTGTTCACTTCTCAAGGGAGAATTCTCTGGCAAACAACATGCGACCGCTTAGCACCCATGTGTGCAAGTGTGTGCAATTGTGAAGGCATAGAGACATGAGCATAAATATCCTTGAAGGACCGAAACGGCGACCAGAGAGGGGGCGAGTGAATGAGAGCCGATAAAAATTCTTTCCAACCGATTCGGCTATTCTCCCAAATCAACTCCGACGCCTTTGAAAGCGATCTTGCCAAGATCACGTAGCCACTGTCAAGCTACTGACCCTAGGAAACAAGTTGAACGCAGCGGAACTCAAATCGATCAAAACGAACACAAAACGAAACAAAAACCAACTCGACCCTTGCTGCCAAGGGGGGCGGTTAAACCGCCTGGGAGGGGCGGTTAGACCGGCCTACCCTGGGAGCCTCGGAAAAAAGTCAACTCGAAGGTGGATCTCCCAAACGGTTGAGCTCTTGAGATGAGATTTTGACCAGATGATATACACCTCCAGTGGAGTGTTTTCACAAAAAATCTCGGCCTCTAACTCACTAGAACTCCCGGAATCTCAAATCTAAGGAAGAACACCATGAACTTGAGTTCATCCCGAAATCCTCAAATCCAAGGCGATTCCCGACATTTGGGGGCAAGATATCACCAGCAAAAGGGGCACAAGGCACTCATACGTGAATCCCCCAAAGAAATCCTAGAGAAAGCGCCCTAGGAAGTGAAGAACGAAAATCCCCCAAAAATAGCTCCGAAAATACCTCCAAAAATAGGAAAAAGAAAAGGAGCTCGTGGATTCAAATCATGGCACAAAGATGAGCAGCACAAACTCAATCAACCAACCATGAATTCACCTATACAAACTAGGAATGATTCAAAGTAGTTCTAGGTGGAAGGGATGAAGGGAAAGACCAGTTCAAAGAGAAAAACAAAGAGACAACTAGAGAGATGGCAGCCACCAACCCCTAGGGGGCCTATTAGTAGTCCAAGTGGTGGTGCTCTAAAGACTAAACTACCCCTAAGTGATACATACCCTTCAGGGGTAAATTTGACATTTGGTTTCAGATATTTTCCGGCTGGGACAGCTTCCACCGCAAGCTAGCTTCCCTCCGACGCGAGCCTTGTAGTCACGCCGCGTGTCCTCCGGATCGAAGCTCCTCGACGCCGAGACTTGGGCCTGCCCAGGGAGGGGCGGTTAGACCGGCCCTGGGGGGCGGTTAGACCGCCCCTGGCTGGGTGAACAGCCCAGCAGCCCAACTTTGCCACGTCGAGTCCTCGGCCTTGGTTTTGACGCCCAAACCAAGGGAAACCGTCCACCGATGATTTTGTGGCCAAATCACCAAACTCCGCGTACAAGCTTCGGTTGTTAGCCGCTACCTTGCACCGGCTTCTCGTCCGCGTACGAGCTTCGGTTGTGAGCCGCTACCTCGCACCGGAACCACGTCCCCTTGCTCGTTCTTGCCAGCATGTGAACTGCACTTGATCCATCTGGCCACCGGGTCCCTCGAACCAAGCCTACTTGTCTCTCCGCCCCTCGGAGGCCGCCATGGCTAAGACCTTTCGCGCCTGTTCTTCACCTGCACCAATGCAATCAAGCCGCATTCTACACCTGCTATACTTGAGCCAAGGGAATCGTCAGTCCACACTACGTTGTCAATCACTCACCACACCAGGAAGCGACCATCCACCGGTCCTCGGACACACCGGGTCCTCAATCTCCCCCTTGATGAGTGCATTGACAACACACACACAGTAACCAATGATATAAAAAGAAAATAAAAGAAATCAAAAAAATAAACACTCAAGCAAGTGACCAAAAGCAAGAACAAGCTAAATCAAAGTCACTCACAAGAGAAAACTCAGAAAAATGTCGATCCTTCAATAAGAAGCGAAAAGGGCTCAACACCATCGGCAAAAAGAGCAAAGCACAAAACACAAGTCACAAATCTCCAAATCTCCAATTCACTTTTCAGAATACTCAAAGCACTCCCCCTACAAAGATGCAACTCCCCCTGAATAAGTGAACTTGTGCGTGCGAAAAACACTCGAAAATGCTCAAACTCACACAAACTCTGTGCACACAGCACAGGGGCGGTTAAACCGCCCAGGGGGGGCGGTTAAACCGCCCCTGGCAGATGGCCAAGCCCAAAAGTGCAAAAATTGCAAACAAACTTGCAACGATGCCGTTTCAACTCGAAAACCTTCCATAAGTGCCCAGCAATGTATTCCAATGCTCAAACTCTCCCCCTTGTTGACAATGCACAAATCAAGGTAAAAATGCAAAAGTTTCGACTACGAGCTTCTCAAATAGACAATGAGCAATACAAAATTCTACAAATTAGATAAAATGCAAACTAGATAGGTTATAGCATCATAAGGGCATGGCCGTCAAGAAAGTGAAGATATATAGCCATTTGACAAAGCCATGATCAATTTGTGCAATTTTCTCAAAAGTTTCACCTCATGAGCAAAGTCCAAAACATGGAGTATTTAAGCCAAAATAACTTCGTTTCACCAAGATTATGATAGAATAAGCACTCTTGACAAAAGATCATCATAAACGCCCAAAATCTATCTCATGTCATGTCAAAGCACGGAGCCATGTGTTCACTTCTCAAGGGAGACTTCTCCGGCAAACAACATGCAACCGCTTAGCACCCATGTGTGCAAGTGTGTGCAATGGTGAAAGCATAGAGACATGAGCATAAATATCTTCAAATAAATCTTTTTCTTATCTTTCTTCTTTCATGCATAGACATCTCATTTTTCAAGTTTTTCAAATTAAGCATGGTACATGAAGTGTCTTTGCGACAAAAAGAAGCTTATGCTCCTCCACAAGATAAACATGGGCTAAACATTTACAATGACAAAGATCTTCGACCCAATTGAAAAGAATATCATCCTAGCATGATCTTAAGCAAAATATAGCCATTTTAGCTCAAACAAGACATGCAAAGGCATTTACTCATGGGTGAAAAGAGTTTAAGTTCAGTTTGTCATTTTAGTTCAAAAATTGACTATCTCAAAGACATATATATCAAGACCATCAAGAGCATAGCCAATCATACATCCAATCCCTATGCCTAAAATCTAAAATGTAGGAAATTGTAGCAATCACTGTATATAGGAGAAGCTCATCCTAAGATATGATACAAATGCAACATGATATATCACAAAATGCAAAGATGAAGACTATACATCAAGATACAAAATCAGAAAAGATACAAAATCAGAAAAAGTATACATCAAGATACAAAGATGGTACAATAGAATACATATGCTACAAGAGAAGCCTCCAAAACTCAGCTCAGAAAAACGCACACACACCAAGTTCCCCTCACAAGCGGGTGAAGGTAGCTTGGTCAAGTGGTTTGGTGAAAATGTCTGCAAGCTGGTTTTGGGTAGAAACATGGGCAAGCTCAATATCTCCTTTCTCCACATGATCTCTCAGAAAATGGTACCTCACTTCTATGTGTTTGGTTTTGGAATGGAGCACGGGATTTTTGGCTACGCTTATGGCACTGGTGCTATCACAAAGAAGTGGAACATGGGACATGTCTAAGCCAAAGTCTCTCAAAGTGTAGGTGATCCAAAGCAGCTGGGAACAACAGCTAGCGGCAGCAACATACTCGGCTTCTGTGGTGGATTTGGCTACACTAGACTGCTTGTGAGAAGACCAAGACACAAGAGACGAACCAAGAAACTGACACTGACCAGAAGTAGACTTGCGATCAACACGACACCCAGCGAAATCAGCATCAGAAAAACCATGGAGTGCAAGTGAGGAATCAGCAGAATACCAAAGACCCAGCTCAGGAGTAAACTTGAGATACCTGAAAATCCACTTGACGGCCTGCCGATTTGAAGTCCTCGGTGAAGCCTGAAAACGAGCGCACAGACACACGCTGAACTGTATGTCCAGCCTCGTCGCCGTCAAGTAGAGGAGGGAGCCGATCATGCTCCGGTACTCCTTCTGGTCCACTGGTTCTCTGTCCTCATCGGCATCCGAAGCTGTTGTCGTACTCATCGGTGTAGTCATCGGCTTGGAGTCGCTCATGTCGAATTTCTTGAGAATGTCCTTTGTGTACTTGCTTTGGTGCACAAACGTCCCATCCTTGGTTTGCTTCATCTGTAGCCCAAGAAAGAACTGCAACTCTCCCATCATCGACATCTCAAATTCCCTGCTTATATCGTCTGCAAACTTGGCAACAAGATCATGAGAAGAGCCACCAAAAATGATATCATCCACGTAAATCTGAACGATTAAAAGATCATTGCCATTTCTCAACAAGAAGAGCGTCTTATCAACCTTCCCCATCACAAACCCCTTGCTAAGCAAGAACCCACTCAACCTGCCATACCACGCTCTGGGTGCTTGCTTTAGGCCATATAAAGCTCGGTGGAGTTTGTACACTCGGTGTGGGTATCTCTCACTCTCAAAGCCCGGGGGTTGCCTCACACACACTTCTTCCTCGATCACCCCATTCAGAAAGGCACTCTTCACGTCCATTTGGTACAATTTGAACCCTTTAGCAACAGAAAATGCTAGAAGAATTTGAATTGCCTCCAAACGGGCAACATGAGCAATGGTCTCCTCATAGTTTAACCCCTCCTGCTGCGAAAACCCCTGAGCAACCAACCTCGCTTTGTTTCTCACAATCTCTCCACCCTCATCCCTCTTGTTTTTGAACACCCACTTGGTTCCTATAGGATGGCAATTTGGAGGTGGTTCAACTAACTCCCACACCTGGTTTCTCTCAAAGTTTTCAAGCTCTTCATGCATGGCATTGACCCAATCAGAATCAGATAAAGCGTGTCCAATATTTTTGGGCTCGAAAGACGCAACAAAAGCAGAATGAGCGAAATGAGAGATGTTCTGTGACCTCTACCGTGTAGTGCGTTCATCCAAGTTTCCTATGATCTTCGAAGGTGGATGATCCCTCTGTACCAGCCGGGGAGCTTCTCGCCTCGAGATTGCCTCCCCCTCAACATCAGCTTCCACTTGAACTCGATCATGTGCTCGACTCGACGAAGGTGTAGCAGAAGGGCCATCGTCGAAAGTCGTGGTAGTAGTGGAAGTAGAAGGTACACGATCTCCACACGGTGCATGAATTTCCTCATCATCTTCTTCATCAACTGGTTCTTCCTCAAAGATGGACTGTCCCAACTCATCATCACATGCACATTCAAAGACAGAAGAGCTACACGGAATGGTCTCGTCGAAAGTGACTTCGCAAGTCTCCATGATTTGTTTAGTTTCAAGATTGAGCACACGATATGCTCGAGAGTGATTAGCATAACCAAGAAAAATACCATCCATCGAACGAGACTCAAACTTGTCCAAATTTCCTTTCTTAAGAATGAAACACTTGCAGCCAAAAACCCGAAAGTGACTCACACATGAGGAACGACCATGAAAAAGCTCATAGCAAGTTTTCTTCTTGAAAGCACGAAGGAAAATCCGATTCAAAACATGACAAGCTGTATTCACCGCCTCTGCCCAATACTTCCAAGGAGTCCTATGCTCATTTAGCATCGTCCTAGCCATCTCACAAAGCGTCTGATTCTTTCTCTCAACCACTCCATTTTGGCAAGCAACATATGGCGAATAATATTGATGTTCGAGACCAAGATCACGACAGAAGGCATCAAAATGAGTGTTTTTAAATTCCGTACCATTGTCACTGCATATAGTTCTCATGGCACCACCATTACTCTCGTTTTTCAACCTCAAAATCAGATCTCGAACAAAATCAAATGTCTCATCCTTCGACACCAAAAAGAACACCCAAGCATATCGAGAAAAGTCATCCACAACCACAAGAACATACCACTTCCCACCAACTGAGAGAACGCGAGCGGGACCAACCAAGTCCATATGCAAAAGCTCCCCTGGACGCTCAGTCATAACATCTGTCAAAGGTGGATGAGAAGCAGCAACCATCTTACCATGCCTACAAGGTGCACAAACCAAATCTTTCTCGAACTTGAGCTTGGGCAATCCTCGGATAAGGTCAAGAGCACTCAAGCGTGTGAGTAAATCAAAGCACACATGACCCAATCTCCTATGCCACTTCCAAAGCTCAGAAGAAGTACCAGCGATCAAACACCGGGAAGGACCAAAAGATCAATTAAAATTAGCACGAAAAATCTGTCCCTCGGGAATGATCATACACACAAGATCACCTCGAGAATCAAGAATCCGAGAATCACCACTCTTAAATTGAACCTCATAACCCTCATCAAGAAGCTGAGAAACAGAAAGCAAATTAAAGCCAAGATTCTTGACAAGAGCAACCCGCTTCAACATAAAACCATCGCTCACCTGAATAGCACCCTCAGACAACACTCTACCTCTACCCTTATCCCCAAAAGTGATGTACTGCCTGGATACCATCGGGGTGAGGCTGGAGAACCACTTCCTATTACCTGTCACATGTCTCGAACAGCCGGAATCCATCAACCAAAAGTTTTCCAAGCCTTCCACCTGCACAATCAAAAGCGAGAACGAGAATGAGCGAACGACTCGACACTGGGGTAAGCACAGAAAGAGTTAAACCAGTGTCGGGCCATCTGCTCAAAAGAGGGGTTAGCAAAATCAGCACTACCACATGAAACCATCTCGTCTCTCACCATCGGACCTCTAGCACCACGCGGGGGAAAACGCGGCCTAGACTCTCTCCTATCACCAAAGCTACGGTCAAACCTCAATGAACCAAACTGACCACGAGCAGGAGGCCGCCTAGCAAAACCACTACGAGCTGGAACACCACGACTACGCAACGAAGGAACTGTACGCACAAAAGCCTCTCCTCTAGGCAAGGGTGAACGAGACACAGGCACACTACGGGAAGAGTGGTACCTGTCCCTGTTTCCCATCTCCTTCTCTCGTCTCACCTCCCTCTTCTTCCTCCAGCAAAACTCTTCTAGGTGACCATCCCTTCCACAATGTTCACAATGGAAGCGGACTGGTTTTGGCTTTGGGGTTTCTCTCGGCTGTGGCTTCTCACTTCTCTAGTAACCCCCACTCCTCACAAAGGTCACTCTCCTCTGGAAGTTTTTTGTCTTTGGTGGAAACTTGGGAGGATCTGGAGTGGTGTCAAGCTTGTTCAACAGGTGGTTGGGCTTAGGTGCGAAGCTGTTCTTTGGTGGGGTTTTCTCCGGTGGGATTGGAATGTTTGTGATGGAACTGACTTGCTCTCTCTCTCATTTTCACCACCGCTCTCATCATCCTTCTCACAACCCAAACCACGACCATCAGCTCTCTTAAACCCAGCTATCATCATCTTAAGCTGTGGCTCATGAACAGACAACCAACCCAAACACTGACACAACTCATCGTTCTCATCTTGCAAGCGATCAACAGACTGTGCTAGCTCAACATTCCTCAAAGCAACAACATCATAGGCAGAACAAGAATTTGCAATGGGTGATTTCAATTGAGCCTCAAGTGAACTAATCATGGTACTAGATTCAAGCAACTGAGCATGTAAAACAGGACAAGAAGTACAAGCACCTAGCAAAGAAGGTCTAGACTTCAACTCAGCAATCTCAACCCAAGCTTCTTCTAGTTCATCAAGGCATGTCATGTGTTTTTCCTTAAGAGCTACCAAATCAGCTAGATGCACATCACAGAAAGAACATTCAATTTCATCCGACACAACAGGAGCATCTTTCAACACAGCAAACTCAGACTCAAGCTTAGCTACTCTCTCCCTAGACGCGCAAAGCAAAGACTCAAAGTCCAACGCCTTCTTTCCAGTCTCAGAAAGTAAGGCCTCAAGCTCAGCTACTCTCTCCTTCGACTCTCCTAGCAAGGATCTAAACTCTCTCTTCTCCTTGTTGGTCTTTCTAAGCACATCATCATGGTTATCGACCAACACCTCTAGTCTAGCAATCTCCTTACGCAAAGAGGTAGGATCGGTCAATACCTCATCCTCGGAGTCGGAGTCGTCCTTGCTCTTCACGGAGTCGTGCGCCATGGTACAGTAGTCGACGGTGGCGAAGGAGATGCCATTGAAGTTGCGGTTCACGTTCTTCTTCTCTTGTGGTGGCCGCGGTCTTCATCCTCGCTGCTCGAGCTTGACGACGTGTTGGTGGAGCTCGTGTCGATGTCGCTTGCATCAGCCACCATCACTCGAGGCTGGTTCTTCTTGTGCCCACCGTGCTTGTTCTTCGACCTTCTCTCTTCCTTGTTCTTGTGCTTGGAGCGGTACTCGTCCTTGGAGCAGTGCTTGTGGTCATCTCGCGGACGGTGCTTGCGGTTGTAGTCGTTCTTGATCTCCTCGGGGCACTCGGCGATGAAGTGGCCCATCTTCCCGCATATGTAGCACGTACTCCCAGCACGCCTCGAACCCTTGCGGTTCTGGTACATCCTCTCGAGCCTCCTGGTCAGCAACGCGAGATCCTCCTCGCTCAGCACCTCATACTCCTCATCTGGAAGAGACACAAGAGAAGACAAAGCAAAGTGTCTGGGAGTGTTAGCATGTCCAAAACCAGAGCCACCGACTAGAGCCACCGGCAAATGAGCGAAATTTTCATACTCTCTGCGATACATCGAGAAAAGCCTAGCCTTCACATGGCTATCACCACCGTGGGCTACCTTGAACTTCTGCCAGATCTGGCTAGCTAGGTCCTCGCCCAAAACTCGCTCAAACTCCTCAGTCGACAAAGCACGGAACAAGTAATCGACAGCTCTAGCGTTTGCCTCAAACTTATCTCTCGCATCCTGGGCATCTAAGTTGGTGGGATTGACATAGTGTTCATCTTTGGTCACATCCCACAACAACTTTCCTTTGCCTCGCAAGAAAGCGCCCATACGCGCGACCCAATTCGGATAGTTCTTCCCATCGAAGTGTGGAGGCCCGGAACCCCGATCTTGGTACGCCATCTTTGGATCTTAGACTGGTTAGAGTCGCAGAGACCCGTAACCTGGCTCTGATACCAATTGAAGGACCGAAACGACGACCAGAGAGGGGGGGGGGGAGTGAATGGGAGCCGATAAAAATTGTTTCCAACCGATTTCGCTATTCTCCCAAATCAACTCCGACGCCTCCCAAAGCGATCTTGCCAAGATCATGTAGCCACTGTCAAGCTACTGACCCTAGGAACAAGATGAACGCAGCGGAACTCGAATCGATCAAAACGAACACAAAACGAAACAAAAACCAACTCGACCCTTGCTGCCAGGGCGGGGGCGGTTAAACCGCCTGGGAGGGGCGGTTAGACCGGCCTACCCTGGTGTTGGCACTCCTTAGCCTAACTAAATCCACAAGCGCACGGAGTCCGATGTAGCCTTTCACCAGGGGAGTAAAAACCTGGATGTCAAATCCAAGGAACGGTAGACGCGACTAGCCTAGAAATATCTTAACAGGACCCACCAGGGGAGAAAAGGGTAAAGGGTGTAAAGAGCTTAACATTAGTTAGCCACTCGTTACCCCAGACAACCTATCTTAATCTAACATGATCTGCTTCGACGGCTAGAACGGGAAGAACTCAGATCGGGGTGAGAGAGGGGTTCTTCCGGGCTCAGCACTACTGTTATGAGTACACCCGAACGTGGTGGAGTACAAAGGACGGACAGGACTGTCACCACCTGCCGCCTACCACTGCAGTTCCGTGGGGTGCAACACAACCTGAGGTGACTAGCCAGCACAGGCACCACGCCTAAGCTTTCAGCCACTGACCTCCACCCAACGCGAAGGGCTATAGAGGAAACCCCAAACAAGAGTCGCTGTCACTCGCGCAGACTCAGGTACCCGCAGATCATAGATAGCCAAAATAAATTGCTGGAAGTAAAGAGCAAACTAGCGAGGTACTAAGGCAAGAGACCGAGGAACTTACTGAAGATATCTTTGAAGCTTTATTCCTCAGGGGCGAAACAATGTTGAGGCAAGGCCGAGATGACTCCCGAACTCCCTCTACACGCTTGGCTTGTCACCAAAGCACTCACCCACTACTCTCTCTACTCTACTCTAAGATAATAGTAGACTACATCTTGAGCCTTCTCTTCTCTCCTTTGGATGGTGTGTCTTGTGTGGAGGTGAAGGGCGCCTTTTATAGCCCTCCAAGGGTGAAATCCTGCTTAGGAGTGACGCCAACTACTTGCTTAACTTCCACGCGGAAGAGGAAGCGTAGAGGCCACGGTGGGAGGCCGGCCGGCCTGGCCCTGGTGCCAAGTGGCACCGACTTTTGCAGGGACGGCCTGGATGATGTCCTGAAGTCGGTAGTTGTTGCGTTCGGTTAAAGCTGCAAAGAATCCTAGGTTGTGGGCCCTTCAATCCATGTTAATCCCACTCTAGGCCTTCCGGGTCTTTTGATCAAACCGACATCAAATCCACGGCTCATGTTCATCCTTGATACATTAGTAAACTTGCGGATCAATGCCGTGGCCAGAAGAGGAAAAAGTGGGCCGGTCGGCCTAGGCTAGGCCGGCCGGCCTGGCCCTGAGCCAAAATGGCCTCATGTTTTCCCCGTTTGTCTCCTTGTTTGTCTTTCTAAGCACATCATCACGGTTATCGACCAACTTCTCTAGTCTAGCAATCTCCTTATGCAAAGAGCTGGGATCGGTCAATACCTCATCCTCGGAGTTGGAGTCGGAGTTGTCCTTGCTCTTCACGGAGTCGTGCACCATGGTGCAGTAGTCGACGGCG
Organism: Urochloa ruziziensis; assembly: GCA_015476505.1. NCBI lineage: Eukaryota > Viridiplantae > Streptophyta > Magnoliopsida > Poales > Poaceae > Urochloa > Urochloa ruziziensis. Next base: position 26,422,792 of record CM027123.1, on the reverse strand, counting down.
GCGAACGAGATGCCGTTGAAGTTGCGGTTCACGTGCTTCTTCTCCTTGCGGTGGCCGCGGTCTTCATCCTCGCTGCTCGAGCCTGACGACGTGTTGGTGGAGCTTGTGTCGATGTCACTCACATTAGCCACCATCGCTCGAGGCTTGTTCTTCTTGTGCCCACCGTGCTTGTTCTTCAACCCCCTCTCTTCTTTGTTCTTGTGCTTGGAGCGGTACTCGTCCTTGGAGCGGTGCTTGTGGTCATCTCGAGAGCGGTGCTTGCGGTTGTAGTCGTTCTTGATCTCCTCGGGGCACTCGGCGATGATGTGGCCCATCTTGCCGCATCTGTAGCACGTACTCTCGGCACGCCTTGAACCCTTCCGGTTCTGGTACATGCGCTCGAACCTCCTCGTGAGCAACGCGAGATCCTCCTCGCTCAGCACCTGATACTCCTCATCTAGAAGAGACACAAGAGAAGACAAGGCAAAGTGTCTGGAAGTATTAGCATGTCCATAACTAGAGCCACCGACTAGAGCCAGATTATGGGGATCAGTCGGACTCTTTGCCTTGGCAAGCAGCTGTCTATCAACCTCAGAAGACTTCAACTTGGAGAAAAGCTCATCGACTTTCAAAGTTTCATAGTTAGCCGACTCCATGATCGCCTCAACCTTGGCACCCCACACGGATCTATCAAGTGATTGCAAGAGCTTGATAGCTCTGTCATGATCCGAGTATGGGAGCTGGGTGATGTTGGCTTTCATGTTGTTGAGTATGGCAGTAAAGCGCTGAAACATAGCATCAACTGACTCACCCTGTTACTGCTCAAAGTTCTCATACTCTCTACGATACATCAAGAAAAGCCTAGCCCTCACATGGCTATCACCACCATGGGCTACCTTGAGCTTCTGCCAGATCTGGCTAGCTAGGTCCTCGCCAAAAACTCTCTCAAACTCCTCAGTCGACAAAGCACGAAACAAGTAATCGACAGTTCTAGCATTTGCTTCAAACTTATCTCTCGCATCCTGGCCATCTAAGTTGGTAGGATTGACATAGTGTTCATCTTTGGTCACATCCCACAACAACTTTCCTTTGCCTCGCAAAAAGCGCCCATACGCATGACCCAATTCGGATAGTTCTTCCCATCGAAGTGCGGAGGCCCGGAACCCCGATCTTGGTACGCCATCTTTGGATCTCAGACTGGTTAGAGTCGAAAAGACCCGTAACCGGCTCTGATACAAATTGAAGGACCGATTAGGCGACCAGAGAGGGGGGAGTGAATGGGAGCCAATAAAAATTCTTCTCAACCGATCCGGCTATTCTCGCAAATGAACTCCAAAGCCAACCAACCGATTTTGCCAAGATCACGTAGCTACTATCAAGCTACTGACCCTAGGAACAAGAAAGATGCAGCGGAACTTGAATCGATCAAGACGAACACAAACCGAGCCAGAACCAACACACCTTTGTGCTGCCATGGGGGGTAGTTAAACCGCCTGGAGGGGGCGGTTAAACCGGCCTGCCCTGGGAGCCTCGGGAAAAAGTCAACTCGAAAGTGAATCTCCCAAACCGCTTGAGCTCTTGAGACGAGATTTTGGTCAGATGATTTACACCTCCAGTGGAGTATATTCCCCCAAGATCTCGACCTCTAACCCACTAGAACTCGCGGAATCTCAAATCTAAGGAAGAACACCATGACCTCGAGTTCATCCCAAAAACTTCAAATCCCAAGCGATTCCCGGCGTTTGAGGGCAAGAGATCACCAGCAAAAGTGGCACAAGGCACTCATACATGATTCCACCAAAGAAATCCAAGAGAAAACACCCTAGGAAGTGAAGAACAAAAATCCCCCAAAAATAGCTCCAAAATACCTCCAAAAATAGGAAAAAGAAAAGGAGTTCGTGGATTCAAATCATGGCACAAAGATGAACTCAACAAACTCAATCAACCAACCATGAATTCACCTATACAAACTAGGAATGATTCGAAATAGTTCTAGGTGGAGGAGATGAAGGAGAAATACAAGTTCAAAGAGAAAACCAAAGAGATAACTAGAGAGATGGCAGCCACCAACCCCTAGGGGGCCTATTAGTAGTCCAAGTGGTGGTGCTCTAAATACTAAACTACCCCTGAGTGATACATACCCCTCAGTGGCAAATTTGACATTTGCTTTCAGATATTTTCCTGCTGGGACACCTTCCACCGCAAGCTAGCTTCCCTCCGACGCAAGCCTTGCAGTCACGCCGCGTGTCCTCCGGATCAAAGCTCCTCGACGCCGATTTTGGGCCGGCCCGGGGGGAGGCGGTCAAACCGCCCCAGGGGGGCGGTTAGACCGCCCCTGGCTGGGTGAGCAGCCCCTCGGCCCATCTTCACCACGTCGAGTCCTCGGCCTTGGTTTTGAGGCCCAAACCAAGGGAAACCGTCCACCGATGATTTTGTGGCCAAATCACCAAACCCCGCGTACAAGCTTCGGTCGTTAGCCGCTACCTTGCACCGGCTTCACGTTCGCGTACGAGCTTTGGTTGTGAGCCGCTACCTCGCACCGGAACCATGTCCCCTTGCTCGTTCTTGCCAGCATGTGAACCGCACTTGATCCATCTGGCCACCGGGTCACTCGAACCAAGCCTACTTGTCTCTCCGCTCCTCGGAGGCCGCCACGGCTAAGACCTTTCACGCCTGTTCTTCACCTGCACCAATGCAATCAAGCCGCATTCTACACATGCAGGTGAAGAACAGGCACAAAAGGTCTTAGCCATGGCGGCCTCCGAGGAGCGGAGAGACAAGTAGGCTTGGTTCGAGGGACCCGGTGGCCAGATGGATCAAGTACGGTTCACATGCTGGCAAGAACGAGCAAGGGGACGTGCTTCCGGTGCGAGGTAGCGGCTCACAACCAAAGCTCGTACGCGGACGAGAAGCCGGTGCAAGGTAGCGGCTAACAACAAAAGCTTGTACGCGGGGTTTGGTGATTTGGCCACAAAATCATTGGTGGACGGTTTCCCTTGGTTTGGGCCTCAAAACCAAGGCCGAGGACTCGAGGTGGAAAAGATGGGCTGAGGGGCAACTCACCCAGCCAGGGGCAGTCTAACCGGCCCCTGGGGCAGTTTGACCGCCTCCCCCCGTGGCGGCCCAAAATCAGCGTCGAGGAGCTTCGATCCGGAGGACACGCGGCGTGACTGCAAGGCTTGCATCGGAGGGAAGCTAGCTTGCGGTGAAAGGTGTCCCAGCCGGAAAATATCTGAAACCAAATGTCAAATTTGCCCCTGAGGGGTATGTATCACTTAGGGGTAGTTTAGTCTTTAGAGCACCACCACTTGGACTACTAATAGGCCCCCTAGGGGTTGGTGGCTGCTATCTCTCGAGTTATCTCTTTGGTTTCTCTTTGGACTTGTATTTCCCTTTCATCCCTTCCACCTAAAACTATTTCGAATCTTTCCTAGTTTGTATAGGTGAATTCATGGTTGGTTGATTGAGTTTGTGCTGCTCATCTTTGTGCCATGATTTGAATCCACGAGCTCCTTTTCTTTTTCCTATTTTCGGAGGTATTTTCGGAGCTATTTTTGGGGGATTTTCGTTCTTCACTTCCTAGGGCGTTTTCTCTCGGATTTCTTTGGGGGGATTCATGTATGAGTGCCTTGTGCCTCTTTTGCTGGTGATATCTTGCCCCCAAACGCCGGGAATCGCCTTGGATTTGAGGATTTTGGGATGAACTCGAGTTCATGGTGTTCTTCCTTAGATTTGAGATTCCGGGAGTTCTAGTGAGTTAGAGGCCGAGATCTTTTGGGAAAATACTCCACTGGAGGTGTATATCATCTGGCCAAAATCTCATCCCAAGAGCTCAAGCGGTTTGGGAGATCCACTTTCGAGTTGACTTTTCCCGAGACTTCCAGGGCAGGCCGGTTTAACCGCCCCCCCTAGCAGCACAAGGGTGAGTTGGTTTTGGTTCGGTTTGTGTTCATTTCGATCGATTCGAGTTCCGCTGCGTCTATCTTGTTCCTAGGGTCAGTAGCTTCATAGTAGCTACGTGATCTTGACAAGATCGCTTTCGGAGGATTTGGAGTTGAGTTGGGAAGCCGGATCGATTGAAGAAATTTTTGTCGGCTCCCATTCACTCCCTCCCTCTCTGGTCGCCGTTTCGGTCCTTCAATTGGTATCAGAGCCGGTTACGGGTCTTTGCGACTCTAACCAGTCTAAGATCCAAAGATGGCGTACCAAGATCGGGGTTCTGGGCCTCCGCACTTCGATGGGAAGAATTAACAGAACTGGGTTGCGCGTATGGGTGCTTTCTTGCGAGGCAAAGGAAAGTTGCTGTGGGATGTGACCAAAGATGAACACTATGTCAATCCCACCAACTTAGATGCCCAGGATGTGAGAGATAAGTTTGGGGCAAATGCTAGAGCTGTCGATTACTTGTTCCGTGCTTTATCGGCTGAGGAGTTTGAGCGAGTTTTGGGCGAGGACCTAGCTAGCCAGATCTGGCAGAAGCTCAAGGTAGCCCACGGTGGTGATAGCCATGTGAAGGCTAGGCTTTTCTCGATGTATCGCAGAGAGTATGAAAATTTCGTTCAGTTGCCTGGAGAGTCTGTTGATGCTTTGTTTCAGCGCTTCACTTCCATAGTCAACAACATGAAAGCCAACATCACCATCCTCCCATACTCGGATCATGACAGAGCTATCAAGCTCTTGCAAGCACTTGATAGATCCGTGTGGGGTGCCAAGGTTGAGGCGATCATGGAGTCGGCTAACTATGAAACTTTGTCGGTTGATGAGCTTTTCTCCAAGTTGAAGTCCTCTGAGGTTGACAGACAGTTGCTTGCCAAGGCTAAGAGTCCGACTGACCCTCATAGTCTGGCTCTAGTCGGTGGTTCGAGATATGGACAGGCTAACACTTCCAAACATTTTGCTTTGTCTTCTCTTGTGTCTCTTCCAGATGTGAAGTATGAGGTGCTGAGCGAAGAGGATCTCGCGTTGCTGACCAGGAGGTTCGAGAGGATGTACCAGAACTGCAAGGGTTCGAGGCGTGCTGGGAGTACGTGCTACAGATGCGGGAAGATGGGCCACTTCATCGCCGAGTGCCCCGAGGAGATCAAGAACGACTACAACCGCAAGCACCGTTCGCGAGATGACCACAAGCACCGCTCCAAGGACGAGTACCGCTCCAAGCACAAGAACAAGGAAGAGAGGAAGTCGAAGAACAAGCACGGTGGGCACAAGAAGAACAAGCCTTGAGCTATGGTGGCTGATGTGAGCGACATCGACACGAGCTCCACCAACACGTCGTCAAGCTCGAGCAGCGAGGATGAAGACCGTGGCCACCGCAAGGAGAAGAAGAACGTGAACCGCAACTTCAACAGCATCTCCTTCGCCGTCGTCGACTACTGCACTATGGCACACGACTCCGTGAAGAGCAAGGACGACTCCGACTCCGACTCTGAGGATGCGGTATTGACCGATCCTACCTCTTTGTGTAAGGAAATTGCTAGACTAGAGTAGTTGGTCAATAACCGTGATGATGTGCTTAGAAAGACCAACAAGGAGAAGAGAGAGTTTAGGTCCTTGCTAGGTGAGTCCAAGGAAAGAGTAGCTGAGCTTGAGGCTGTTGACGGCCATTATTACCTCGTAGTGACCATCAACATTTCGGTAAAATGAGGATGATCATACCATATTCCATACATAAAAGTATTTTTTACTGACAAATTCCACAAGTTTTGGATGAGTTGTGTTTGCAGGATAAACCCGGAGAAACAAGGGCCAAACCTGGCACATGGCTAGGCCGGCCGGCCTAGGCCAGGCCGACCGGCCTCCCCTGGCCAGGTCTGGCCACGTCACTGATCCACAAGCCATGCCAAGTGCCCAAGATGATCAAGAACCATGCAATCAACGTCGGTTTGATCCAAGGACCCGGAAGGCCTAAAGGTGAAAGCACATGGATTGAAGGGCCCACATCCTAGGATTCTCGGACAAGCTTCAACTAAACGCAAATGTTACCGACCTTGGGAGAGCATCAGGACCATCCATGCAAAGGTCGGTGCCAAGTGGCATCAGGGCCAGGCCGGCCGGCCTTGAAGAGGCCGATCGGCCTCCTTCTGTGGCCGCCACATCTCCTCCTTCGCGTGAAGCTTAAGCAGGTCCTTGGCATGCTAATGACGCTGACATCCACCCCTTGGAGGCTATAAAAGGCAGCTCATTCACCTTGCGAAGACACACACCACATCACTTAAGTCTCTACTCCGGTCATTCATTTGACCATTATCCCCCAAACCTAGCGTTTGTGCCCCTGGGTTTGTGGCTTGATATTCTGGCAAGATATATCATTTCATTCTTCAATACACTTTAACCATCTGCTTCCCTGTGGAAATATAAATACGATACCCTGGGGTTACTCCTGAGGTGAAGTGCTACAACGAGATATATTTTGTGCGCTTCCAGAATTAATTTTGCATACAACGACATATATCTTCGCGCTCTTGAGCGTTGCTAAAACGTGGCGCTAAGGAGTGCCAACAAGCATTTCTTGCGCCGTTGCCGGGGAAGCAATTGGCTAAAGTTATTGTTGAATTATTTGATTATCTTTACAGATTTACCAAACCACTAACCTTAGTGACCTCACCGCTGCAACATTCGTCTATCCTTGATGTGTTTGTAGGGTAGTGCATGACTGGTTTCAACCTACCATCAAACTTTGATCCAAATCCAGAACGCATTGGAAGAGTAGTGCGAAAGAGAGTCGTACCTCCTCAGATTTCACTCAGCTCAAGCAACATATTCGAGTCGTCATCTGACTCCGAGTCCGAATCAGATTCAGGTTCATCGTTTTCTTCAGCCCCAGAGTCTCCAGAGATCATGGCTCAGGCGAAGAAGACGCTCCGTGAGTTCTCAGCCCCGTCAAGCAGCAACTTCCCGGGACTGTCAAACGCACAGGAAGGGGCATTTGAGCTGAGGACTTGCCTAGTGAACATGGTTTAGGCCAGCCCTTTCTGCGGAAAGGCGACTGAGGATGCGAACGCTCACCTTCGGAATTTTCTGGAGGTGTGCAGCACCATCAACCCCAATGGCACACCGATCAACAACATCCGCCTTCAACTCTTCCCATTCTCCTTGCTTGGGAAAGCGAAGGAGTGGTTTTACGCCAACAAGGCATCATTCGAAGGACGCTGGCAGACTTGCGCAGACGCATTTCTGGCCAAGTACTTCCCGGTGGGCAAGACCAACGCCCTCCGAGGAAAGATCACTAGCTTTCAGTAGCTAGACGGAGAGATAATTCCCGAAGCTTGGGAGCGACTGCAAGAGTACATTGCAGCCTGCCCCCACCATGGTGTGGAAGATTGGCTGATTACTCAGAACTTCTTCCACAGCATGAGTCGTCGATCGCAAGAGATGTTGGATGCAGCCGCGGGAGGAGCTTTCCTCTCGCTGGATGTAGACGCAGCGAAGGCGCTAATCGAGAAGATATCCGCTCACCAGAGCTGGATAGGAGAAAGACAAGCTCCCCACAAGGGAGTACATCAAATTGACTCCGTTGATATGCTGGCCGCTAAGATGGACCTCCTCTTAAAGAAGATGGAATCTCCTGGCAAGGAGATGAATCAGATTATGGAGGAGAGAATCACGTGTGAAACGTGTGGAGAAGCAGGACACTAGGGCGACACTTGCCCGATGACACAAGAAGAAGCCTACTTCATTGGGAATAACAACAATTCAGGCTTCCGTCCTCAACAAGGTTGGAATTCCAAGCCCAATTTCCCCTTCGGCCAACAGCAAGGTAATGGCTCTAACAACGGTTTTCAACTGTCGCTAAAGGACATCTGGTATGGCCAAAAACAAATTAACGATAGCATTAGCAAGAAATTTCTTGCTAATGATAAAGTTATGGAGTCGATGGCTTCCCAGATAGAAGCTTTTAATTCTGTCGTTAAGAACCAGCTGAGCTTCAACAAAATGATTGAAACTCAAGTGGCTCAGCTGGCTGCATCTTGTCCTAACCCAAATGCGGGAAAGTTACCCGGGCAACCGGAGGTTCCTTTCAAGGAAAATGTTAGTGCGGTGACCACGCGGACTGGCAAGTCCACGCGGGATCCACACAATCCTCAAGATGCAGGTACCCGACAGAAGGAAGCTAGCCACGCCAAGCCGGCCGCTGAAGAGGAAGACGACGAGGAAACCACCCCTGTCGCAAAGGAGGGGAACGAGGCACCACGAGCCTCAAGCGACAGCCGAGATCCCGCTTTTCTCCCGTTCCCGGAACGGAGGAGAAGACCCGTGGTCGATGAACAATTTGACAAGTTTGTCGAGGTAATCAAGAAGGTATACATCAATATGCCACTTCTTGATGCTTTGCAGGTCCCGACGTATGCCAAGTATATCAAGGATATACTTAGCAACAAGCGGACTCTACCCACAAGGGAGACGGTACAGCTGACCGAGGAATGTAGCTCTGCTATACTCGGGCCCCACCTTAAGAAGAAATGTGACATCTCTGATGTCTGATCACCTCATTAAGGCTTGATGGACAATTAAACTTGTGGTTATGACCAAGGTCAACACAATGAAATAATGGTTTTAAATTCCATGCACCGAACCTTTAGAGCTTGAGTTAATTTAAATTCAAAATTTCACTTAATAACTTGAAAATCTGTCAATATGAAAGTTGTCCCAAAGTTTATAAGGAACAACTTTGTCAATTGGTGGTTTTCAAAATTTTGAGTGGAAGATGCTCTAAATCATGGTCAAACAGCAAGTCAACCTGAATTTCAGCCTACACTTGGAAATTTTTCTAAGTCTGGAATGCTGAAGTTTTTCCCAAAAGTTGAAGCTTGCCATTTGAAATTTCGTGTATAACATTTCATGAACTTTGCCCTAAGTTGAATATTTGATGTGTGGAATTGCCCTTGGTTATGTTCTCCATCAAGTATTCACACTCTAAGCATTTTAGATTTGCTTGGGAAGAGGGTTAAGTCGAATGGAATCATGTGCAACTCGGTGAACTTGCACCTTTCCCGGATGGCATGGTTCGAATTTGAATTTTTACTTAAGAACTCAAAAATGCGCCAATACAAAAGTGGTTCACATTTTCATGGGACATAACTTTGAAAATTGGAGCTCGATGAGATTCTGAGTGATTGAAGCCTTAAAACTTAGTCAAAGTCAGATCACCCTGCTGAGTTCACCGCGTTCATGGCAGAAGTTCACCGGAAGTTCATGCAGTTTTCTTCTCAATTTTCCCGTTGATCTACAGACTTTTTCTATGGTCAACCTTTACAAAAGTTGTAGAGGGTACTGTGGGACACGATTTTCGTATTTGGATATTTTGAAGTTCAGTTCAAGTTTTTGGAGAAATTCGAGGTCAAACAGACGCCCCGCAGCTGTTCGACGAAATGCCGTTCCAGGTTGGCACTCGGGAGCGCCGCGCGTTCCACTCCGGCAGCACCCGCCACGTGGCGCCTCGCTCTTGGGCGCCATCAGGCCATGGCCTCCACGCGCCTCGACGTCCACGTGTCGCCCACGTCGCCCAACCCGCGCGAGCGCCTTCCCCGCGTCCGCGTCAGCTCGCGTCCACCCTGGCCACGACCAGCTGCTGCACCACCCCGCCTGCCCTATCCCTGTCGAGGCTCCCTTCGCCCTCCCTCTCTGCTGCCCCGCCACGAGCAGAGCGAGCAGAGCTCGTGCGCCACGTCACCGCCGGCGATTCCACCCCCGTGGGCGTCCAACCTTGGCCACCCGTGCCTGCCCGCGCTACCCGCCCACGCCTGCCCGCGCTGCTCGCCCTAAGGCGTGGCCTCGAAGCCTTGCCCTCCTCCCCCGCCTATAAAAGGCCTGAGCCCGAGCTCCATTGCCGCCCCTTCCTGCTCCTTCGTTTCGCCGCCAGGCCGTCGGCGTCCCACCTTCCCCAGCCTCCCTCGTCGCCGTCCGAGCCCACCCAAAAGCTCCGAGGCCCTCACCCCACCTCCCTGACCACCCAGTCGAGCGCCACCGCCGTCCCCGTCGCCGGAGCAGAAGCAGAGGCGGTCTGCTCCGCCCCCCTTCCACGGCGAGCATCATCCCGACCTCCTCCGCCCCCGGTTCCTGCACAAAATAGGTAGATGGTGAGCCCCTAGTCCTCCCCACGCTCTTCCCCGGCCGAGCCCGCCCCTTCCCTAGCAGGAATTCCACTCCCTAGATCTTGGCCCGCCCAAGGACCTCACGTTTAGAATAAGATGAAGTCTAGGGTGCCAGGTGCAAGTTGCAGGGGTCTATTCGTAAGTCTGCAGAAACTTCATGGGGGTTATCCGAAAATCTGCGAAGTAATGTTTAGATCCAAATCTGTGAACTTGTAAAATCCGTAACAAATCACAGAAAAATCATAAAAATGCAAACTCAATTTTGTAGCACTCCTGGTGGTGAGATCTATCTTTTTTGGAAAGCATGGATAGGTGTTTTGTGCTTAGTTTTTGAGCTAGATTCAAATCTGTGTTTTAATAGTTTTGTGCACAGTTTGAAATCTACAACTTTGTTTGAGTTGATCATTTAGTATGTTGTCTCTGGTAACATGAATGAGCTCCTATAAAAAGATGGAACCAAGATCTGCTATAAAACATGAGTTATGATTTAATTTGTATATCTGTACAGCAAGTGATCTATGATTTATTTAAATTAATATGCTCAGTAATTTAGTCTCATCTTTTTGCTGAAGCTTGAAAACTTAATGGTGTGCTTGTGGTAAATAGTAGAGCTTAGTTTGACCTTGCTAACATGCTGTTATATATTTAAGATCATGCTCGGCCGAAATTGATAACTGTTTATACAACTAATTTTCTTGGAAGATCCTTTGACCTTTTTAAGCTAATGTTTGGCATGGTATCTTGTATTAGCTAGGTGTAGCTCTGGTAATTTTGTTAGGATTAATTTCTGTTAGTGTGATTTTCTAAGGATTAATCTTGATCTTAGTGTGGTAAGTTTGTTTGATTTTTCATGGTAGATGTATAAATGCTTTTAAGTTGGTTTGGTCAGTAAATCCATGTGGACATAAATAGCACACTATAATTTTCTCACATGAAAATCATACACCAAACTACCAGAATAAATTGTTAAAGTTTGGTGTGTAAACGGCTAAATAAAAGAAGGAATAGCATGTTTAAATTAATGAAATAATTTAAATTAATGAAATAATTTAATAACATGTCACCACCACACTCCTTGCTGTTTAATGCTAACAACAAACTTGGGAGCATGATGTGTACACAATCACCATCACAAACCCATGTTTCTTTTGAGTAAAAAACAAACTTAATTAAAGAAAGGGAAGGTCAGACAAATATTGTCCAGGTGAATGTGCCATTCAATTCACTGCGGGTCTATCATTATGAAAGTGTGATGACTCGATATAAGATCACCTCTTATGCATGTGCATCTCGTGTAGAGCAAATTCTCACAGACGGTGACTACGAGTTGGTGCCGACCGGAGAAGAAGGGCAGGCCTCGGGAGACGTGAACGTGATCCAGGTGGAAGACGAACCGAACCCCGCTACAGAGGATCCACAGGCTAACCACGTGCCCGAAGGCAAGCCCCGGAGCATAACCTATGTTCTGAAATTATGCACTATGTTTTGTAAGATTATGTTTGTGCATTTACGTTCAGGAGTTGAATTGAAAACCCTAGTTGCATGATCCTAGGTACCTATGCTTTGCAATACTAGTATGATAGGTCGATAGTTGCTATGCTATAAGGACTCGGTAAAAGTCGAGTGATTTCCTGTCACTCGCGAGATATAGGAATCACCTGCTCTACTTATGCTGGAATCATAAGGATGACGGACGGAGATTTTGCCATGTAGATGCCCCGTCTATTTATTAAGAATTGGCTAAGGTCGAATGGTGTCGGTACCGTCGGTTAAGTTTTTGAACGTACTAAGCGCTTGTCGATTCTATGGGGTCGGTAAGTTTAGTACCTACATGAATCGGATGTGTGGACTTTTTCCCGCTCCTATTGGGAACTTTTTCCCCATGCCTCGAACATGTGGGTACGAGGGGCGTAAGTGTGCGGTTCGGCCGGCCTTAGACCTCGTATGCCAGGGGGAGTTTGGCTCCGGACGCAATTCGAGGATTGATGGAAACTACCTGGCAGCGCTGACCTTTGGTCGAGTGCGATGATCCGTGTGCTTAGGTCCACCTTGCAAGGTTAAGAAATCGGTTCGAACTGTCTGTTTCTCGTAGCTAATGAGACTACTTAACCCCGCTGCCGCATTGAGTTAGTAAGTGGAACATGGCAATGATAAATTTGATGCTTGCTTAATTGCTTGCTCAACTCGTTTGACTAGTATAGGTTGCTTACCTAGAATGGTTAACTCGAACTAGAACTTGATGCTAAAAGATTGAAAGCAAGGACCCACTCTTAGTCGCTCTTTGGCAAAACAAACCCACCAGCCAAAAGCCTTGCATGTCTAGGAGTCGGTGATGTAGTTCTCACCCGACAGGTAAGTCTTGCTGAGTATTAGTATACTCAGCCTTGCTTTGTTGACTGTTTTCAGGTAGTACTCTTGAGGAAATGGTTGCAGGTCTTACCTGGCCGACCACCCTTCCTCCGGGTTGGACCGTTGTCTGGGACGAGGGTGCTTCTGAGTGATGTCACGACGGCTTCACGTGACATCACTACCTTTCCGAATAAATAGTTTATTTCCGCTGCATTTTAAACTCTGAATTATCTTTACTTATGCATCAACTGAGTTTGTAATAAAGTACCGAAATGGGACCTATTTAAATTATCTGTGGATTGTCGTAATCTCTGGTACTCTCCTTCAAGGGAGTAAATGCACGACTCGTTTCGATCTCGGTAACTGTGCATGGTTGCATCGGGCTTGACCCGATAGGCTGTTACTTTAGTTCGGTTAAGTGGCTAATCACGTCTAATGCGATGTTTAGCACGCTAAGCCGGATTAATTTGAGCGGTTCTGCCACAAGAAAGATCTTGGCTGCCCCACAATATCATGCTCAATTGGAGGCCATGATTTCAACAACGCCCTATGTGACTTGGGGGCGAGCGTCAGCGTAATGCCTAAGGTAGTCTTCGACCACCTTAAACATATATCGCTTGTCTCTACACCCATGTGTTTGCAGCTAGCGGATCAATCGATCCGCTACCCCCATGGAATCGCAGAGAATGTTCCGGTTAAGATCAGGGATTTCTTCATCCATGTGGATTTCATCGTCCCCGACATGGAGGCTGGAGCAACGAACTCTCTCATTCTTGGGAGACCGTTCTTAAGTACTGCGAATGCGAACATCGACGTGGAAAGTGGGACCATTCAACTCAGGATCAACGGGGGAACGGAGAGTTTCTCTTTCCGTCCTAAGGAGATCCCCCATCAAGTCAATATGGTCGAAGAAATCATGCCTCGAAAGTCCAAGATGCCGAGCGTAGAAATGCTCATGAAGATGGTGGAAGCCTTCGCCGCCAAAGAAAAGAAGAGGCATGACCGCTATCATGCACGGCGAAGGATATCGAGAACCAAAGCGCTGGAAGAACAAGCAAAGAGCGATAAGGAGGTTGAATCAAAGCCCCGTCCCGTCCGAAAGGAATGGCGGGTAAAAGCAGTCCCGAACAAGGATTCGGAGAGTTCCGCTCGGGACGAAAAACTCGAGCCCTTGCCATAAGGTATATGGTACGTATCCTTGCATTGCATATAGAATAGGATTTCCCCTTCATTTCAATTCTTTTCATTTAGCATAGCACGTTTAATTTTCGAAGCTTGCATTCATATTTTATTTATGCATTGATTAGCATATAAAAAAATTTTGGCCAAATTCTAGGCCGGCCGGCCCCACTTGTCATCTTCTATGGCCAGATCAAAGCAGCAAGCAACAGGTACATGTGAATGGGCACGACACAAGAGGATGGAGGAAAATGGGCAGCGCACCAGGCCGAACGGCCACATGCAGGCCGGCTGGCCTCCCTCGACCGTCGCTGTCCCATCCTCACCTACCGGAGCACGACGCACAGGAAGGTGACCACCGACGCACGGGATGGGCACGACCGGCGCCATGTGCAGGCCGATCGGCCTCACACAGGCCGGCCGGCCTCCCCTTGGCTCGCCTCTATAAAAGCCAGTGCCCAGCTCAGGAGCAAGTCGCCCCAAGCACAGGTATGCATGCATCCTGAGCGCTTCCCTTCTCCCTCGTTTGAATTTCGAAAATATCTAAGTAAGGTTAGAGTTTAAACCACAAGAAAATTCTGCTAAAATTCATTCTTAAATTCTTGTGAGAACAAACCCCTGCCGGTTGAACGAGAACGTTTGTGGTGGTTCTTACCCCACAAGAACGACTAACCGAGTTGTGGTGATTAATCTCCCACAAAAACGCCTTACTTCTGACTGTCTAACCCCTGATTTCCTTCGGGTATTGTGAGACTAACCTTTTGCAGGAATCATGTGGACAAAGGCACGTCAGACGGCACGTGGAGTCATGACCAAGCTCAGCTCTTCGAGCTCTCGCCGCTCTCAGGGATCATCTGCTTCCCGGGACACTATGTCTGTCGACTCAACTCGACAAGACACAGAGTCCCAGGAGGAGGGAGTGCCTCAGAACAGGCTCCACATCCGAATCATGACTCGGGTCGAGCACATCATTGCTCGGTCCGAAGAAGAGAGAACGGTGCTGGCCAAGCTCCAGGATCGCTACTACACGCATGCCAAGTACTTCGACCCCATGCTGCTGATCAAGACCGGTCTCGGAGGAGACATGGAACGGGCTTTCAACAACGCCGGATGGCAAAACTTCTACCCCGTCCCGGAAACAGGTTCACACTTTCTCACTATGGAGTTTTTGATGAGTTTGAAAATCGAAGTTCTTCCCAACGAGACAAATATTTGTTTTCGGTTTTTCAACGAGGATTTTACCTTGAACCCAAAGCAACTCAGTGAGGCTCTTGGTTTCAACAAGAGATGCTTCATTGATGCCAACCTATTGGTGACTAACCACCGGTACAACCGTGCCGCATGGTGGGATAGCATCACAGGTGAGCCATCCTCGGGGAAAAATAGCATCACTGCCATCCAAAACCCCACTCTTCGTTTTCTGGCGAAGTGGATTGCTATGGTGGTTCACCCACAAGCTGATTTGCGTCTTTCCCTTTTGCCTGATTTAGAGTGCCTCTATGCCATGGTCAAGAAAATTCGTTTCTCGCCTGTCATGAGCATGCTTGATGACTGGCAAAGGTTAGTCACTGGCCGAGCCACAATTGACATAACCTCGCTAGTCACCCGCATTGCCACCCATGTTGGTGCTTTGCAGGGCGCTCAAGTAACTTTCCTTCCCGCTACATAAGAGTATCAGTCTTGCATTGGTTTAGACCATTTTATCTAAGGTCACTTGATGCGCGAGGGCCCTGGCCATACTCTTTTCATGTGTTATCCTGGTTTCGTCGACGAGCTTCCATGCCCGGCTTTGTCGCTGAGATCAGCGAAAAGTCTAACCATGCAGCTTAGAAGGAAGGAACCCGCTCGCCACAGTGTTGCAGGCCCAGTGACACGTGGCAGGCGCACCAGGCACGACAGTGAAGCCGGAACTTCTACCGCACCTCAGCCCGAGTACCACCAGCAGCAGCAGCCCGAGTACCACTACCAGCAGTAGCCCGAGTACGACTACCAGCAGCCGACGGAGAACCCCACTGCCCACATGAGCTTCGAGGAAGCGTTCGACTACCATCAAGGAACGGCAAGATATGGCCCGCAGGTCGGACCATCCGCCTCCGCCAGGTATGATTACGAGAACCCGGTCTCCCGGGGGATCACTGATCTTAGTACCAGGTTGGAGACGGTGATTCTGCAACAGCAGTAGCTCAGAGATGAAGTTGCACACAACACCGACCTCACGCAGCAAAACTGGGGGATGACCACATCCCTCTAGACCGACATGCACGGCTTCTTCGACTACATGCACTACGGCCCCAACCAGCATTACCAGTAAGCTTCAGCGAAGCTTGGAGGAGCCTCAGGTATGTTCGAAAGCCGTTGCCGTTACCGTTGCCTTGCCTTGCCTTGCCTTGCTTTGCTATGATAAAATAAAATAAATAATAATAATAATAATAATAATAATAATAAAACAAAAACAAGGACATAATAAAAGCTCCAAAAGATGTCTTTATGTATGGAATTATGGTTGAGAACCTTTGGAATGATGAAAAGTTGCTCTGTTTATGCCCTCTAAGTGCCTCGTGCTTAATCCTTTACTCTTGAGTATTTGAGTTCGTTGGCATTTAAGGATCCATCATGATAAAACTGTGGGAGTAAGAGCACTTGTTCATTGTTTAAGTTATTGTGAGTTTTGATATGGTTTGTTTCGAGGTATAACTGCATGCTTAGTAAGGAACCTCTCAAAAAGTTTTTTATAAAATATTACATGGTGAATCTTCCTCGATGGTTTTAAAATGTCCTATCCAGAGCCTAAACAGTTATACATCTTCTGAACTACCATATGCTATCTTGAGTTGCTTTGAGTCTTGTCGAATGGTGAAGTCCGCTTGCAGAAGACACTTGTCATTTACCGGTCTTCCCATCCACCTCAGCCTCAAAATGTCCGACTAGTCAAAGTCCCGCTCCGGGGTTGACATCCACCGTCGATGACATACACTCACCTCATCACAAAGGTCACCCCAAAGGTCCTCAATTACTCCATACAAAGTTGAATTCCTCTCTGTTACCAAAGTAAGAGAAGAGATGTATTCAAAAAAAATGGAGACAAATGCTCCATTCGAAAAAAAAGAGAGAAAAGAAACATCTCAAAAATATGAGAGAGAGAAAATAAGGAGTCCCCAAGACCTTTGAGCATCACACCTTCTCCCTCTTCATTTGAAAACCCATGAATTCCAAAGACCGGAATTTGACGAGTGTCATCGCTCGCGAACCACTCTTCGACTCGACAACAGAAGTAACCAAGGTATGCCACTCTTACCCTACCTACAACTCCACTTCAGCCTTAGTGTAGGGAAAAATTGGTCAATCCCGACCAAGAGTGAGGATTAAACACCTTGAGTGACTCGAGAGTACCATCGGGGAATGAATGAACCACCTTTTGAAAAATTCATATCTCTGAGATGGAACCTGAAAAGTTGCAGGAAATACTTCAGAGATGACCGTTCAAGCTTCCAATAGCCCAAAACATGAACCGCTGCAGCCCCACGTGGAACCATGGTATGAGTTCTCTTTTATGCCAACTTATTCAAATGATTCATTGAGTTTTGGCTTAAGCACAGGGTACTTATGGGGTATACACATTGAAGCAACTCCTGACCTACCGAACCTAGAGTTTTAGCCTTGCTCGAGGATGAGCAAGAGTCTAAGCTTGGGGGCGTGTTGACGGCCATTATTACCTCGTAGTGACCGTCAACATTTCGGTAAAATGAGGATGATCATACCATATTCCATACATAAAAGTATTTTTTACTGACAAATTTCACAAGTTTTGGATGAGTTGTGTTTGCAGGATAAACCAGGAGAAACAAGGGCCAAACCTGGCACATGGCCAGGCCGGCCGGCCTAGGGCAAGCCGACCGGCCTCCCCTGGCCAGGTCTGGCCACGTCACTGATCCACAACCCATGCCAAGTGCCCAAGATGATCAAGAACCGTGCAATCAACGTCGGTTTGATCCAAGGACCCGGAAGGCCTAGAGGTGAAAGCACATGGATTGAAGGGCCCACATCCTAGGATTCTCGGACAAGCTTCAACTTAACGCAACTGTTACCAACCTTGGGAGAGCATCAGGACCATCCATGCAAAGGTCGGTGCCAAGTGGCACCAGGGCCAGGCCGGCCAGCCTTGATGAGGCCGACCGGCCTCCTTCTGTGGCCGCCATGTCTCCTCCTTCGCGTGAAGCTTAAACAGGTCCTTGGCGTGCTAATGACGCTGACACACACCACATCACTCAAGTCTCTACTTGAAGGGAGCTCTTGTATCTTTTTCTTTTCTTAGATTAGGATTAGAGTTGGGAGTAGAGTCGAGTCGAGCTTAGCTCGGATCCTTGGAGTCTTCGGAGTTCTGGTAAAGCTGTTGTATCCTTTCCTTCTTTTGAAGAGTTTATTTATACAATTACTTTCTTACTTCAAAGCTTAAGTTTATCTTTTATATTTCTGTCTTGCTCTTCTTTTAGTGTAAAGATCTTGCTCTCTTTAGAGCAAAGTTCTATCCCCTTTAGTTTTAGTGTAGAGTTTAGTTTAGCTCTACCGGGCTTTATGTCGCGGGTTTGCTCGCCTTGACCGGGCCGTTAGACGCCTTAGGGAAGACGGGGATTTCTCTTGACAGGCCTCAAGAGAAATCTTAATCATCGAGTGTAGACGTGGTGTCTGGCTTGTTGATTTACTAGGAAGTGTGTTGCAACCCACGGAACTGCAGTGGTAGGCGGCAGGTGGTGACAGTCCTGTCCGTCCTTCGTAGTCCACCACGTTCGGGTGTATTCATAACAGTAGTGCTGAGCCCGGAGAACCCCCTCTCTCATCCCGTTCTGAGGTTCTCCCGTTCTAGCCGTTGAAGTGAGCTCTGTTCCTGGTATCTAAGCTAGAGTCTAGGCTAAGGCTAGAGTGCCTTTTGCTCTGAGTTAGAAAGAGTCTAGGTCCGGTCTCTCCCAACGTCTTTCCTTTTCTTTAGATATAGGTGCTCCATGTGTCGCTGGTCTTTTAGACCTTCTATCCGGTCATTCATTTGACCATTATCCCCCAAACCTAGCGTTTGTGCCCCTGGGTTTGTGGCTTGATATTTCTGGCAAGATATATCATTTCATTCTTCAATACACTTTAACCATCTGCTTCCCTGCGGAAATATAAATACGATACCTTGGGGTTACTCCCGAGGTGAAGTGCTACAACGAGATATATTCTGTGCGCTTGCAGAATTAATTTTGCATACAACGACATATATCTTCGCGCTCTTGAGCGTTGCTAAAATGTGACGCTAAGGAGTGCCAATAGAGGCCTTACTTTCAGAGACTGGAAAGAAGGCAATGGACTTTGAGTCTTTGCTTTGCGAGTCTAGGGAGTGAGTAGCTAAGCTTGAGTCTGAGTTTGCTGTGTTGAAAGATGCTCCTGTTGTGTCGGATGAAATTGAATGCTCTTTCTGTGATGTGCATCTAGCTGATTTGGTAGCTCTTAAGGAAAAACACATGACATGCCTTGATGAACTAGAAGAAGCTAGGGTTGAGATTGCTGAGTTGAAGTCTAGACCTTCTTTGCTAGGTGCTTGTACTTCATGTCCTGCTTTACATGCTCAGTTGCTTGAATCTCGTACCATGATCAGTTCACTTGAGGCTCAATTGAAATCACCCATTGCAAATTCTTGTTCTGCCTGTGATGTGGTTGCTTTGCAGAATGTTGAGTTAGCACAGTCTGTTGATCGTTTGCAAGATGAGAATGATGAGTTGCATCAGTATTTGGGTTGGTTGTCTGGTCACGAGCCACAGCTTAAGATGTTGATTGCTGGGTTCAAGAGAGCTGATGGTCGTGGTTTGGGTTGTGAGAAGGATGATGAGAACAGTAGTGAGAAAGAGAGAGAGCAAGCCAGTTCCACCACAAACATTCCAATCCCACCAGAGAAAACCCCACCAAAGAACAGCTTCGCACCTAAGCCCAACCACCTGTTGAACAAGCTTGACACCACTCCAGATCCTCCAAAGTTTCCACCTAAGACAAACAACTTCCAGAGGAGAGTGACCTTTGTGAGGAGTGGGGGTTACCAGAGAAGTGAGAAGCCACAGCCGAGAGAACCCCCAAAGCCAAAGAAAGTCCGCTTCCATTGTGAACATTGTGGAAGGGATGGTCACCTAGAAGAGTTTTGCTGGAGAAAGAAGAAGGAGGTGAGACGAGAGAAGGAGATGGGGAATAGGGACAGGTACCACTCTTCCTGTAGTGTGCCTGTGTCTCGTTCACCCTTGCCTAGAGGAGAGGCTCTTGTGCGTACAGTTCCTTCATTGGGTAGTCGTGCTGTTCCAGCTCGTAGTGGTTTCGTTAGGCGGCCTCCTGCTCGTGGTCAGTTTGGTTCAGGGAGGTTTGACCGTAGCTTTGAGGCTAGGAGAGAGTCTAGCCACGTTTTCCCCCGCGTGGTGCTAGAGGTCCGATGGTGAGAGACGAGAGGGTTTCATGTGGTAGAGTTGATTTTGCTAACCCCTCTTTTGAGCAGATGGCCCGACACTGGTTTGACTCTTTTTGTGCTAACCCCAGTGCCGAGTCGTTCGCTCATTCTCGTTCTCGCTTTTGATTGTGTAGGTGGAAGGTTTGGAGAACTTTTGGTTGATGGATTCCGGCTGTTCGAGACATATGACAGGTAATAGGAAGTGGTTCTCTAGTCTCACCCCGGTGGTGTCCAGGCAGTACATCACTTTCGGGGATAAGGGTAGAGGTAGAGTGCTGTATGAGGGTGCGATTCAGGTGAGCGACAATTTTATGTTGAAGCGGGTTGCTCTTGTCAAGAATCTTAGCTTTAATTTGCTTTCAGTTTCTTTGCTTCTTGATGAGGGTTATGAGGTTCGGTTTAAGAGTGGTGATTCTCGGATTCTTGATTCTCGAGGTGATCTTATGTGTATGATCATTCCCGAGGGACAGATTTTTCGTGCCGATATTTCTAGATCTTTTGGTCCTTCACAGTGTTTGATCGCTGGTACTTCTTCTGAGCTTTGGAAGTGCCATAGGAGATTGGGTCATGTGAGCTTTGATTTACTCACATGCTTGAGTGCTCTTGACCTTATCCGAGGATTGCCCAAGCTCAAGTTCGAGAAAGATTTGGTTTGTGCACCTTGTAGGCATGGTAATATGGTTGCTGCTTCCCATCCACCTTTGACAGATATTATGACTGAGCGTCCAGGGGAGCTTTTGCATATGGACTTGGTTGGTCCCGCTCTCATTCGCTTAGTTGGTGGGAAATGGTATGTTCTTGTGGTTGTGGATGACTTTTCTTGGTATGCTTGGGTGTTCTTTTTGGCGTCTAAGGATGAGACATTTGATTTTGTTCGAGATCTGATTTTGAGGTTGAAAAACGAGAGTAATGGTGGTGCCATGAGAGCTATACGCAGTGACAATGGTACGGAATTCAAAAACACTCGTTTTGATGCCTTTTGTCGTGATCTTGGTCTCGAACATCAATATTCTTCGCCATATGTTGCTTGCCAAAATGGGGTTGTTGAGAGGAAGAATCGGACACTTTGTGAGATGGCCAGGACAATGCTAGATGAGCATAGGACTCCTAGGAAGTATTGGGCTGAGGCAGTAAATACAGCTTGTCATGTTTCTAATCTGATTTTCCTTCGTGTTTTCAAGAAGAAAACTTGCTATGAGCTTTTTCATGGTCGTTCCCCACGTGTGAGTCACTTTCGGGTTTTTGGTTGTAAGTGTTTCATTCTCAAGAAAGGAAATTTGGACAAGTTTGAGTCTCGTTCGATGGATGGAATTTTTCTTGGTTATGCTAATCATTCTCGAGCATATCGTGTGCTCAATCTTGAAACTAACCAAATCATGGAGACTTGCGAAGTCACTTTCGACGAGACCTATTCCGTGTAGCTCTTCTGTCTTTGAGTGTGCAGGTGATGACGAGTTGGGACAGTCTATCTTTGAGGAAGAGCAGCTTGATGAGGAAGACGATGAAGAAAATCATGCACCGTGTAGAGATTGTGTACCTTCGACTTCCACTACTACCACGACGATCGACGACGGCCCTTCTGCTACACCCTCGTTGAGTCGCGCACATGATCGAGTTCAAGTGGAAGCTGATGTTGAGGGGGAGGCAATCTCGAGGCGAGAAGCTCCCCTGCTGGTGCAGAAGAATCATCCTGCTTCGAAGATCATAGGTGACTTGGATGAACGCACTACACGGTCAAGGTCACAGAACATTTCTCATTTTGCTCATTCTGCTTTTGTTGCGTCTTTCGAGCCCAAAAATGTTGGACACGCTTTATCTGATTGTGATTGGGTCAATGCCATGCATGAAGAGCTTGAAAACTTTGAGAGAAACCGGGTGTGGGAGTTAGTAGAACCACCTCCAAATTGCCATCCTATAGGAACCAAGTGGGTTTTCAAAAACAAGAGGGATGAAGGTGGAGAGATAGTGAGAAACAAAGCAAGGTTGGTTGCTCAGGGGTTTTCACAGCAGGAGGGGATAGATTATGAGGAGACCTTTGCTCCTGTTGCCCTTTTGGAGGCAATTCGGATCCTTCTAGCATTCTCTGTTGCTAAAGGGTTCAAGTTGTACCAAATGGACGTGAAGAGTGCCTTTCTAAATGGGGTGATCGAGGAAGAAGTGTATGTGAGGCAGCCTCCTGGGTTTGAGAGTGAGAGATACCCACACCGAGTGTTCAAACTCCACCGAGCTTTATATGGCCTAAAGCAAGCACCTAGAGCGTGGTATGGAAGGTTGAGAGGGTTCTTGCTTAGCAAGGGGTTTGAGATGGGGAAGGTTGATAAGACGCTCTTCTTGTTGAGAAATGGCAATGATCTTCTAATCGTTCAGATCTACGTGGATATGATATCAATTTTGGTGGCTCTTCTCACAGTCTTGTTGCCAAGTTCGCAGATGATATGAGCAGGGAATTTGAGATGTCGATGACGGGAGAGTTGCAGTTCTTTCTCGGGCTACAGATCAAGCAAACCAAGGATGGGACGTTCATGCACCAAAGCAAGTACACCAAGGACATCCTCAAGAAGTTTGACATGAGCGACTCCAAGCCGATGACTACATCGATGAGTACGACTACAGCTTTGGATGGGGATGAGGACGGAGAACCAGTGGACCAGAAGGAGTACCGGAGCATGATCGGCTCCCTCCTCTACTTGATGGCGACGAGGCCAGACATACAGTTCAGCGTGTGTCTGTGCGCTCGTTTTCAGGCTTCACCGAGGACTTTACAGCGTCAGGCCGTCAAGCGGATTTTTAGGTATCTCAAATACACTCCTGAGTTGGGTCTTTGGTATTCTGCTGATTCTACACTTGCACTCCATGGCTTTTCTGATGCAGATTTTGCTGGGTGTCGTGTTGATCGCAAGTCTACTTCTGGTCAGTGTCAGTTTCTGGGTTCGTCTCTTGTGTCTTGGTCTTCTCGCAAGCAATCCAGTGTAGCCCAATCCACCACAGAAGCCGAGTATGTTGCTGCCGCTAGCTGTTGTTCCCAGTTGCTTTGGATCACCTACACTTTGAGAGACTTTGGCTTAAACATGTCCCATGTTCCACTTCTTTGTGATAGCACCAGTGCCATAAGCGTAGCCAAAAATCCCGTGCTCCATTCCAAAACCAAACACATAGAAGTGAGGTACTATTTCCTGAGAGATCATGTGGAGAAAGGAGATATTGAGCTTGCCCATGTTTCTACCCAAAACCAGCTTGCAGACATTTTCACCAAACCACTTGACCAAGTTACCTTCACCCGCTTGCGAGGAGAACTTGGTGTGTGTGCGTTTTTTTGAGCTCAGTTTTGGAGGCTTCTCTTGTAGCATATGTATACTATTGTACCATCTTTGTATCTTGATGTACACCTTCTTCATTTTTGTATCTTGATTTCATCTTTTGTATCTTGATGTATGGTTTTCATCTTTGCATCTTGTGATATATCATGCTGCTTTTGTATCATATTTTAGGATGAGCTTCTCCTATATGCAGTGATTGCTACAACTTGCTACATTTTGGAGCTTAGGCAGGCTGGCTAGGGACTGATTGTATGGATGGCTATGCTCTTGATGGTTTTGATATATATTCTTTTGAGATAGTCACTTTTTGAAGTAAAATGACAAACTGAACTTAAACTCTTTTCATCCATGAGTAAATGCCTTTGCATGTCTTGTTTGAGCCGAAATGGCTATATCTTGCTTAAGATAATGCTAGGATTTCATGTTCTTTTCAATTGGGTCAAAGGACCTTTGTCATTGTGAATGTTTAGCCCATGCTTTATCTTATGGAGGAGCATAAGCTTCTTTTTGTCGCAAAGACATTTCATGTACCATGCTTAATTTGAAAAACTTGAAAAATGAGATGTCTATGCATGAAAGAAGAAAGATAAGAAAAAGATATATTTGAAGATATTTATGCTCATGTCTCTATGCTTTCACCATTGCACACACTTGCACACATGGGTGCTAAGCGGTTGCATGTTGTTTGCCGGAGAAGTCTCCCTTGAGAAGTGAACACATGGCTCCGTGCTTTGACATGACATGAGATAGAATTTGGGCGTTTGTAATGATCTTTTGTCAAGAATGCTTGTCCTATCACAATCTTGGTGAGATGAAGTTTATTTTTGCTTAAATGACCCATGTTTAGGACTTTGCTCATGAGGTGAATCTTTTGACAAAATTACACAATTTGATCATGGCTTTGTCAAATGACTATATATCTCCACTTTCTTGATGGCAATGCCCTTATGATGCCTATCTAGTTTGCCTCTTCTCTAACTTGTAGAATTTTGTATTGCTCATTGTCTATTTGAGAAGCTTATATTTGAAACTTTTGCATTTTTGCTTTGATTTGTGCATTGTCAACAAGGGGGAGAGTTTGAGTATTGGAAAACATTGCTGGGCATATTTGGAAGGTTTTTGAGTTGAAACGGTATCGTTGTGAGATTTTTGTGTGTGATTTGCACTTTTGGTGTTGGTGATATGCCAGGGGCGGTTTAACCGCCCCCCATGGGCGGTTTAACCGCCCCTGTGCTGAGTGCACACAGTTTGTGGGATTTTGAGTTTTTTTGAGTCTTTTTGCATGCACAAGTTCACTTGTTCAGGGAGAGTTTGCATCTATGTAGGGGGAGTGCTTTGTGTGTTCTGAAAAGTGAATTGGAGATTTGGAGATTTGTGACTTGTGTTTTGTGCTTTGCTCTTTTGCCAATGGTGTTGAGCCCTTTTTCGCTTCTTATTGAAGGGATCGACGTTTTCTGGAGTTTTACTCTTGTGAGTGACTTTGTTTCGGCTTGTTCTTGCTTTTAGTCACTTGCTTGAGCGTTGTTTTTCGATTTCTTTTCTGTTTTCTTTAATATCAATGGTTACTATGTGTGTGTTGTCAATGCACTCATCAAGGGGGAGATTGAGAACCCGGTGTGTCCGAGGACCGGTGGATGGTCGCTTCCTGGTGTGATGAGTGATTGACAACATGGTGTGGATTAACGTTTCCCTTGGCTCAAGTATTGCAGGTGTAGAATGCGGCTTGATTGCATTGGTGCAGGTGAAGAACAGGCGCAAAAGGTCTTAGCCATGGCGGCACCCGAGGAGCGGAGAGACAAGTAGGCTTGGTTCGAGGGACCCGGTGGCCAGATGGATCAAGTGCGGTTCACATGGTGGCAAGAACGAGCAAGGGGACGTGGTTCCGGTGTGAGGTAGCGGCTCACAACCGAAGCTCGTATGCGGACATGAAGCCGGTGCAAGGTGGCGGCTAACAACCGAAGCTTGTACGCGGGGTTTGGTGATTTGGCCACAAAATCATCCGATGGACGGTTTCCCTTGGTTTGGGCCTCGAAACCAAGGCCAAGGACTCGACGAGGCAAGATTGGGCTGCTGGGCTGAGTGAAGCAAACAGGGCCGGTTTAACCGCCCCCCAGGGCTGGTTTAACCGCCCCCCATGGGCAGGCCCAAGATTGGCGTCGAGGAGCTTCGATCCGGAGGACACGCGGCGTGACTGCAAGGCTTGCGTCGGAAGGAAGCTAGCTTGTGCTGGAAGGTGTCCCAACCAGAAAATATCTGAAACCAAATGTCAAATTTACCCCTGAGGGGTATGTATCACTTAGGGGTAGTTTAGTCTTTAGAGCACCACCACTTGGACTACTAATAGGCCCCCTAGGGGTTGGTGGCTGCTATCTCTTTAGTTATCTCTTTGGTTTTCTCTTTGAACTTGTATTTTCCTTTCATCCCCTCCACCTAGAACTACTTCGAATCATTCATAGTTTGTATTGGTGAATTCATGGTTGGTTGATTGGGTTTATCAAGTTCATCTTTGTGCCATGATTTGAATCCACGAGCTCCTTTTCTTTTTCCTATTTTCGGAGGTATTTTCGGAGCTATTTTTGAGAGATTTTCGTTCTTCACTTCCTAGGGCATTTTCTCTCGGATTTCTTTGGGGGAATCACGTATGAGTGCCTTGTGCCTCTTTTACTGGTGATCTCTTGCCCCCAAACGCCAGGGAATCGCTTTGGATTTGAAGTTTTCGGGATGAACTCGAGGTCATGGTGTTCTTCCTTAGATTTGAGATTCCGGGAGTTCTAGTGAGTTAGAGGCCAAGATCTTTTGGGAAAACACTCCACTGGAGGTGTACATCATCTGACCAAAATCTCGTCTCAAGAGCTCAAACGGTTTGGGAGATCCACTTTCAAGTTGACTTTTTCCCGAGGCTTCCAGGCCCGGGCGGTTTAACCGCCCCCCTTGGGTGTGTTGAATCGAGTCTTGTTTCGGTTCATTTTGTATTTGTTTCGATCGAATTGAGTTCCGCTGTAATATCTTGTTCCTAGGGTCAGTAGCTTGATAGTGGCTACGTGATCTTAGCAAGATCGCTTTCGGACGATTTGGAGTTGAGTTGGGAAAATAGCCGGATCGGTTGGAAAGGAATTTTTATCGGCTCCCATTCACTCCCCCCCTCTCTGGTCGCCTAATCGGTCCTTCAATTGAGGTCTACCTTGTCCGTAGCGGAAGTTGGACTGGGGGTACCAATCTCCCTTCTTGATGTAGTCGAGCACTTTAGCTTCCTCTGGACAATTCTTCTGGACGTGGCCGTACTCGCCACATTCTTCACATGTCGACCTAGCTTTGGCTGCCTTCAGATCATGAGCTTCTTTCTTCTCCATCTCCATCTTCTCGAACTTCCTCATGAGAGAATCAATCTTACCTTCGAGCAGCTGTTCACAATCCACTTGCAACACACTCCTCGCATTCCCGGTCTGTGGGGCTGGCACTAGGTGCCCACTTGATGCCCATGCATCGTTGTCCGCCACCTTCTTGAATAACTTGAAAGCTTGAGTAGGGGTGAGATCAATCATTGAACCTTAGGCGGATGCGTCGATGATGATTCTTGCCGACGGCTGCAATCCCTGGTAGAACTCCTGAATGAGGTCTTCTTTCTGGAGCTTGTGATGAGGCACAGCTCAGACGAAGTCGTTGAAGTGCTCATAGCCTTCTGCGATCGTCTCCGTCGGGTATTGCGCGAAGTTGAGAATCTTGTTGCGCAAATTCTGTGTCTTGCCCGGCGAGTAGTACTCCTTCAAGAACGCTGTCATTAGCTGCTCCCAGTTCTGCGCTGTGTCTGGCAATAGCGAGTAGAACCACTGTAGAGCTTTCCCCTCCAAAGAGAACGGGAAGAGCCTTGCTCTCATTTGATCTTGAGTCACCCCATCCATGTCGAAAGTGAGGCATAGCTGCGTGAAAGCTTGAATATGAAGAATAGCATCTTCTTTACCAGTGAACGGCGAGTTCTGCACCATCCTCAGCATCGGGATCTTGATCTCGAATGATCTTGCGATGTTGTTGAGGTTCATGATGGGGAGATCAGCGATGCTCGGGATGAACAGCTGTTGGCGGCACAAACGCACGCCAAGATTCACCGCAAGCGCACGGATCATTGTAGCTCTTCCCTTAGAGTATTCCCCCAAGGTTTATCAATCCGTGGAAACAAGGTCACAAACCCTAGATTAACTATGCATCGGAAAGCATTAATCATGTTGCAAGATGAATGTGAATAGATAGACATGATCAAGCATAAACACATATGAACAAGAGGTAACTCATCTAGGATAAAGCCTAGCTTATGCATATGTTGTAGTTCTAGCTAGATCGGTAAGCAAAACATGGTTCTCATTCAATGCATCTTTAAATCTCTACCCTCCGATCTGACTCCTGAGGATCACCACCTTACATGGGTCACACCCTGTCATGATGCTCCCTATCAGCGTAGTAAACACACAGGCACGAACACAAGTTCGTGTCCTACTATTTGATAAATCTGGTATGCACCTCTAGTCACCATGACTACAAGAACACCCTATGCAATCTACGTCGACCATAGATTGAAATAAGCAAGATCGAGAGAATATGAAATCATAGAAGGAGGCAAATGGATCACAAGAGAACCGGAACTCATCTATTACTTCACCATGAATGATTATACATCACAAGATCACAACCGTGCCCATACCTTCTTGTGACTCCTAGCTCTAGAACTCCGGCGTGATCTTCCTCGCAGGGTGATCCCGCCGGCTAGAGGCTAGCCTAGGCTAGCCTCTAGACAACTGCACGGCCCTCAGCTCTCCGTAGATGGATGTCCCTCAAGTCCCTCGGCTTCTGCTTCGAAGCCTCGGGTGCCGGCTGAATGGTGAACTATTTATAGCCCTGGGAAACCCCAGGTCAAAGGGGAAGGTGAGGCGGCGAAGGAAAGCCTCAGGCCGGCCGGCCAGATGGGGTCTGGGCCGCGCGGCCTAGGCCTTTCCTTGCCCCTCTCGTGCTCAACTTTCTCCCCAAGCTTCCTTGGTGCTTCTAGAGTCTTCCTTCCAATGCATGTGGGCCCTGGACGTCGTTTGCTTCGGGATAAAATTGCCTCTTGATGATTTTCCATTTGAATTGCCTTCATCCCGAAGTAACTTGATCTGATCTTTATTTGCTTAGTCCTTAAGCAATCTTGGAGGTTGGTGGGCTGTATCAGGGCATGAGTGGGCTTCAAGTCCATGGCTTGTGCGCCTGGGCCTAGTAGGCCTGCTTCATCCGGGCTTTCGGCCTTCGTCTTTCGCTTGTCTCAAATTTAGCCCATATTCGTCTCTAATTTATCATTTATCCTGCATAAACCAAAATCCTCCAAAAACACATGCATATACGAATATGGCCCGATTATTGAGTATGATCATTAGTTTAGACATTAAATTCATGCAATTATCAAAGTTAAACAGGGGTAAAAGGTTGTCATTTAACAGCGCCAACAACAGCTCCCCAATGGTACACTCCGGCTGCGGTGGCAGTGCGTCTCCCATCTCGTCTTTCGCTTCTTCTTTCTTCGGTGTTGCTGGTGATGAGTCTTCTGAAGATGCAGACGATCCTTCCGTCTTGCTCAAATCTCCCAACTCCAGCTTCAATCGCACTTCGCGTCTTCTTTGCCTGTAAAGTTTTCTGGATCATCCACAAAATTTTTCGGTTTGTTGGAGAGGTTAGCCGTCCATCTCCTGTTAGCGGTTAGTGGAAAAGAAAAAGTATATACATGATCTAAGAAAGTTACACGAACTAAGTTAGATGAATCTGTGGATGAATTTTTAAGAGAGTCAAAACAAATCTAATCTAAAAAGTTGAAAATCAAGAACAGATCTAATCTAAAGAAAAAGAGTTGAAAAAGATAAAAAAACGAATCTAATCTAAAGAAAAAAGTCAGAAAATATTTATGATTGCATCGCTAAACTAGAACTTGATCATTAGTTCCCCGGCAACGGCGCCAGAAAAGCTTGTTGGCGCGCCAAACGCGCACCAAGATCCACCGCAAGTGCACGGATCATTGTAGCTCTTCCCTCAAGAGAGTATTCCCCCAAGGTTTATCAATCCGTGGAACTAAAGATACAAGAACCAATATAACTAGCAAAGAAACACTTTGAGCGTGAATCAATCTAATCTACTAAAAGATCAATCCGAAGAACGTCAGAGGTAGCAAGACAAAGCATAGAGATAATCGATCTTGATCACCTAGATCATGCATACGCTGTAGTTCCGATCAAAGTAGTGAAGCAAGCAAGATGAGAATCTCAAGGATCATCACCTTACACGAGTCACGCCCTGTCACGACACTCTCTAAAGATTTTTCAATTAAAGTTCAAGTTGTAACCAGCTCTTTCTAGTATGGACGGTAGATATAAATTAAGTGCAACCCACAAAGAATTTAGATCCACATGCTCTCAATTTTAAACAAGTCTCAGGTAAATGAATTTTATTTCAAAAAGAATAGCTGAACCAAGATCAATAATTTAAACCTTGCAAATTGCTCATGGGAACTCTCAGCTCATCTTGTCTCTCAAAACCTCCTAATCACTCTCAACCTTTCTTTCTCTCATGTATATAAGTGTAAGGCTTATCTGGAGCTTGGAAAGGTTAGTCCTAGCAAAGATATTATAATCAAGATATTATCAAAACAAGAAAAGCATCTTACGGATTTACCGAGACTCGTCAAAAAGGCCATGAGAAAATAATGTCTTTGTGGAGAGGGAGAAGATGGACACACACTTTTTAGATGGCGGACATGTGCAAATGGCAAAGGATGACAATGAGGCACAAATGAAGTCCTCTATGTCGGATTGCACATGGTTGGAATGATTGAGTATGGATTATGTCTTCTAGGCACCAAGAATTAAATGAAACAAAAAGAACTAAGGAGCATTTATTTTCTTTCTTTCTTTCTTTATTTTTTCTTTACTTATCACTTTTTTTTTCTTTTCATTCTTTCTTTCTCACATTTTTTTATTTCTGCTCCTCAGAACCTTTTGCAACACAATATCTACTCAGCGGTAGTCAGAGATAATGCGATGACTCTCCACCCATGCTTGAACGATTGCTCGTCCTCGAGCAATGGAGTGGGTAATAAAAAGACCGCTGAGCAAAGAATGAATTCTTCTCTTCCTGCAGAGAACAGCTTGAATCTTCAGGGGGAACTTCCACAAAAATTTTTGAGGCCACCAGAGGCAAGAATGCCCCTGGCCGCGCGGCCCAGAGGGGTCTTGGCCGTGCCGCCTAGTCTCTTCTTCCCTCTGTTTCTTCTGATTTTTCTCCTGCGCACTTGTAGATGTCTCCCAAACATATATTCCTTCAATGATGGCTCTGATCCTTATGAAACTCCGTCGAAATAAATTTTCCATACTCAATAAATGGGTTGGGGTCAAGGTGGTATTCACAAAAAGATAATTTGGGTTTTTGGGTGGATATCCAGCGAGGTTTGCTAAGTTCTCGATGTGAAAACAAGCAATGCATAGATAGAAAAGGCTAGCAATAAGAAAGGTACAGCAAAAACGGAATGGCCAGCTTCTTAGTCTTGTACCGAAGAAACAAATCCTGAATTAGTTCACTCAAAAATAATTCTTGCACAACTACGGTTTATCATGATATAATATTTAGGCTTTGGATAGGTAGAGCATTTGCAAAGGTATTAATGACAAGGTCAGCATGAATGAATTTCAACAGAAGTGCAAGAGAAGACCGCCCATTTGCATGGGTATAAAAACGACCTTTGAATTATTTAAAAGAGAGAGCAAGATTAATAAATATGGGTTTTTATATTATCATAACATCCACAAAAGATTGAGCCAGTGTTTATATCAATTTTTAGATCATTTAGGGAGAGCATTAGTTTAATCATGAATAAATCAAGTGCATAGAATGTACAAAGCGGCAACGATTATCATATTTCAATTTGCAAGAACAACATCATAAACATTGACCATATGAAATTAAGCTCCTTGTGATGATCATTTTATTCGACTCTCACTAACAAAATAAAAATAGAAAATATGCTACACATGACAAAACTTATTCACATGAAAATCAGAGGAGGAAGAGATTCAAACTGATTTTTCTTTATCTTCTCCTTCTTTTTCTTCCCTCCATGGTCGTCTTGTTCGTTGCCTGGCTCTTGTTTTTCCTTGCATCTTTGCATCAACTTGAGGAGTGATCAGCGCTCGTCCTCCTTGAGGACTTCCTTGACATGCTCTTGAACTTGCTCCTTGCTTTATTTATCATCTTTTTCATCGTTCCTGCATGAGAGCATAAACAAAAGAACACGTTAGGGTTTCTTGCCGACGTGAAGAAACAAAACGAAACACAAAATCCATGATTCAAAAATATGATCGATGCTTGGTCGTGGTTTGATGCTCTCAACATAAAAATTCAAATCTGATTTTTGAAATTTAAATTACGCTCAGTGCAATCACCAAGACATTATGTAAATCAGAGACGGATTTTATTGTCAAAAACCAATGTAGAACAAGAATTTCTTGACCACATTAATTTAGGTTAAATCAAAGACACTTAGTCTATTAAATTAGACTAAATAAACTTTGATCTTTACCATGCGGGGTGTGGGATTAGGTTATAGTTTTGGCCAAAAAGAGAGAGAGAATTTTGAAGAAAATAAAACAAAAAAGCTTAGAAAACTCTAACTAGAAAAACCAGGATTTTCAATAAGTACGAACCAAAAGAGATTTTTATCCTTATGTTTCACGAGCCTAGCATGCGTATAATTATAAAGATAAATCATGAAAAATATAACGCAGGCTCTACTCGAAGATGAGCTCTGGAAGGTGCAAAAAAGTGGCCTGGCTGCCCGGCCTAAGGGTGCTGTGGCTGGCCGGCCAGAGGGGTTTTTGGCTCCTCTGGTTCTGGTTTTTCACAGGTGGGTAAAAGAAATAAAAAAGTGTGGGTATATGTACTGGTGTGGTTAAGGGGTTCAAAAAGAAACATAAAATGTTAGCGACCAAGCAAAGAATCATGTACCAAAGGTGTTCAACAAAAACGTCCAAAAGATCAATATGTGTCTTGTGTAGCAAAACTCTAAGACTCAAACAACTCTCTAAACATTAAAAAAAATGGGTTGTCCTCCCAAAAGCTTATTACCTGACTCGACATTCGGGTTGCCTCCCAACAAAGCGCTTCGTTTATCGTCTATAGCTGGACCTTCGGGTTGTTGCTCTGACCAGCGTCCCGTGATGGTGCTGCAGTCCTCTCATCTTCTTTTTCTACAGGCTTGCGTTCTCCTTCGAGCTGTGTAGCTAGCTTCTCATCTCTAGCTCTTCAATTCTTCTCATCAAGAAGTCGATCTTGGCCTCCATGTCTTCAATATGCTTCTCCTCTTGCATGCTCCTTGCTTTGCCCATGGACGGAATGAGTTGAGTGCGTCCAACCGATGCCCAAGTGTCGTTATCGGCCACCTTCTTGAATAATGCATAAGCCTCGGTGGGAGTGAGGTCGATGATGGAACCTCCGGCAGATGCATCCATGATTGTGTATGACGACGCTTGCAAGCCACCGTAGAACTTCATGACTAGGTCCGCTTTTGAATACCTGTGATGTGGACAAGCGAGAACATAGCCGTTGAAGCGCTCGAACGCCTCAGTGATGGTCTCCGTGGTGCTTGTTGACGGCCACTATATGCCACTGTTGACCGTCAACTTTCCCAACTTAATAAAGAAACTAAGTGATGCTCATATAATATTTTGTTTAAACTAATGAGTTCCACAAGTTTTGTGCACCAATATGTTTTGCAAGGAAATACAGATAATATGGTGCATAAATATCAACATTGGTGAAGCCATACAAGTGAAGGTTCATCTCGAGACAAAGGAGA
The DNA here is from genome assembly GCA_015476505.1 of Urochloa ruziziensis. Taxonomy (NCBI): domain Eukaryota; kingdom Viridiplantae; phylum Streptophyta; class Magnoliopsida; order Poales; family Poaceae; genus Urochloa; species Urochloa ruziziensis. The sequence goes on along the minus strand of CM027123.1, from coordinate 26,389,558 downwards.
CTTGGACATGGTGCAAAAGTGACCCAAATCACATATTTGACAGCACCATGTCGAAGAGCTCTCTGAGATGATCGAAATGGATATTTGGATGACCCAATTTGGAGTCCGGACGAGAAAGTTACGCGTCCGGGAAGATCGCCGGCAGAACCCTGCTAGGCCGGTCGGCCTGACTTAGGCCGATCGGCCTACAATCGTCCCGAAAATGCTTCAAAATTTGCACAAGGACCTTAGAGAGTCACCAATGGACCCCCAAGCAAGAATTGACAAGAATAAATGAAGTTAAGACTGAAAGGCCTAGGCCATGGATTGGAAGGTCCACCCACCTAGGATTCTCGGACAACTTCAACTCAACGCGACCAAAACCGCCTCAAGGGACAACATGCAACCGTTGATGAGCGAGTCAGTGCAACGGAGGGCCGAGAGGCACCAGGGCCAGGCCGAACGGCCTCCCCTAGGCCGGCCGGCCCCTAACTGTCGAGCTTGAGGTGAACGCCACCACAACCATCATCAGGACATCATCAGGAGCGTCCACAAGAAAGTCGGTGCCAGATGGCGACCAACCCAGGCCGAACGGCCTTGATGAGGCCGGCCGGACTACTTTCATGGCCGTTACGCCTCCCCTTTCGCGTGGATGCTAAGCAAGATGGTGGCATGACAATTACGCGTGATACCGCCCTTGGAAGGCTATAAAAGGCGACCTCCACCCCCATTCAACACACCACGGTGAAAGGGAGAAGTCCAAGTGTAGTTTAGTGCTACCTATCTAGCTTAGAAAATAGGGAGAGTGGTGAGGTGAGAGTCCGGGGAGGAGCCGAAGTGTCGGCCCCTCTCCAACTTTGTGCCTCCGAGGAATGAAGCTTCAGTTCGAGTAAAGTTCCTCTTCTTTTTGTCTTTACTGCTTTCTCTCCTTACATTAGTAGTTCTTGAATGCTTTCTCTAGTTGTGGGTACCTGAGTCTGCGCGAGTGACAGTAACTCTTGTTTGGGGTTTCCTCTATAGCCCTTCGCGTTGGGTGGAGGTCAGCAGCTGAAAGCTTAGGCGTGGTGCCTGTGCTGGCTAGCTACCTCAGGTTGTGTTGCACCCCACGGAACTACAGTGGTAGGCGGCAGGTGGTGACAGCCCTGTCCGTCCTTCATAGTCCACCACGTTCAGGTGTACTCATAACAGTAGTGCTGAGCCTGGAGAACCCCCTCTCTCACCCCGTTCTGAGGTTCTCCCGTTCTAGCCGTCAAAGCGACTAGAGGAATCAAGTATTCCTGATAGGAGGTTAGCAAGTAGACATTAGATTACCTCTACCCAACTTATCTATTCTTCTTCACTCCCGTCATCCCTGGATAAACCAGAGCCATTTTTAGTACACTTCTCGTTCCTCATGGATTCGATACCCTAGAATACTCCTAGGTGAAAGCTACATCGGCATCCGTACGCTTGCAGATTTATCTGTTAGGCTAAGGACCGCCATCAGTGCTCTGGGCAAAGCTTGAGATCCTGCTATGAAGTGTCTGCATCTTCTCTGGTGAGTAGAACTTGATGATGAACGCTTCCACTAGGCTCTCCCACTTCTCGACCGTTGATGCCTCCAGCGTTTAGAACCATCGGAGTGCCTTGTCGCTCAACGAGAACGGGAAAAGTCTTGCATGTAGCTGATTATCATCGACCCCCTTGATCTTGAAAGTGCTGCACAACTGTAGGAAGGACCGCAGATGGGAATTGGGATCCTCCTTACCGGTGAATGGGTTGTCTTGCACCATCTCGATGATCGAAGTCTTGATCTCGAACGAGCTTCCAACTTCAGCTAGCTTGAAGATCGGTAGATCGTCGACATTCGGGGTCCAGAACTCGCCAATCTTGAGCTCGGGCTGTTCTCTCATTGCTACTTGTGGTTGATGTTCGACTGGGCTTCTTCTTGGAGTGCTAAGTGGTGGTCCTGTGGCCTTCACTTCCAATGTTCGTTGTTGCTGCTACTCGCTTGATTGTGCCTGCAATTTTTATTTTTTTCATACACAAAAACAAAAGAAAATATTTTTTTTTCTGAGAGGCACAAGTCCACCTCATATTAGGCTTAGTAAAAGAAATATATATACAAGAACTATACAAGATCAAGAATATACAAGAAAAATATTCATAGAAAATTATGAACAAGAAAAATATTTACAGATGCAAAAATCAATCTAAGATTCGATCACTTGTTTCCCCGGCAACGGTGCCAGAAAAGCTTGTTGGTGGCGCAAACGCACACCAAGATCCACCGCAAGTGCATGGATCATTGTAGTTCTTCCCTTAGAGTATTCCCCCAAGGTTTATCAATCCGTGGAAACAAGGTCACAAACCCTAGATTAACTATGCATCAGAAAGCATTAATCATGTTGCAAGATGATTGTGAATAGATAGACATGATCAAGCATAAACACATATGAACAAGAGATAACTCATCTAGGATAAAGCCTAGCCTATGCATATGTTGTAGTTCTAGCTAGATCGGTAAGCAAAACATGGTTCTCATTCAATGCATCTTTAAATCTCTACCCTCCGGTTTGACTCCTGAGGATCACCACCTTACACGCGTCACACCCTGTCACGATGCTTCCTATCAGCGTAGTAAACACACAGGCCGGAACACAAGTTCATGTCATACTACTTGATAGATCCGGTATGCACCTCTAGTCACCATGACTACAAGAACACCCTATGCAATCTATGTCGACCATAGATTGGAATAAGCAAGATCGAGAGAATATGAAATCATAGAAGGAGGCAAATGGATCGCAAGAGAATCGGAACTCATCTATTACTTCACCATGAATGATTATACATCACAAGATCACAATCGTGGCCATACCTTCTTGTGACTTCTAGCTCCAGAACTTCGGCGTGATCTTCCTCGCAGGGTGATCCCACCGGCCAGAGCCTAGCCTAGGCTAGCCTCTAGACAACTGCACGGCCCTCAGCTCTCCGTAGATGGATGTCCCTCAAGTTCCTCGGCTTCTGCTTCGAATCCTCGGGTGTCGGCCGAATGGTGAACTATTTATAGCCCTGGGAAACCCTAGGTCAAAGGGGAAGGTGAGGCGGCGAAGGAAAGCCTCAGGCTGGCCGGCCAGAGGGGGTCTGGGCCGCGCGGCCTAGGCCTTTCCTTGCCCCTCTCGTGCTCAACTTTCTCCCCAAGCTTCCTTGGTGCTTCTAGAGTCTTCCTTCCAACGCATGTGGGCCCTGGACGTCATTTGCTTCGGGATAAAATTGCCTCTTGATGACTTTCCATTTGAATTGCCTTCATCCTGAAGTAACTTGATCTTATCTTCATTTGCTTAGTCCTTAAGCAATCTTGGAGGTTGGTGGGCTGCATCTGGGCATGAGTGGGCTTAAAGTCCATGGCTTGGGCACCTGGGCCTAGTAGGCCTGCTTCATCCGGGCTTTTGCCCTTCGTCTTTCACTTGTCTCGAATTTAGCCCATATTCGTCTCTAATTATCATTTATCCTGCATAAACCAAAATCCTCCAGAAACACATGCATATACAAATATGGCCCGATTATTGAGTATGATCATTAGTTTAGACATTAAATTTATGCAATTATCAAAGTTAAACAGGGGTAAAAGGGTGTCATTTAACAGCGCCAACAACAGCTCCCCAATGGTACGCTCCGGCTGCGGTGGCGGTGCGTCTCCCATCTCGTCTTTCGCTTCTTCTCTCTTCAGTGTTGCTGGTGATGAGTCTTCTGAAGATGAAGATGATCCTTCAGTCTTGCTCGAATCTCCCAACTCCAGCTTCAATCGCACTTCGCGTCTTCTTCGCCTGTAAAGTTTTCTGGATCATCCACAAAATTTTTCGGTTTGTTGGAGAGGTTAGCCGTCCATCTCCTGTTAGCGGTTAGTGAAAAAGAAAAAGTATATACATGATCTAAGAAAGTTACATGAACTAAGTTAGATGAATCTGTGGATGAATTTTTAAGAGAGTCAAAACAAATCTAATCTAAAAAGTTGAAAATCAAGAACAGATCTAATCTAAAGAAAAAGAGTTGAAAAAGATAAAAAACGAATCTAATCTAATGAAAAAAGTCAGAAAATATTTACGATTGCATCACTAAACTAGAACTTGATCATTAGTTCCCCGGCAACGGCGCCAGAAAAGCTTGTTGGCGCGCCAAACGCGCACCAAGATCCACCGCAAGTGCACGGATCATTGTAGCTCTTCCCTCAAGAGAGTATTCCCCCAAGGTTTATCAATCCGTGGAACTAAAGATACAAGAACCAATCTAACTAGCAAAGAAACACTTTGAGCGTGAATCAATCTAATCTACTAAAAGAACAATCGAAGAACGTGAGAGGTAGCAAGACAAAGCAAAGAGATAATCGATCTAGATCACCTAGATCATGCATACGCTGTAGTTCCGATCAAAGTAGTGAAGCAAGCAAGATGAGAATCTCGAGTATCATCACCTTACACGAGTCACGCCCTGTCACGACACTCTCTATCGGCATGATGAACACAAGGGCACGTTCAATGAACGTGTTGAACATCCTTGGTAGATCCGGTATGAACCCCTAGCCACCACGGCTAAAAGAACATCCTGATCGATCTATCTCAATAATAGATCTTACAAGAAGCAAACCCAAGAACGAGCAAAATCGTAGAGAGAGGCACTTGATCGCTAAAAACAATCAGAAACTCAAATAGACTTCACTATGAATGATTGAATGTACAACATGATCACCACCGGGATCCTACCTTGATCTTGATGAACTAGATTCAGAACTCTGACGTGGTCTTCCTCGCAGGGTTTCCACGTCGGCTAGGGCAAAACCTAAACAACTAGCACGACCCTCAGCTCTCCGACTGGTGTCCCTCTAGCTTCTCTACTCCTCGGCGTCGAATGGAAATTGACTTGATGGCTCCCGAATGAAATGGGAGCTATTTATTGCCCTGGGAAACCCTAGGTCAAATGGGAAGGCGAGGGGCCACAGGAATGCCCTGTGCCGCGCGGCCAGAGGGGGCCTGGGCCGCGTGGCCTGGCCCATTCCAGGGCCGTCTCGGCTTCATCTTTTTCCCCAAGCTTCATGGTCGGTTCTCGAGTGTTCCTCTCTATGCATGTGGGCCCTGAACATCGTTTACTTCGGGATAAAATTATCTCTTGATCCATTTGAATGTGCCGTCATCTCGAAGTAACTTGATCTTATCTTCATTTGCTTAGTCCTTAAGCAATCTTGGAGTTTGGTGGGCTGAATTCGGGCATGAGTGGGCTTCTAGTCCATGTTTGGGCGCCTGGGCCCATTAGGCCTGCTTCGTACGGGCTTCCGACCTTCGCTTTATGCTTGTCTTGAATTTAGCCCAAATCCGTCTTGATTTTATCATTTATCCTGCATAAACCAAAATACTCTAAAAACACATGCATGTACGAAAATGTCCCGATTATAGAGTATGATCATTAGTTTAGACATTAAATTCTTGCAATTATCGAAGTTAAATAGGGGTAAAAGTGTGTCATTTTACTGTGCCAACAGATCCCAACTGGATAGCGGACTGATTGATCCACTAACTGCAAACACAGATCCACGGTATGGCTTCTGGAATGAACGCCTTAGACCTTGAACTTGCGCACACTTGTTCCATGGGCATACGTGAGGTATTACCGATCTCCAAGTACTCTTCTTCTGTAAAGAGCTCGGGAATGAAGTGCGGCAGATCGTCAAGAATAGTTTCTTGGTCTGAGGACTTGTGGTGTTTGAGCACTTCCTCTATGATCGGAGGAGGTGGATCGAATGTAAGGGCAAGGATTGGCTGCTTGTCTGTGGGGGTTGTTGGTGGTGTTGGAGGGTCGTCAAAAACTCCTGTGTACTCGGTAGAGTTGAGAACCTTTTCCAAGATTTCTCGTACCTCGTCCACTGTCTTGTATAAAACTGACCCTGCGGAAGTGATGTTCAAGAACTGTGCACTTTCCGGCTTCAATCTACCAACAAAATGCTGCATAAGCATTTTCTCTGGAATGTTATGCGGTGGCCCTGAGTTGGCCAACTGAATGAATCGCTCTCACGTGGCTCCAAGTGACTCATCGCCTTGCTGATATGTCATCAGCTCGACTCTAAGCTTTAAGATCTTGGAGACAGGATAAAAGAACAGACAAAACTCATCCTTCAATTTGATCCAATCTTTGATAAATCTTCTTGCAGTCCGGTCGTACCAAGATTTTGCATTTTCCATCAGAGAAAATGGGAAAAGTTTCCGCTGTATAGTGTCTTGGTTGACGCCGGGTATAATAAGAAGAGAACAATTCTCTTCAAACACCTACAAGTGAGCATAGGGACTTTCGTCCTTCGTTCACTGAAAGACTATGCATGAACCATGGCAACGAGACTAGGACGGATCTCGAAGCCATGAGGTGGCATGTGGTGGCAAGATGATAGCGGTTCCAAATTCTTGCTAGATGGAACCGTCGGATAGCTAGATGAAAACTCCATGTGATAGATGGTTATGGGGATAAAGTGTACGGTTAAAAATATCCTACACTAGTGTTGCTACCGTTCCCTGGCAATGGCGCCAGAAAAGCTTGTTGGCACTCCTTAGCCTAACTAAATCCGCAAGCGCACAGAGTACGATGTAGCCTTTCACCAGGGGAGTAAGAACCTGGATGTCAAATCCAAGGAACGGTAGACGCGACCAGCCTAGAACTTTTCTAACCGGACCCACCAGGGAGCACAAGGTGACTGGGTAGAGAGCTTGACTTTAGTAAGCTACTCGTTACCCCAGACAATCTATCTAAATCTAACCTGATCTGCTTCGACAGCTAGAACGGGAAGAACTCAGAACGGGGTGAGAGAGGGGTTCTTTCGGGCTCAGCACTACTGTTATGAGTACACCCGAACGTGGTGGAATACAAAGGACGGACAGGGCTGTCACCACCTGCTGCCTACCACTGTTGTTTCGTGGGGTGCAACACAACCTGAGGTGGCTAGCCAGCACAGGCACCATGCCTAAGCTTTCAGCCACTGACCTCCACCCAACGCGAAGGGCTATAGAGGAAACCCCAAACAAGAGTCGCTGTCACTAGCGCAGACTCAGGTACCCGTAGATCAAAAATAGATAAGATAAATTGCTGAAAGTCATTCGTGAACTAGCAAGGTACTAAAGACAAGAGACCGAGGACTTACTCAAGATAACTCCTGAAATATATTCCTCGGAGGCGGAAATGTTGAGATGAGGCCAAGAAGAAATCCCGGACTCTCTTTACAAAGCTTGGCTGTCACCCAAGCAACTCACCCACTCTCTCCCTACTCTAACTCTAAAGATGAGAGCTCTTTCACTAGATTTCTCTTCTCTCCAAGGATGGTGTGTTCTCAAGGTGAAGGAGGGTCCCTTTTATAGTCTTCAGAGGCGGTTCCCGGCGTAAAGCTTAAGCTAAGCTTGTGCTTAACTGCTACGCGAAGGGGGGCATGTGGCGGCCTCAGGGGGAGGCCGGCCGGCCTAGGCCAGGCCGATCGGCCTGGTCTGGCTGCCCCGTCGCACCGTCTTCTTCAGGGATGCTCTGGATTGGTCCCTGAGGTCGGTAACGGTTGCTTTGGATCGAAGCTGTCCGAGAATCCAAGGTTAGTGGGCCCTTCAATCCATGCAAGCATAGCTTAGGCCTTTCGGTTCCTTGGATCAAACCGACGTTGATCTCACGTCTCAGGATCATTGGCCTTGTGTTTGTGATGTCCTGGACCAGCGACGTGGCAAGGGGCCACAGAAGGGGGCCGGTCGGCCTATGCTAGGCCGGCTGGCCTGGCCCTGTGCCCAAAGTGGCTCCTCTTTTACTTGGTTGCTCCTGCACTCACAAATTATACAAAACTTGTGGAACTCATTAGAAATAACCAAATTCACTTTGTTATGAGCAAGATGAGCCTGAAATATGATGGAATGTTGGTGGTAAAATCATATCGTAATGACCACCAACACGCCCCCCTACCTGAACTTTGCTAGTCCCTTAGCAAAGAATGAAATTAAATTATCAGGACTTAGCAAGATCAGGGTCATGAACTCAAGGCATACACAAGTTATATCTCTGAGTTTTCTTTCGTACCTTGGATTCCAGTGGCTAACACCTTCATCTCCATCAATTGAGCCTTAGAACAACTCAATGATTGGTCGAACACTTCTTCTTCATGGCAAATGGAGTTTTTTTTTGATAATTTTGTAAAGAAAGCGAGGCATACCCTTATTATTTCTCAACATCTCTCGATCACTCAAAATGTGTGGATCCTCACCTCGGCTTAGAATCAAGCCTTTCCTATTTCTATATTATAAGGTGGACCTTTTGGGATTGGGACTGCTCACTCTTCTTTATTTATTTTGCAAGATCGAAAGGATTGTCTAATCATTCATGCCACTCATAAATCTTGGCCAAGTGCTTGTGTATTTTGGTGCTTGAGTCCTCATTCTAGCTTCTTTCATCTTTCCCCTTTCTTTCTTTCTTTTTTTTTACTAAAGATAAGGAGTGTGTCATTCCCTTCTTCATTTTTTGTCTCTTTGTATTTTTTCTAGGGGGATGAAGAGCTCTGATAACTCGGACTTTATTGATGCACATGTACGTGAATGGCCATGATAAACAAGATAGCACGAACGTGAAGGCCAGCAATTCAAGCAAGCTCAAAATTTTAGAAGGTAGCAAAGTGGAAACTTCAACTTGGACTTGTTATATGGCTTTGTGAGGACCCGGTGTGTCCGAGGATCGGTGGATGGTCGCTTCCTGGTGTGATGAGTGATTGACAAAGTGGTGTGGATTGACGTTTGACGTTTCCCTTGGCTCAAGTATTGCAGGTGTAGAATGCGGCTTGATTGCATTGGTGCAGGTGAAGAACAGGCGCGAAAGGTCTTAGCCATGGCGGCCTCCGAGGAGCAGAGAGACAAGTAGGCTTGGTTCGAGGGACCCGGTGGCCAGATGGATCAAGTATGGTTCGCATGGTGGCAAGAACGAGCGAGGGGACATGGTTTCGGTACGAGGTAGCGGCTCACAACCGAAGCTCGTACGCGGACATGAAGCCGGTGCAAGGTAGCGGCTCACAACCGAAGCTTGCACGCGGGGTTTGGTGGTTTGGCCAAAAGACCATCAAGTGGACGGTTTCCTTGGTTTGGGCCTCAAAACCAAGGCGAGGACTCGATGTCGCTTCGGGCCAAAGGAGGCCGGCTGGCCAGCCCACGGGCGGTCCAACCGCCCCTGCCAGGGCAGTTCGCCCAAGAGCATCGAGGAGCTTCGATCCGGAGGACACGCGGCGTGATTGCAAGGTTTGCGTCGGAGGGAAGCAAGCTTGCGGTGGAAGGTGTCCCAGTCGGAAAAATATCTTCGCGGAAAATGTCAAATTTGCCCTGAGGGGTATGTATCACTTAGGGGTAGTTGAGTCATTTGGGCACCACCACTTGGACTATATTATAGACCCCCTATGGGTTGGTGGCTGCTATCTCTCTAGTTTATTTTCTCGAGGCTTGTTTATTTCCCTTCATCCTCTCCACATAAAACTATTTGCTATTAATCATTTGTAGCTTGTATAGGTGAATTCATGGTGGTTTGATTGAGCTTAATCTTGTCATCTTTGTGCCATGTTTTGAATTCCCGAAGCTATTTTTCTTTTTCTATTTTCAGGAGCTATTTTTGGGGGATTTTCATTCTTCACTTTCTAGCCCGTTTTCTCTCGGATTTCTTTGGGGGAATCACACATGAGTGCCTTGTGCCTCTTTTCTTGGTGATCCCTTGCCCCCAAACGCCGAGAATCGGTTTAGATTTGAAGTTTCCCGGATGAACTCGAGGTGTGGGTGTTCTTCGCAAGATCTGAAATTCCCGAAGTTCTAGAGGCTTTGAGTCCGAAATTTTTGGGGCATAGCCTCTCCTTGAGGTGTATATCATCCACCCAAAGTTTCGTCTCAAAAGCCCAAGCCGTTTGGGAGATCCGCTCACGAGTTGACTTTACGCTCGGGTTTTTCGCGCAGATCCGCGCAGGAGTGGCCCAACCGCCCCTGGAGGGCGGTCCAACCGCCCCTGGCTATACAGTGCCAGGCAAGGGCGGTGCAACTGCCCCTGGATAGAGGTCCAACCGCTCCTGGCCGAGAATTTGTGATTTGGGTGGTTTTCATTCGATTCGTGTTGGATTTGTTCGATTTGTGTTCCGCTGCGTTGATCTTGTTCCTAGGTTCAGTAGCCTCACAGTAGCCACGTGATCTTGGCAAGGTCGGTCCATTGGATTTGGAGTGAGTTGGGAGAAGCTGGATTTGGGAAAGAAATTTTTATCGGCTCCCATTCACTCCCCCCTCTCTGGTTGCCTAATCGGTCCTTCAATTGGTATCAGAGCCGGTTACGGGTCTTTGCGACTCTAACCAGTCTAAGATCCAAAGATGGCGTACCAAGATTGGGGTTTCGGGCCTTCGCACTTCGATGGGAAGAACTATCCGAATTGGGTCGCGCGTATGGGCACTTTCTTACGAGGCAAAGGAAAGTTGTTATGGGATGTGACCAAAGATGAACACTATGTCAATCCCACCAACTTAGATGCCCAAGATGCGAGAGATAAGTTCGAGGCCAACGCTAGGGCTGTCGATTACTTGTTCCGTGCTTTGTCGACTAAGGAGTTTGAGCGAGTTTTGGGCGAGGACCTAGCTAGCCAGATCTGGCTAAACTCAAGGTAGCCCACGGTGGTGATAGCCATGTGAGGGCTAGGCTTTTCTCGATGTATCGCAAAGAGTATGAAAATTTCATTCAGTTGCCTAGAGAGTCTGTTGATGCTTTGTTTCAGCGCTTCACTTCCATAGTCAACAACATGAAAGCCAACATCACCATCCTCCCATACACGGATCATGACAGAGCTGTGAAGCTCTTGCAAGCACTTAATCGGACCGTGTGGGGTGCCAAGGTTGAGGCGATCATAGAGTCGGCTAACTATGAAACTTTGAAAGTTGACGAGCTTTTCTCCAAGTTGAAGTCTTCTGAGGTTGATAGACAGCTGATTGCCAAGGCTAAGAGTCCGACTGATCCCCATAGTCTGGCTCTAGTCGGTGGTTCTGGTTATGGACATGTTAATACTTCCAAACACTTTGCCTTGTCTTCTCTTGTGTCTCTTCCAGATGAAGAGTATGAGGTGCTGAGCGAGGAGGATCTCGCGTTGCTCACGAGGAGGTTCGAGCGCATGTACCAGAACCGGAAGGGTTTGAGGCACGCTGGGAGTACGTGCTACGGATGCAGCAAGATGGGCCACTTCATCGCCGAGTGCCCCGAGGAGATCAAGAACGACTACAACCGCAAGCACCGCCCGTGAGATGAGCACAAGCACCACTCCAAGGACGAGTACCGCTCCAAGCACAAGAACAAGGATGAGAGGAAGATGAAGAACAAGCACGGCGGACACAAGAAGAACCGATCTCGAGCGATGGTGGCTGATGCGAGCGACATTGACATGAGCTCCACCAACACGTCGTCAAGCTCGAGCAGCGATGATGAAGACCGCGACCACCGCAAGGTGAAGAAGCACATGAACCGCAACTTCAATGGCATCTCCTTCACCGCCGTCGACTACTGCACCATAGCACACGACTCCGACAACATGAAGAGCAAGGACGACTCCGACTCCGACTCCGAGGATGAGGTATTGACCGATCCCATCTCTTTGCGTAAGGAGATTGCTAGGCTAGAAGAGTTGGTCGATAATCGTGATGATGTGCTTAGGAAGACCAACAAGGAGAAGAGAGAGTTTAGGTCTTTGCTAGGAGAGTCAAAGGAAAGGGTTGTGGAGCTTGAGGCCTTACTTTCTAAGACTGGAAAGAAGGCGATGGACTTTGAGTCTTTGCTTGCTGAGTCTAGGAAGAGGATAGCTGAGCTAGAGTCTGAGATTGTTATGTTGAAAGATGCTCCTATTGTTTCTGATGAACTTGAATGCTCAGTTTGTGATGTGCACCTTGCTGATCTGATTGCTCTTAAAGAAAAACACATGACATGCCTAGATGATCTAGAAGGAGCTAGGGTTGAGCTTGCTGAGTTGAAGTCTAGATCTTCTTTGCTAGGTGCTTGTACTTCTTGTGCTACCTTGCATGCTCTGTTGCTTGAATCTCGTACCATGATTAGTTCGCTTGAAGCTGAATTGAAATCTCCTATTGCAAACTCTTGTTCTGCTTGTGATGTTGTTGCTTTAAAGAATGTTGAGTTGTCACAATCTGTTGATCGTTTGCAAGATGAGAATGATGAGTTGCGTCAGTGCTTGGGTTGGTTGCCTGGTCACGAGCCACAGCTTAAGATGTTGATTGCTGGGTTCAAGAGAGCTGATGGTCGTGGTTTGGGTTGTGAGAAGGATGATGAGAGCAGTGGTGAGAAAGAGAGAGAGCAAGCCAGTTCCACCACAATCATTCCAACCCCACCAGAGAAAACTCCACCAGAGAACAGCTTCACACCTAAGCCCAACCACCTGTTGAACAAGCTTGACACAGAAGAGTGAGAAGCCACAGACGAGAGAAACCCCAAAGCCAAAACCAGTCCGCTTCCATTGTGAACATTGTGGAAGGGATGGTCACCTAGAAGAGTTTTGCTGGAGGAAGAAGAGGGAGGTGAGACAAGAGAAGGAGTTGGGGAACAGGGACATATACTACTCTTCCTGTAGTGTGCCTGTGTCTCATTCACCCTTGCCTAGGGGAGAGGCTCTTGTGCGTACAGTTCCCTCGTTGGGTAGTCATGGTGTTCTAGCTCGTAGTAGTTTTGCTAGGCTGCCTCCTGCTCGTGGTCAGTTTGGTGCAGGGAGGTTTGATCGTAGCTTTGAGGCTAGGAGAGAGTCTAGGCCGTGTTTTCCCCCTCGTGGTGCTAGAGGTCCGATGGTGAGAGACGAGAGGGCTTCACGTGGTAGAACTGATTTTGCTAACCCCTCTTTTGAGCAGATGGCCCAACACTAGTTTAACTCTTTCTATGCTAACCCCAGTGTCGAGTCGTTCGCTCATTCTCATTCTCGCTTTTGATTGTGCAGGTGGGAGGTTTGGAGAACTTTTGGTTGATGGATTCAGGCTGTTCGAGGCATATGACAGGAAATAGGAAGTGGTTCTCCAGCCTCACCCCGGTGGTATCCAGGCAGTACATCACTTTTGGGGATAAGGGTAGAGGTCGAGTGCTGTCTGAGGGTGCTATTCAGGTGAGTGACAGTTTTATGCTGAAGCGGGTTGCTCTTGTCAAGAATCTTGGTTTTAATTTGCTTTCAGTTTCTCAGCTTCTTGATGAGGGTTATGAGGTTCGGTTTAAGAGTGGTGATTCTCGGATTCTTGATTCTCGAGGTGATCTTGTGTGTATGATCATTCCCGAGGGATAGATTTTCAGTGCTGATTTTTCTCGATCTTTTGGTCCTTCACGGTGTTTGATCGCTAGTACTTCTTCTGAGCTTTGGAAGTGGCATAGGAGATTGGGTCATGTGAGCTTTGATTTACTCACACGCTTGAGTGCTCTTGACCTTATCCGAGGATTGCCCAAGCTCAAGTTTGAGAAAGATTTGGTTTGTGCACCTTGTAGACATGGTAAGATGGTTGCTGCTTCCCATCCACCTTTGACTGATATTATGACTGAGCGTCCAGGGGAGCTTTTGCATATGGACTTGGTTGGTCCCGCTTGGGTTCGCTCAGTTGGTGGGAAGTGGTATTGAAGGACCGAAACGGCGACCAGAGAGAGGGGGAGTGAATGGGAGCCAATAAAAATTCTTCTCAAACGATCCGGCTATTTTCCCAAACCAACTCCGAGACCTCCGAAAGCGATCTTGCCAAGATCACGTAGCTACTGTCAAGCTACTGACCCTAGGAACAAGAATGACGCAGCGGAACTCAAATCGATCGAAACGAACACAAACCGAACCAAAACGAGGCAAAACCTTCTCTACCCAGCCAGGGGCGGTTTAACCTCCCTAGGGGCAGTTTAACCGCCTAGGGGGGTCGGTCAAAACCGGCCTGGCCAGGGAGCTCTCGGGAAAAAGTCAACTCGTGAGTCGAAACTTTGGGAAGATGATGTACACCTCCAGTGGAGTATATTCCCCAAAAATCTCGGCCTCTAACTCACTAGAACTCCCAGAATCTCAGATCTCATGAAGAACACATCCACCCCGAGTTCATCCAAAAATCCCCAAATCCGAAGCAATTCTTTGGGTTTTGAGGGGGCAAATCACCAGGAAAAGAGTCTCCACGAGCTCATATGTGAATCCCCCAAGCAAGCACACAAAGAAACGGCCTCAAACACAAGGAATCGAAAATCTAGCAAAGTGACCAAAAAGAGCCATGGGATGAACAAAGAAATCGCACAAAGAGGGATACAAGAAAGCCAAATCTTCCATACATCACGAGGTCAGCTCCTTTACAAAGAGGCTAGCTATCCTCCCTTCATCCTACCCTCTCAAAGATTTCTCCGGTGAAGCACTTGGCTAGCCTATGAAAAACTAGAAAGAAAAACTAAAGGAAAATAGTTCAAGTGCAAGGAAAATAAAACTAGACTACCTAGATGACAGCCACCAACCCCTAGGGGGTCTATTATATAGTCCAAGTGGTGCTGCTCTAAAGACTAAACTACCCCTAAGTGATACATACCCCTCAGGGGCAAATTTGACATTTTCTGTGAAGATTTTTCTGGCTGGGACACCTTCCACTGCAAGCGAGCTTCCCTCCGACGCAAGCCTTGCAGTCACGCCGCGTGTCCTCCGGATCGAAGCTCCTCAACGCCAATCTTGGGCCTGCCCAGGGGGGAGCGGTTAAACCGGCCCCTGGGGGCGGTTAAACCGCCCCTGCCAGCCACACTTGGCCCAGCAGCCCAAACTTGCCTCGTCGAGTCCTCGGCCTTGGTTTTGAGGCACAAACCAAGGGAAACCGTCCACCGATGATTTTGTGGCCAAATCACCAAACCCCGCGTACAAGCTTCAGTCGTTAGCCGCTACCTTGCACCGGCTTCTCGTCCGCGTACGAGCTTCGGTTGTGAGCCGCTACCTCGCACCGGAACCACGTCCCCTTGCTCGTTCTTGCTAGCATGTGAACCGCACTTGATCCATCCGGCCACCGGGTCCATCAAACCAAGCCTACTTGTCTCTCCGCTCCTCGGAGGCTACCATGGCTAAGACCTTTCGCGCCTGTTCTTCACCTGCACCAATGCAATCAAGCCGCATTCTACACCTGCAATACTTGAGCTGAGGGAAACGTCAGTCCACACCACGTTGTCAATCACTCATCACACCAGGAAGCGACCATCAACCGGTCCTTGGACACACCGGGCCCTCAATCTCCCCCTTGATGAGTGCACTGACAACACACACATAGTAACCATTGATACAAAAAGAAAAAGAAAAGAAATCGAAAACAAACGGCTCAAGCAAGTGACGCAAAAGCAAAAACAAGCCAAAACAAAGTCACTCACAAGAGAAAACTCAGAAAAATGCCGACCCTTCCATAGGAAGCGAAAAGGGCTCAACACCATCGGCAAAAGAGCAAAAGCACAAAGCACAAATCACAAATCTCCAAATCTCCAATTCACTTTTCAGAACACTCAAAGCACTCCCCCTGCAAAGATGCAACTCCCCCTGAACAAGTGAACTTGTGCGTGTGAAAAACACTCGAAAATGCTCAAAATCCCACAAAATGTGTGCACTCAGCACAGGGGTGGTTAAACCGCCCATGGGGGGCGGTTAAACCGCCCAGGGCAGAGCAGCCACAAAAATGCAACCTTGCACATAAATGTTCGCAGAACTTTTCAAAATCTTTCCAGAAATGCTCCCCTTATCAGAAATGCTCCAGAAATTCTCCCCCTTGTTGACAATGCACAAATCAAGGCAAAAATGTACAAAATGCAACTACGAGCTTCTCAAATATACAATGAGCAATACAAAGTGCTACAAGTTAGAGAAGAGGCAAGTTAGATAGTTCATCAAGTTTACCAGAGCATTGCCATCAAGAAGGTAAAGACATATAGCCAATTGACAAAGCCATGATCAAGTTGTTCAATTTTATCGAAAATGTCACCACATGAGCAAAGTCCTAAACATGGATCATTTAAGCAAAAATAAACTTCATCTCACCAAGATCATGATAGGACAAGCATTCTTGACAAAAGATCATTATAAACGCCCAAATTCTATCTCATGTCATGTCAAAGCACGGAGCCATGTATTCACTTCTCAAGGGAGACTTCTCCGGCAAACAACATGCAACCGTTTACCACCCATGTGTGCAAGTGTGTGCAAAGGTGAAAGCATAGAGACATGAGCATAAATTTCTTCAAATGTATCTTTTTCTCATCTTTCTTCTTTCATGCATAGACATCTCATTTTTCAAGCTGTTCATAGTAAGCATGGTACATGAAATGTCTTTGCGACAAAAAGAAGCTTATGCTCCTCCACAAGATAAAGCATGGGCTAAACATTCACAATGACAAAGGTCTTTGATCCAATTGAAAAGAATATCACATCCTAGCATGATCTTAAGCAAGATATAGCCATTTTGGCTCAAACAAGACATGCAAAGGCATTTACTCATGGGTGAAAAGAGTTTAAGTTCAGTTTGTCATTTTAATTCAAAAGGAGACTATCTCAAAAGAATATATATCAAAACCATCAAGAGCATAGCCATCCATATAATCAATCCCTAGCCAGCCTGCCTAAAACCTAAGATGTAGCAAGTTGTAGCAATCACTGCATATAGGAGAAGCTCATCCTAAGATATGATACAAATGCAGCATGATATATCACAAGATGCAAGAATGAAAACTATACATCAAGATACAAAAAGCAGAAAAATGTACATCAAGATACAAAGATGGTACAATAGTATACATATGCTACAACAGAAGCCTCCAAAACTCAGCTTAGAAAAGCGCACACACACCAAGTTCTCCTCGCAAGCGGATGAAGGTAACTTGGTCAAGTGATTTTGTGAAAAATGTCTGCAAGCTGGTTCTGGGTAGAAACATGGGCAAGCTCAAACTCAATACACAAGCGTGATCAAAGCACAACCATAAAGCTCCCCCTAGAATGTGCAACCAAAATGCAAATCCACGGTTCAAGTTCAAACTACAAGCTCCCCTTGGAATGTGCAACTGAAATGCAAATCCAAGGTTCAGGATCAATCACAAGCTCCCCTTGGAATGTGCAACTGAAATGCAAATTCAAGGTTCAGGTTCAAATTTCAAACTCCCATGATATGCACAACCAAAGTGCGAACACAGCAAACTCACAAACTCATGCAATCCAAAAGCTATAAGCAAGGTCCTCTCCTTTTCAAATCAACTTGAGCAAATTCTCCCCTTAAGTACAGCCAAGCTCCCCCTCAACCAGAGACACCTAGTAACTAGAAAAAGGTGTACAAAAGCAAATGGAAAGCTCCAACACAAAACAAAAAGAAGAGAAAGCTCAGACGAGCAAAATTCAACAAAAGATACCAACAAAAAGGATACCAAATGAACAACATGCCATGCACAAAATGAGACATATGAGGAAACATGACAGAGAGTTCATGTGGATCACACACTATCATACAAAGGTGACTAGTCCACCAACATATATCACAAAGCTAGCATGTCAAGATATACACATGAAGATTATACATGCTAACAAGAAAAGTAGCTAGCCTACCATGATATATACACATCCAATCAAGGATACAGGATAAGCAAATGTACAATATGCTACACAAATCATAAAAGTATGATACAAGCACAAAACAAGCCAAAGATACACAGGTGAACACAAGAGTGTACAAAGGATATACTCACAATACATAGTGTACAAGGCCCACATCGGGGCCATCCAAAAAGGTGTGGAGAACCATCAAACCTTGATCAGGCAAAAGACCAAGAGTCACCAAGTTCATGTTCTCCATACCTCCCACCTGTACAATCAAAAGCGAGAACAAGAATGAGCGAATGACTCGACACTGGGGTTAGCACAGAAAGAGTCAAACCAGTGTCGGGCCATCTGCTCAAAAGAGGGGTTAGCAAAATCAACGCTACCACGTGAAATCCCCTCGTCTCTCACCGTCGGACCTCTAGCACCACGCGGGGGAAAACGCGGCCTAGACTCTCTCCTAGCCTCAAAGCTACGTTCAAACCTCCCTAAACCAAACTGACCACGAGCAGGAGGCCGCCTAGCAAAACCACTACGAGCTGGAACACCACGACTACCCAACGAAGGAACTGTACGCACAAAAGCGTCTCTCCTAGGCAAGGGTAAATGAGACACAGGCACACTACGGGAAGAGTAGTACCTGTCCCTGTTACCCATCTCCTTCTCTCGTCTCACCTCCCTCTTCTTCCTCCAGCAAAACTCTTCTAGGTGACCATCCCTTCCACAATGATCACAATGGAAGCGAACTGGTTTTGGCTTTGGGGTTTCTCTCGGCTGTGGCTTCTCACTTCTCTGGTAACCCCCACCCCTCACAAAGGTCTATCTCCTTTGGAAGTTGTTTGTCTTTGGAGGAAACTTGGGAGGATCTGGAGTGGTGTCAAGCTTGTTCAGTAGGTGGTTGGGTTTGGGTGTGAAGTTGTTCTTTGGAGAAGCTTTCTGTGGTATTGGGATGTTTGTGGTGGGGTTAGGTTGCTCTTTCTCTTTCTCATCACTGCACTCACCAATCTTCTCAGAACCCAAACCACTGACCGTCAGCTCTCTTGAACCTAGCAATTAACATCTTAAGCTGTGGCTCGCGACCGGACAACCATCCCAAACACTGACGCAACTCATCATTCTCATCTTGCAAATGATCAACAGATTGTGCCAGCTCAACATTCTTCAAGGCAACAACATCACAAGCAGAGCAAGAGTTTGCAATAGGAGATTTCAATTCAGCCTCAAGAAAACTAATCATGGTACGAGATTCAAGCAACTGAGCATGCAAAGTAGGATAAGAAGTACAAGCACCTAGCAAAGATGATCTAGACTTCAACTCAGCAAGCTCAACCCTAGCACCTTCTAGTTCATCAAGGCATGTCATGTGTTTGTCCTTAAGAGCTACCAAATCAGCAAGATGCACATCACAAAAAGAGCATTCAAGTTCATCAGAAACAGTAGGAGCATCTTTCAGCACACCTATCTCCTCTCTAGCACTTGCCAACTCAAATTCAAGCTCAGCCACTTTCTTGCTAGACTCACTAAGCAAAGACTCAAAATCCATCGCCTTCTTTCCAGTCTCAGAAAGTAAGGCCTCAAGCTCCGCAACCCTTTCCTTAGACTCTCCTAGCAAGGACCTAAACTCTCTGTTCTCCTTGTTGGTCTTCCTAAGCACATCATCACGATTGTCAACCAACTGCTCTAGCCTAGCAATCTCCTTGCGCAAAGAGGTGGGATCTGTCAATACCTCATCCTCGGAGTCGGAGTCAAAGTCGGAGTCGTAGTCGGAGACGTTCTTGTTGTTGGAGTCATGCGCCATGGTGCAGAAGTTCATAGCAGCGCAGGAAAGCCCGTTGAGGTTGCGGTTCATGTGCTTCTTCTCCTTGCGGTGGTCGCGGTCTCCATCCTCGCTGCTTGAGCTTGACGAGGTGTCGGTGTTCTCATCCTTGTTCTTGTGCTTGGAGTGGTGCTTGTGCTCATCTCGCGGGCGGTGCTTGCATTTCTTGATTTCCTCCAGGCACTTGGCGATTAAGTGACCCTTCTTGCCGCACCTGTAGCACGTGCTCCCCGAGCGCCTCGAACCCTTCCGGTTCTGGTACATGCGCTCGAACCTCCTCGTGAGCAACGCGAGATCCTCCTCACTCAGCACCTCAAACTCCTCATCTGGAAGAGACACAAGAGAAGACAAGGCAAAGTGTCTGGAAATATTAGCATGTCCATCACCAAAGCCACCGACTAGAGCCAGACTATGAGAATCAGTCGGACTCTTAGCCTTGGCAAGAAACCGTCTATCAACCTCAGAAGATTTCAATTTGGAGAAAAGCTCATCAACCACCAAAGTCTCATAGTTAGCCGACTCCATGATAGCCTCAACCTTTGCTCCCCACACGGTCCGATCAAGTGATTGCAAGAGCTTGATAGCTCTGTCATGATCCATGTAAGGAAGAGCGGTGATGTTGGCCTTCATGTTGTTGACTATAGACGTGAAGCGCTGAAACATAGCATCAACTGACTCGCTAGGCAACTGCTCAAAATTCTCATACTCTTGACGGTACATAGAGAAAAGCTTAGCCTTCACATGGCTATCACCACCGTGGGCTACCTTGAGCTTTTGCCAGATCTGGCTAGCTAGGTCCTCGCCCAAAACTCGCTCAAACTCCTCAGCCGACAAAGCATGGAACAAGTAGTCGACAGCTCTAGCGTTGGCCTCTGTTGACATCGGATTTTGACCGAAATCCAGAGTTGGAGAAATCGGCTATATGACATCAATGTGAAAAGCCGATAGACAGTCAAAAGTACTGATGGAACTTAGAATGTCCGATGGGTGCTGAGTTAAAGGAAGAATAAAGAAAGGTGTGATTAGCATCATGGCTGGATTGTTCTGCCATCCGATTCTGCATCCGATTCTGCTTGTTTTGGGCATGCACATGACGTGAAAGATCTTGGCTTTCTGATTCCAGATTGTTTAATATTCTTGGATGAGAGAAAAGACAAGCAATTAATGCGTAGGTTTGAGCGTGATACATGAACATAATCCTGGCGTCAAAATCCAAGAAAAAGGTGTCTACTTGATGAGATCAGCTAAATATGAAGAGATTAATTAGAATGGAGTTCCGATTAATTACAAGGATAAAGTGCCTGATATTATCACACGGAGCAATCGGCAAGAATCGGACATACAAGGAAGGAATATTTAAAGAAGGAAAGATTAGTGAAGGGCCATCACGTGATTTGTTTAAAATAAAAGGAAGTGGCCGTATGAGGTGTCCAAGTTAATGATGTGTACGGTTTGGTGTCATCACGTACAAACTGGACACGAAAGCTTAATTGAGAAGGACTCTGTAGGAGGGGAGTTGGAGTCCAATATTTTAATATTTCCTTTTAAGCTTAGAGATTAGTTAAGGTAGTCAATTTGGTTTAGGCTTAGGATGTCACACGTGGGGTCTCACCGTCCCTATAAATATAAGGGGCACGGTCATTGTAATTTTTATCACAGCATCAATAAACAAACCTTTACTACTTTGCATTTACTACCGCAATTTATTTACAAGTCGGCGACTTCGCCAAGCTTTTTCTCTTTCACGAGTTCTCCTGGGCTAGTCGAGGCGATCCAGATCTCCAAGGCTTGCTCGTGAGTTCCGCTTCTATCGAGTAATTCTGGGCTTTAACTTCCGGGCGCATTGCTGAGGTTTCATCTAGATTTATTCAACAGTTATCGATATTTACTAGATCTGCAAGTTTCTTATCAATTCTTGTTGTTCTAGTCTTTATCACTAATTTATCCTGTTTAGATCTAGATTGTTGTCGGCTCTTTATCAAGTGATCTGTCCAGTATATCATCAAGTTATAGCCGACTAGATCTGTTTCTAAACATTGTTCATAAAGTCTCGGCTAATCTGTTAGCCGTTTCTTAGCAGTCTCGGCAGTCAGCCGATTCGGCGAGCATTCTACGATTTCTTCTTCCTTGTCAATTAACAGGTCAGATTGACTGGCACGCCCCGGTTTTCAAGGCCACGCCTTCGCTAGTGCGTTGACGCATCTGTCTCCACCTGATTTTTGCGTCAACACACTTTTGGCACGCCCAGTGGGTCCCGAGAAGAAAAGCTCACATATATCACGCCTAAATTCATGTGGTGAGGTGCTAAATTTTATTACAAAATTTATGGGTTCATATCACACGCAAGTTTATGGAGTCCATGCACCTGCCTACTGGCCGATGGTTCCTCAACCATCGCATCAGTGCCAAGACAATATTCAAATGCAATATTCTCCATAGGTATTATGGCCGATGGTTCCTCATACTCAACCAATGTGTCGGTCACAACAATCAGAGAATTATCAGTTACAGCATGCTCCCCAAATGTTTCAGTCTATGCCTGCTTATTTGCAAGCACCAGTTCAGATGCATCATGTGGAGAATTATCAAATTCAGCAAACTCCTAAGGCCCCTTGGCCGATGAGTTTTTCTTCAGATCGGTCATATCAGGAGAAGTATCTGGAAAATTATTAGTAGTATGTTCCTCATCATGTTATACAACTGATAGCTCCGATTGCTCAGATATCAGTTTAGAGCTCAAAAGTAGAAGATTGTCAGCCGCAACATGCTCTAGCATCGGTTCGAGATCAGTCGGAACTAATAGAAGACGACCTTGAGCAAGATGAGAAAGAAGCCTTGGAAAAGGCTATCGAGGAATATAGATTGGCATGCCTCAAAACATTCAGTATTAATAAGGAGGGAGGTGTGACCCAAATTTGTGATTTTCCGAGACCAGAAGAGTTCATAATTAAGGATCAATATGAGGAATTGACTTCTAAAGTAACCAAGGAATCTTCTTCAGTGGACATGGCTGAAGCTAATAATTATGAAAATAAGGAGGGTCATCCTGATTCATCGATTCCAAGTCAACAGCAAGAAAGTGGCCGATCTCACAATATAGAGTTCGGATCAATGGTGCGAGAGGAATCACAATCTATAGAAGAGCAACAAGTGGTACAACCAGTAGAAGAATCTGGTGACCAACAGTTTAACCAGGCTGATATAGTGGACAAGATATATGATGTGCTTCAGAATCGGCTTGACGTGAAGCCTGAAGACTATACATACAGGTACCATAGGCCATATTCCTAGGCTCACGGTCGGTTCTTTACGCCACTTCGTTACAAAACATCAGACCCCATCGAGTTTTCTGGATAGGATAATATTCATATTATAGAGTATGTCAATCAATTCTTGATCCAGCATGGGGGGCGTACTACAGAAGATGTTTTGAAAAGACTCTTGTTCCCAGCAAGTTCAGTCATACGATGGTCCGATCTAGAATTGTATGAGCATTTATTGGCTGGAACATGGAACCGAATGCTTACATTTTATATTCAGAGGAACAAGCATGTCCGACAGATATTTCAAGTTCATTAGCCAAACGGAGTAATTATGGGCTCATCAGCTTGTTGAAAGTTAATTATCAATATAATATTACAACAAAGAGATAGCCGATGTAGCAGTTTGGGAAGAAGCCTGATAGAGAAAGCAAGAATCGGCTTTATGTAACTCAGCCGATGAAGACAAAACTTAAGCTATTTCATCAAGTTTCTTTCTTCCTAAGTGACCGATGCTATTGATAAGTTTCAGTGTCATATTCTTGGTAGTCATTTCTTTATTTGATAAAAATGGGGCCGATAAATGCTTAAATTGAAACCTTGGAAAGGAGCAAAGGCCTCTGTCAGGACATCGACCTGTAAGAATAAAGAAGGCTGGTTTAAAATTAATCGGCTTGTTATTATTATCTTGTGTTGGCAAATCACGTTCAGTCATCTGTAGAAGAGGTTATACTTCTGATGAAGTTACATCAGTTGGCATTATCATTGATCGGATCATTCACTGATGTGTATTACAACAAAGTTGTGATTATTTTATTGGTATCCATTTTATGACTATCGATGGTTTTACAACTGAAATATTTTTCTATCAAAAGCCGATTGGAGTCAGAACGACCGATGCAAAGGATGGAATGACCAATTGTTACTTTGATTATTTTATTAGTCTACCACGGAAAGTTCTATCGGTCATGAACATTCTTCATTTTAAATATATCAGATTTATTCGATTGGTAGAATGGCCGATTCGGAATGTTGGAAGCAAATGATAGAATATTCTCACTAACCAGGACAGTTTCACCGATTTGGAGTCTGCAAAGATATCGGATGAATTAATTCCTACGGGTACTTGAGAAGCCAGTGTTGATTGCCAAGATGCCCAGGAAATTTTCATATAAATATTATCGGCTACAAGACTCTTGCTAGTTTTATCGGTTACAAGGAATCAATTTGCTGGTACTGCTAATTGCTTTCTTGCCGATGAGGGATTATTACAGCAATGCGGAACGAGTGCGTCATGGCCTTGGGGGGCTGGTTAATCGCAAAATTGTTGGTGCCGTGACCAGTCGTATTAAAGTATCCTCGGGCAGTATATCCGATGGAGCCGGTGGTTAGGCGATTGTTGTTTGCGGCCGATCGTCAGTAAAATATATTCCGATTACCGTGCATCAATTTATGGTGAGCAATCGGTAGCGAGCAGTAGCAGTTGGCAAGGAGCAGCAGCAATCGGACTTGAAATCAGCAATCGGACAAGGCAGAACCGATGCATGATGTAAAAATGATTAAAATAAGGAAGTATAAAGAATTTGCATCGGACTTGAAGATTTTCAGCATACACGTGCGATCATACGAGGTGATTAGAATAAAGAAGTCAAAAGTATTGCCAAGTGATTAATGAAAAGAGGCATGCGTGCAGGAAAGCTAGCACGTAACAAGTTAATTATAATGAAGAAATTGAATCGGCAATCGGCGAAACAGAGATAGTGGCTGTGACGAACCGGATTTTCGTAATCGAGAATCCGACTCTCTGTACCCTTGTGATAGTCCCTGGATCAGTAGCTATCACGTACAGAACTCATCTCAGCATAATATCATAGTCATACAAAGAATTTAGATTACAAAGAGAGGTTTACATCCATACCAAATGGAAATACGAGTATAGTACAAGCCTCACGGGCTGAGCGACAAGCGGAAATCCTGCGTAGCGGTAGCTAAGTCTTCAAGTCTTCATCTTCAATCCACAGGCAACCTTGAGCGAAGCAGCGCTACCCATCTAACACATTCGGACTTGTACACCAAGTCCTGACCTGCAACTCACAAACTATCCCCAAGGAATGGGATAGGTTCACGTCACCATCCGTATGCAAGCTTTAAGTGGCCTATATTCTAAAGGGTAAAAGTATATCAAGGAAAGGCTCGGGTTTCCTATGCAGCGGCAGCAAAATATAAAATACCATCATCATCATCCCCAACTATATCACAACAGCACGGGCTATTCTGGCGCACCAGACTCCCGTCTCAACCTCACCACCATCACCTCTCGAGTCGATGGGGAAGCTTCTGACCCTCCCCATCTCAACGCCAAACGCCGGACCTTAACCTCAACTAGTAGCTCTCATCCCAACCTGTAGTTTTAGAAGAGGGGGAGATAGAAAGTCCCAAAACACTAATCAGACGAAGCCAGTAAACAGGGGGTGTCCATGACCGAGGACGCGGCTATACGTATAGATCATAACTCTGCAGAGTGTGTGCACCTGGACCCACTCGGGCTGCGAGGCGGTGTACGGCCACCTCGAGACGCAACCCACAACCATGACTCCCTAACCGGATAGTACCAGCCTGAATCCCCGGACAAGGACTCGTACAAGTAAACCCGCACGGTCCGGGATCGTGAGTCTCTAGCACCACACAGGCGCTGAGGGGTCTCTGAAACGAAGGGCGAGAATCGCCGGGTGCCGAACATCCCGAATGTCCCATGGGCATGCTCAGAAACCACCCAATCCTACACACTACTCCCTCAGAACTGGTACCACCGAGAAAGAGAATGGCTGGAACCCCTCCCATAAGGGTAAGCGGTGTGCTCGTGAAAAGTCCTGTCACTAGGTCCAGTCCGACTCAGGCTAAGTCAGAGCAAGCAAGTCCCCAAATGCGTATCCACCACCGTGGTCCGCGAATCGGCACCCATTAGAGGTATGGCCGCCCAACGCCTCAAAACCCAGTCTCGGGAAGTTGTCCAAATACTTCCCATCCCCGACCTGAAGGTCGGTTAATGTCTGCTCACTCCAACCGGGGGTTCGAAACTCTCCAAGTTTTCCCACCCAAACACTCACGCCAAGAGGTTTAAAACCACCACTATATCCCACACATGCAAGCATAGCAATCATATATAGTAGTGTAATAGGCAATCAAGGAATCAAGATAGATAAACAGGCTATGCGGGCTCATCATCATCTCATCAATGCAATAGAAGCGCTAGCAATTCTACTTGCAATGCCTAATAGGTAAAAAGTATCAGATGGGCGTGAACCTGGAGTTACGTCCTTAGCTTCGTCTTCAGCGTAGTCGACGTCGTCGAGGAAGTCTGGGTCCTCCGGGGATCCTATTGGACGCAAATACAAATAAACAACGACATCTACTAGCAAATGAACTCCAAATAAGAATCAATAGAGATCCAAATATAGCAAACTCTATTCTATCGTATCCGTCATGATTTTAGAAAAATACTGAAACTGGTTTCATATTTTTCTGAGCTACGGTTGATTTATTATGATTTTCCGATGTTTAAATCCATTTTTAGGATTTATAAATCATTCCGAAAAAAGAAATAAAAGTTAGAGCACAAGTTAGCAGCTGGGGGGTGTTAACTGCCAACTCGAGGTTAAACCGCGAGTCGGGCTGGCGAAGGCCTTGGTCCGGGGTTGATGACATCATCACGGGCTCTGATGATGTCATCGTTGACTTGGTCAAAGTTGACTAGGTCAACGGTCAAAGGGGTCAAGGTCTCGGTCAACGGGTCAAAGGCTACCGGGTCGGTCAAAGGGTCAGCGGGTCCACATGTCAACATGCGGGCCCAAAGGTCAGGTGGGTCCGGGCTGACAGTCAGTGGGTCCCACAAGTGGGCCCACGGTCCTACGGGGCAAAAGTCATGTTAGCCACGTGGCGGTCGACTCGGCACCGGGTCGGCGCCACGTGTCGGGCATAGGTGGGTCGACTAGGTTTGCGTGGCGGTCACGTGACTAAGTCGCGGACGCCACTCGGGTAGGTCTAGGGTGAAGGGTGCGATTTTAGGAACCTAACGCAACTGGTTTGGCATTAAATGGAGCTAGGATGGAAAAGATATGAATTTCCTAAGGTTTAACCCCTTTTAGATATTAAGAAAATGGATTTATAAAAGAATAAACCCATTTCTTAAAAGTACAGGGGCCTGGATGCAAAACTGCCAAGGTGGAAGGGTCTTTTCGTAAAAACTGAAAAGATCAGGGGCTTAGGCGCAAAAGAACCAGGGGGTTTAGAGAAAAAGGCTGGCCAAGGGCTAAACTGCAAAAGAGCCGAAGGTGGGAGGACTTAACTGCGATTAAAAGAAAGTTTGGGGCTTAACTGGTGTGGCCGGGTGGCTGTGTGGCTCTCCGTGCGGCTGCGCTCGGGTGAAGACACGTGCGCGCCGGGAGTCCGCGGGTTGGTGAGCTCGGTCCACACTGGACCGGGTCACTGGTCCACTATGGACCGGATCCACGGGATCCGTTGGTGGCCGGCTAGGGAAGAAAAGAAAGGACGACGGGATCTTCTGCGGTGAAGGGCCGGGTGGCCCAGGCTGCGGTCTTGATTAGGGAAGGACAGAGGGGCGCCTCGGTGGGTGTTCGTCGAAATGCCCAAAAGGGCGTTCATGGTGACCGGCCGGGGCTAGGTGGCGCTTTGGAAGGCGAGCGGCGGCAGATTACGGTCGACGGGGGTCCGGCGAGGCTGAGTCAAGGTCTAGGAGGCAAAAAGGCTCGGCCTTTAGGGTTCCAGTTGCACGCGCGGGCCATGGAACGCCATGGCCGCGGTGGTCGGCGGCGAAGGGCTGCGGCTCGCGGGCGGCGCAGGGAGACGGCTGCAGGGCGGCGAGCGGAGCACGAGCACGGGCTGCACCTGCAGAAGAAACACATGCCCGGCTCGACGGCCGGGCCACAGGCGGCGTGCTGGCGAACGGCAGGCGGCGGCTCGGCTCTACGGCGGCACACGAACAGGCAGGCAACCAAGGGGAAAAGCAGGGGCTTGGGCTTGGAGGCTCACCGAGGGGCGTAGGTGGAGTCATGGCCGTGCCGTGGCGAGGTGTCGCAGTGGCGGCTCGACGCGGTGCAGAAGGGTGATGGCGTGGTGAAGCGGCGCAGGCTCGAGGGAGTCCAGGGCGGCGGCGGCGGCGTTCCCGGGCTCGTGGCGGTGGCGCGCTCCCGGACGGCTTCCCCTTCAGGCGGCGGCGAGGTGCGCGCGCAGAGAGCGGCGGCGCAAGGCGACGGCGTTCTCCTCGGCGCAGGCGGCCTCCGGCTCAATGGCTTGGCGATGGCGGCTTGGCACTCGAGGCGCTAGCGGCGGCGCGCGCGCGTGGGTGGGCGCGGACCGAGAGCGGCGGCGCCGAGCAAGAGCGCAAAGGGGAAAATTTCCCCAGTGGCGGCACGGACCAGGAGATGGGGAAAGAGCAGGGCGGCTGCTGCCTTTATAGGTGGGTGGCTAGGGTTCGCAGGGCACGGGTAGGCGTGGACGGCGTCGATCCTCGGCGTCCGTGCCTTGGACACGCGGACGGCATCCAGGCGATCGCGTCGGGGGCACGCGAGGCTTGCGAGCGTGGCGCTCCGAGCTGGAAAGGGGAGCTGCGAGGTGGCGCGGAGTGACGCGGTCGAGCAGAGCTGGCGGAGCGAGATTGGAGCGGTGGGGCACGGCGAGAGGAGGTGGCGTCGGTGTGCTGTAAAGGGAGGAGGTGGAAAGGAGGAAGAAGCATAGGAGGGTGGCTAGCGCGCGGGACCCGCTGGTCAGCGAGAGACAGAGAGGGGGCGCGGTAGGTGATGTTGGGCCAGGGAAGCTGGGCTTCTTATTGCTGGGCCGAACGAGCGCGGAGGGATTAGCAGGCCGAGAGGGAACATGGCTGGGCAGGGTTAGGAAGTTAGAGGGGTAGAAGTAGACTTAGGTTTGGTTTGGGCTGGGTTAGAAGTTGGAGGGTTAGTTGAGTTAGTTTTCCTATTTGATTTGTATTTGAAGTTTGATTTCAAATACAAATCACACCCAATTCGAACCAAACAAATTCGAGTAAATTCAAATAAATCCAACTCACTCATGCAAGAGTATGAAATTATTTTATGCACAAATTAATTTACTAAGAATTTTTAGAAAGAGCAATTACTTATATTACAAATACTTCATGTCTCACAACAACTCATACAAAAATTTTTAAACTTCGATTTTTCATTACAAGTAACAGACAGCGATTTCGCGGGATGTTACAGTCTCCCCCCCTCACAAGAATCTCGTCCTCGAGATTAAGATTACATCTGGTCTTCGAACAGGTGGGGGTACTTCTCCTTCAGGTCGGACTCCTTCTCCCATGTGGCTTCACGTTCGGTGTGGTTGCTCCATTGCACTTTGCAGTAGGGAATGGTAGTTCTCCTTGTCTTCTTCTCTGCTCGGTCAAGAATCTTCACTGGGTACTCCACGTACTCCAAGGTATCTTGCAAATCCAAGTCTTCTGGGGTTACGACTTCTTCTGGCACTCTGAAGCATTTCTTGAGCTGGGACACATGGAAGACTGGATGAACTTCTGTCAACTCGTCTGGTAGCTGTAGCTTGTAAGCGAGTTTCCCGATCTTCTCAATGATCTGATAGGGGCCAATGAATCTCGGGGATAGCTTCCCTTTGACGTGAAATCTCTTCGTACCTCTGAGAGGTGACACTTTCAAATACACATGTTCTCCAACTTCAAACGAGAGATCTTTTCTTCTCTTGTCAGCATAGCTCTTCTGTCGGCTCTGAGCGGCTTTCAGGTTCTCTCTGACCTTGGCTACATTCTCCTCAGCTTCTTTAATGGTGGCTGGTCCGAAGAATTGTCTTTCTCCAACTTCTGACCACATCAGTGGCGTGTTGCACTTTCTGCCATAGAGGGCTTCAAATGGTGACATTTGCAAGCTAGCTTGATAGCTGTTGTTGTATGAGAATTCTGCAAATGCCAAGCTTTTCTCCCAATCTGACTTGTACGTCAGCACACATGCTCTCAATAGGTCTTCTAAGATTTGATTCACTCTTTCAGTCTGACAATCGGTCTGGGGGTGGTAAGCTGAACTGTACTCCAATGAGGTTCCCATTGCTTCATGCACACGCTTCCAGAACTTCGATGTGAATTGGGGTCCTCTATCGGAGACAATAGTCTTCGGTGCTCCATGCAATTTCAGGATGTTATCAACATAGAGATCGGCTAACTGTTCAACTCAGTATGTATCCTTGATGGGTATGAAGTGAGATACCTTCGTGAGTCTGTCCACAATGACCCAAATTGCATCATTTCCTTTCTGAGTTCGGGGTAATCCATTGATAAAGTCCATGCTGATATCTTCCCATTTCCAAAGTGGAATATCGAGGGGCTTAAGCAATCCGGCAGGCCTTTGGTGTTCGGCCTTGATCCTTCGACAAATATCACATTGGGCGACGAACTCTGCTATGTCAACCTTCATTTTCTTCCACCAGAATCGACTCTTGAGGTCATGGTACATCTTGGTGCATCCGGGGTGGATTGAGTATCTCGAGTCATGTGCTTCGGTGAGTATCGTCTTCCTGATTGCTTCATCTTGAGGGACACATATCCGATCTTTCAACCATACGGTTCCTTGGTCATCAATGTGGTAGTTAGGGGCTACTCCTTCCTCAATTGACTTAATCAACTCCTTTATCTCGGGGCATTGCTTCTGCGCTTGCCTGATGTGCTCTTCTAGGTTGTACTTCACTCTCAACTCATTCAGTTGACTCACTTCAACTATCTCGAGCTTAAGTTTCTCCATCTGCTCATGCAACTCTGGCTGATTCTCCTTCACCATTAAGTTGTTGCAATAGCTTTTCCTGCTCAAGGCATCGGCTACGACGTTAGCTTTGCCGGGGTGGTAGTGAATCTCCAAGTGATAGTCTTTGATCAACTCCAACCACTTTCTCTGTCTCATGTTCAGCTCTGACTGTGTGAAGAAGTACTTCAAGCTCTTGTGATCGGTGTATATGTCACACTTGTTGCCAATCAGATAATGTCTCCATATCTTCAATACATGTACTACAGCAGCTAACTCAAGGTCATGAATAGGGTAGTTTGCCTCATTCTTCTCTAGCTGGCGAGAAGCATAAGCAATTACCTTGTTGTCTTGCATCAGCACACATCCAATTCCTTGTCTGGAGGCATCACAATATATCACAAAGTCTTTGCTGGTCTCTGGAAGTGTCAGCACTGGGGTAGTGGTAAGTCGGGTCTTGAGCTCTTGAAAGCTGGATTCACATTTGTCTGACCAAACAAATGGTATGTTCTTCTTTCTGCACAACTCTGACATCGGTCTTGCAATCTTCGAGAAGTTCTCGATGAATCTTCGGTAGAATCCTGCCAATCCAAGGAAATTTCTTAGCTCTGCGGCATTTCTTGGTTGCTTCCATTCTGATATGGCCTTAACACTCTCCTTGTCAACTGCTACTCCTTCTGATGAGAATACATGGCCAAGTAGGGCAATCTGTTCTAGCCAGAATTCACACTTACTGAACTTTCCATATAGCTGGTGTTGTCTGAGCTTCTCTAGTACAATCCTCAAATGTTGCTCATGTTCTTCAGCTGACTCTGAATAGATCAAGATGTCGTCGGTGAGGGTAATGACAAACTTATCTAGTTCTTCTCTGAACACTTGGTTCATCAACTCTATAAAACAAGCATGTACATTGGTCAATCCAGATGGTACAACGGTGAACTCATACTGTCCATACCTGGTGACAAAGGCTGCCTTGTGAATGTCGGCTTCACGGATCTTCATCTGATAGTAGCCTGATCTGAGATCAATCCTGCTAAAGTACTTCGCCTTCTTTAACTGAGCATGCAGAACATCAATCTTGGGCAAGGGGTACTTGGTCTTGATGGTGACTGCATTCAGAGATCGGTAGTCGATGTACATCTTCATGGATCCATCCTTGCTTCTAACAAACAACACTGGTGATCCCCATGGTGAGGCACTAGGCCTGATAATCTTCTTGTCTAGCATATCTTTCAGTTGCCTCTTCAACTCTTCCAATTCCTCGACTGTCATGCGATAAGGTCTCTTGCCTATCGGTGCAGTTCCGGGTACCAGGTCAATCATGAACTCCACATCTCTGGCTGGTGGCAGTCCTGCCAGTGCTTCCGGGAACACGTCCGGGTACTCGCAAACCACTGGTATCTCTTCTAGGGTCTTGGCCATGAGATTGTACACCATGGGTACATCTCCGGACTTCAGAGGCTCAAACTGTATGTTTCCGGTTTTTGGGTGCTCCAAACGCACAAGTCTGGGCGAGCATGAGATAACTCCTTTGTGCTCTGTCAACCAATCCATTCCTAGGATCACTTCTATTCCATCCGACTTCAACACTGTCAAGTCTGCTAAGAACTCGTGTCCGTTGATCAAGATACGCACGGACTTGCAAATCTCTGAGCATCTGATATCTCCGAGCGGTGAGCTGGTGATGATGGGCTTCCATCTCGGTATCGTCGGGAGTGACTGTTCTGTGACAAACTTCGATGATATGTATGAGCTTGTTGCTCCTGAGTCAAACAGAACTAGCGCTTTCACGCCATTGACTAGGAACTCTCCTATGACAACTTCAGGTGCATCCTGGGCATCTTCCTTGGTCAGGTGATTCAATCTTTCGTGGTCTTCACTTCCACGTGTCATATCTTGTAACTGAGGTGTTCTTCCCATAGGTGCTGGGGTCTTGGCTGCCTTCTTCTTGCTACTTGGGTTCTTTCCGGGGCATTGGTTCACCCTGTGTCCGAGTCTCTTGCA
Source organism: Urochloa ruziziensis (assembly GCA_015476505.1). Lineage (NCBI taxonomy): Eukaryota > Viridiplantae > Streptophyta > Magnoliopsida > Poales > Poaceae > Urochloa > Urochloa ruziziensis. Next base: position 26,357,122 of record CM027123.1, on the reverse strand, counting down.
ATTGCGACACTTGATCTTCATAGTTTCGGCTGCATTGTCTTCCCAAGTGTTTGCTTCCAGAATCTGCTCAAAGTCTAGTCTGATGTCACTACTCTGGTGGTCATCTCTCTGGGGGTCTCTCCTATAACTAGGGTCTGGGTGAGTGGCAGCTCTCGACCAATGCCTCTGTCTTTCTTCAGCTCTTTTTCTCTTTGCTCTAAGGCTTTCTTCCTGGCTATTCTGCGCTTCCTCAACTTGCATGGCTCGATTCACCATATCCATAAGTGAAGGGTATTGCATTCCTGCCAAGATGAGCTTGATCTCGTGCTTCAGACCTCGATGAACCAAAACTGCTTCTTCTCTTCAGTATCGGTCTCGTCAGGGGCATACCGCATCATCCTCGTGAAATGCTGAGCATATGCTTGGACACTCATCTTTCCTTGAACCATATTACGGAATTCTACGGCTTTGTTGACTAGTGACTGCTTCGGGATGTGGAAAGCAAGAAATCCTTCCTTGAACTCGTTCCATGTGATACGAGCGGGGTTCTTATGCAATCTACAAAAGTTGTCCCACCAATCACTGGACACTCCTTCTAGCTGGTGTGCTGCTAGGGCGACACATTCTTCATCTGAGCATGCGGTGATGTCCAACTTCTTCTCGATTGTCCTCAACCAATCATCTGCATCTAGTGGGTCGTCGGAGTGGTTGAAGGTAGGTGGCTTCAGCTTGATGAATCCCTCAATCTTCCTTCTAAATCTGTCCTCAGGGGTCTCTTGCTGTAAAACCATTGCATCTGCAACTTGCTGAAGTATCTGAGTCTAGGTTTGCCAATGCTTGTACGAGGCTCGGTTCTGGATTCGGGCCTCGGTTGGCTTCATCTTGTTCTCCTTCCATGTTCTACAAGGCAAGGTGGAGGGCAAGTCTAATCAGAACGGTTCGGTTACTAACTAAAAGCGGAGGACAGACACAAGCAAGAAAAACAACTACTAAAAGGTCCTACACTCACGGTGACGAGGCATAAGAATCACAAAGTTCAAAAAGAACCATGCACTCAAGCAATGAGAATTCCTTATCCTAAGAACTACTGCGTGGCATAGACAAAATGGTAGGCTCTAATGATTTGGGTTGTTGATCTTCTGTCTGCCATCCTTCTGTCTCAACTTGATTGGGCTACGAGAGAGAATTGCTTTGACGTAGGTAAGATAGAAGTTTTTCAAGGTGAAGAGGGGTAGATTTCAAAATATATCAAGGGGGTATATAAAGTAGAGCGTTTAGAATATCCTAAAGCTAACGACCAGTCTAGGGTAGCGTGCTACGGTCAAGTATGGCTCTGATACCAACTGTGACGAACCGGATTTTCGTAGTCGAGAATCCGACTCTCTGTACCCTTGTGATAGTCCCTGGATCAGTAGCTATCACGTACAGAACTCATCTCAGCATAATATCATAGTCATACAAAGAATTTAGATTACAAGAGAGGTTTACATCCATACCAAATGGAAATACGAGTATAGTACAAGCCTCACGGGCTGAGCGACAAGCGAAATCCTGCGTAGTGGTAGCTAAGTCTTCAAGTCTTCATCTTCAATCCACAGGCAACCTTGAGCGAAGCAGCGCTACCCATCTAACACATTCGGACTTGTACACCAAGTCCTGACCTGCAACTCACAAACTATCCCCAAGGAATGGGATAGGTTCATGTCAACATCCGTATGCAAGCTTTAAGTGGCCTATATTCTAAAGGGTAAAAGTATATCAAGGAAAGGCTCGGGTTTCCTATGCAGCGGCAGCAAAATATAAAATACCATCATCATCATCCCCAACTATATCACAACAGCACTGGCTATTCTGGCGCACCAGACTCCCGTCTCAACCTCACCACCATCACCTCTCGAGTCGATGGGGAAGCTTCCGACCCTCCCCATCTCAACGGCAAATGCCGGACCTTAACCTCAACTAGTAGCTCTCATCCCAACCTGTAGTTTTAGAAGAGGGGGAGATAGAAAGTCCCAAAACACTAATCAGATGAAGCTAGTAAACAGGGGGTGTCCATGACCGAGGACGCGGCTATACGTATAGATCATAACTCTGCAGAGTGTGTGCACCTGGACCCACTCGGGCTGCGAGGCGGTGTACGGCCACCTCGAGACGCAACCCACAACCATGACTCCCTAACCGGATAGTACCAGCCTGAATCCCCGGACAAGGACTCGTACAAGTAAACCCGCACGGTCCGGGATCGTGAGTCTCTAGCACCACACAGGCGCTGAGGGGTCTCGGAAACGAAGGGCGAGAATCACCGGGTGCCGAACATCCCGAATGTCCCATGGGCATGCTCAGAAACCACCCAATCCTACACACTACTCCCTCAGAACTGGTACCACCGAGAAAGAGAATGGCTGGAACCCCTCCCATAAGGGTAAGCGGTGTGCTCGTGAAAAGTCCTGTCACTAGGTCCAATCCGACTCAGGCTATGTCAGAGCAAGCAAGTCCCCAAATGCGTATCCACCACCGTGGTCCGCGAATCGGCACCCATTAGAGGTATGGCCGCCCAATGCCTCAAAACCCAGTCTCGGGAAGTTGTCCAAATACTTCCCATCCCCGACCCGAAGGTCGGTTAATGTCTGCTCACTCCAACCGGGGGTTCGAAACTCTCCAAGTTTTCCCACCCAAACACTCACGCCAAGAGGTTTAAAACCACCACTATATCCCACACATGCAAGCATAGCAATCATATATAGTAGTGTAATAGGCAATCAAGGAATCAAGATAGATAAACAGGCTATGCGGGCTCATCATCATCTCATCAATGCAATAGAAGCGCTTGCAATTCTACTTGCAATGCCTAATAGGTAAAAAGTATCAGATTGGCGTGAACCTGGAGTTACGTCCTTAGCTTCGTCTTCAGCGTAGTCGACATCGTCGAGGAAGTCCGGGTCCTCCGGGGATCCTATTGGACGCAAATACAAATAAACAACGACTTCTACTAGCAAATGAACTCCAAATAAGAATCAATAGAGATCCAAATACAGCAAACTCTATTCTATCGTATCCGTCATGATTTTAGAAAAATACTAAAACTGGTTTCATATTTTTCTGAGCTACGGTTGATTTATTATGATTTTCCGATGTTTAAATCCATTTTTAGGATTTATAAATCATTCCGGAAAAAGAAATAAAAGTTAGAGCACAAGTTAGCAGCTGGGGGATGTTAACTGCCGACTCGAGGTTAAACCGCGAGTCGGGCTGGCGAAGGCCTTGGTCCGGGGTTGATGACATCATCATGGGCTCTGATGATGTCATCGTTGACTTGGTCAAAGTTGACTAGGTCAACGGTCAAAGGGGTCAAGGTCTCGGTCAACGGGTCAAAGGCTACCGGGTCGGTCAAAGGGTCAGCGGGTCCACATGTCAACATGCGGGCCCAAAGGTCAGGTGGGTCCGGGCTGACAGTCAGTGGGTCCCACAAGTGGGCCCACGGTCCTACGGGGCAAAAGTCATGTTTGCCACGTGGCGGTCGACTCAGCACCGGGTCGGCGCCACGTGTCGGGCAGAGGTGGGTCGACTAGGTTTGCGTGGCGGTCACGTGACTAAGTCGCGGACGCCACTCGGGTAGGTCTAGGGTGAAGGGCGCGATTTTAGGAACCTAACGCAACTGGTTTGGCATTAAACGGAGCTAGGATGGAAAAGATATGAATTTCCTAATGTTTAACCCCTTTTAGATATTAAGAAAATGGATTTATAAAAGAATAAACCCATTTCTTAAAAGTACAGGGGCCTGGATGCAAAACTGCCAAGGTGGAAGGGTCTTTTCGTAAAAACTGAAAAGATCAGGGGCTTAGGCGCAAAAGAACCAGGGGGTTTAGAGAAAAACGCTGGCCAAGGGCTAAACTGCAAAAGAGCCGAAGGTGGGAGGACTTAACTGCGATTAAAAGAAAGTCCGGGGCTTAACTGCAAAAGGCGCAAGGGCCAGCGGCGAAAGGGGCTGGTGTCGATGACGTCATGGCTGACATCGGCCCGCCACACGAGAACCTGGTGTGGCCGGGCGGCTGTGTGGCTCTCCGTGCGGCTGCGCACGGGTGAAGACACGTGCGCGCCGGGAGTCCGCGGGTTGGTGAGCTCGGTCCACACTGGACCGGGTCATTGGTCCACCATGGACCGGATCCATGGGATCCGTTTGTGGCTGGCTAGGGAAGAAAAGAAAGGACGACGGGATCTTCTGCGGTGAAGGGCCGGGCGGCCCAGGCTGCGGTCTTGATTAGGGAAGGACAGAGGGGCGCCTCGGTGGGTGTTCGTCGAAATGCCCAAAAGGGCGTTCATGGCGACTGGCCGGGGCTAGGTGGCGCTTTGGAAGGCGAGCGGCGGCGGATTACGGTCGACGGGGGTCCGGCGAGGCTGAGTCAAGGTCTAGGAGGCAAAAAGGCTCGGCCTTTAGGGTTCCAGTTGCACGCGCGGGCCATGGAATGCCATGGCCGCGGTGGTCGGCGGCGAAGGGCTGCGGCTCGCGGGCGGCGCAGGGAGACGGCTGCAGGGCGGCGAGCGGAGCACGAGCGCGGGCTGCACCTGCAGAAGAAACACATGCCCGGCTCGAAGGCCGGGCCACAGGCAGCGTGCTGGCGAACGGCGGGCGGCGGTTCGGCTCGACGGCGGCACACGAACAGGCAGGCAACCAAGGGGGAAAGTAGGGGCTTGGGCTTGGAGGCTCACCGAGGGGCGTAGGTGGAGTCTTGGCCGTGCCGTGGCGAGGTGTCGCAGTGGCGGCTTGACGCGGTGCAGAAGGGTGATGGCGTGGTGAAGTGGCGCAGGCTCGAGGGAGTCCAGGGCGGTGGCGTCGGCGTTCCCGGGCTCGCGGCGGTGGCGCGCTCCCGGACGGCTTCCCCTTCAGGCGGCGGCGAGGTGCGCGCGCAGATAGCGGTGGCGCAAGGCGACGGCGTTCTCCTCGGCGCAGGCGGGCTCCGGCTCAACGGCTTGGCGATGGCGGCTTGGCGCTCGAGGCGCTAATGGCGGCGCGCGCGCGTGGGTGGGCGCGGACCGAGAGCGGCGGCGCCGAGCAAGAGCGCAAAGGGGAAAATTTCCCCAGTGGCGGCGCGGACCGGGAGATGGGGAAAGAGCAGGGCGGCTGCTGCCTTTATAGGTGGGTGGCTAGGGTTCGCAGGGCACGGGTAGGCGTGGACGTCGTCGATCCTCGGCGTCCGTGCCTTGGACACGCGGACGGCATCCAGGCGATCGCGTCGGGGGCACGCGAGGCTTGCGAGCGTGGCGCTCTGAGCTGGAAAGGGGAGCTACGAGGTGGCGCGGAGTGACGCGGTCGAGCAGAGCTGGCGGAGCGAGATTGGAGCGGCGGGGCGCGGCGAGAGGAGGTGGCGTCGGTGTGCTGTAAAGGGAGGAGGTGGAAAGGAGGAAGAAGCACAGGAGGGTGGCTAGCACGCGGGACCCGCTGGTCAGCGAGAGACAGAGAGGGGGGCGCGGTAGGTGATGTTGGGCCAGGGAAGCTGGGCTTCTTATTGCTGGGCCGAACGTGCGCGGAGGGATTAGCAGGCCGAGAGGGAACATGGCTGGGCAGGGTTAGGAAGTTAGAGGGGTAGAAGTAGACTTAGGTTTGGTTTGGGCTGGGTTGGAAGTTAGAGGGTTAGCTGAGTTAGTTTTCCTATTTGATTTGTATTTGAAGTTTGATTTCAAATACAAATCACACCCAATTCGAACCAAACAAATTCAAGTAAATTCAAATAAATCCAACTCACTCATGCAAGAGTATGAAATTATTTTATGCACAAATTAATTTACTAAGAATTTTTAGAAAGAGCAATTACTTATATTACAAATACTTCATGTCTCACAACAACTCATACAAAAATTTTTAAACTCCGATTTTTCATTATAAGTAACAGACAGCGATTTCGCGGGATGTTACAGTGGCCTATTGATTCCCAATAGTACCTATTGATGTTCGATTTGATTGAAGCAATCGGCAATTGGAAAAAAGCAATAGGTAATTGATAAATCTGATGCATGGTCACGTACATGCAAGGCTGATTGAGGATATCAGCTGTTTAATGATGGCTGCTAAATGGTAATCATACCGATGGAGTTGAAGTGCCGATAATCTTACCGGATTATTTTATTGTCAATAATGGAAGCTTGTATCAATATTAACTTGTATCGGCTAATGATTTCGAGCAAAACATTTTAATCCACGATGATGAAGATAACAGTATGAGATCAGAAGCTTAAAGCTAATGATGGTACTAAAGCCTTATATTTTAATCGGCACAGTCTTAAATCGGATAAGTCTCCTTCCTACTAAGAGCGAGGCAGATCAGCAGTCATCTGATGGTTCTATATTATGATTCAGTCGATAGTCAGCCAGCATGGCCGATGAAGCCGATGTTCAGCCGATTGTCCTCTGCGACCAACCGTCGGCCAATATTATTTTAATTATGGTCCAACTCATGAATAGTATTAGAGGATGATTGATTGATTGGATTATTTTATTCATTCATCATGGAAGAGGCTTTTTCGGCTAGAAGATCGGCATGTGTTTATTATCGTGAGGGAGTCTGGATCAAGGCTTACGAATTTTTCTGCCAAGAAGTAATCGGCAAGCGAGTGGTCGATAGCGACGGTCGATAAATGTCTAAGCCGATGGGAGACTAAAGAAAGATATGATAAGAGGATTCTTGTGACTACGGGAACAACTCACATCAAACAAGACAAAGAGCTGATTACTTGGGCCACCGATTACGCGAGCGTCGGCATCGGACATCGGCATTGTACATCAGCGTCGGCATCAGCGTCGGACATCGGCTTCCCCGTTGGCATCGGCGCAGGCACGATTAATGGCGACAGTACCACGGATGACGTCACATATACGCCAGCGCTGATGTGGGATTTAACCGATAGTTTTGGAAAGCCGATGAAATATATCTATTAGTTACTTGGCATTCAGAATTTGGCACCAAGATATTTATGGAAGAAGTGTATATTATTTCTTTCATAATTGGAAGCTGCGGATTTTTTAATCGACAAAACATGTTAGTTGGCTCGGAATATTATTCTCATATATGAATGGAATAGCTGATGCAGTCACCTGAGCAGAATGTACAGATGCCGATTCAATTTGCATACAGCTGATCCGATTTGCATATGGTAGATCCATCCGGACTGATTTGATATGCTCGAGGAAAAATAATCTCGCGAGATTTGTTGATGCCATTGGTGTAATAAATCGGTTACAAAAGCAGAAGATCGGCGCTGAAGGAAACTGCAAAAGCATCAGCCGATGAATGATTCTACTAGTGACATTGGTCTTTAATGGACATTCATCAATGGTCAGGATGATTGTCAAGAGGACATGATTATCATTAATGACATGATTATCGACACTGGGATGTTATTCTGATAAGAGATCATTTGGTTAAAGAGAAAATACATCGGCAGCTGTGCAAATTCAAATCGGAACATCTTGCCAACGAGTCAAGCTGTGCTACCTAAAATCGGCTTTTGTTTGCCGTTTTCATTTTGGCCAGCTATATCGGTTGTTTATTCCTCTATAACATTGACGACATTAGTTGGTGGGTATAGGGAGCTTTGGAAGCTATCCAGCAAATCGAGGTTTTGCCGGAATTATATTTAGAATTGGAAATACTCGCATATGAGCTAAGTGCAACCGATGGAAAAACAAGGAACATGAATTTCATCGGTAGTCAGGAGAGCCAACTGATTCTAATATCGATCTTTTGAAGCCATCTCTTGGTATACTTGCTATTTTTGGCTGCATACAGATACATGGGTCATAGTTCATCACTACTTGTGCATCGGACTGGAAGGTGGCAATCATATCGAAGATCAATGGCAATGCGAAACAAACACGATAGCCTCGGGGGGCCTATTAGTCGCAGAGCTGTTGGTGCCGTGACCGTCGGCGATTCTTTAATCAGCGGGCTGAGAAGGTTATTTGAAGATATTGCGAAGGCCACAACATGGTAGACTCCAAGGTTGCCCTGGCAAACTTTAACGAAATCAAGCCTTAATATTACGACTCAGCAGATGGTTAGCTAGTGTGGTTGATGGAGCAAGTGGTCAGCCGATTGTTCTTTACAACCAACCGTCAGTTAATGATATTTCGATTATGGTGATATTGAAAAATCTACAAGGCTAATGATTGTCCAGTACAATTTTGGATTTGGCTACTTTCTAGTAAAAATCCACGAGAAGCAGTGCCATTTTTGAATTCTCCTTCTTTTGTTGAAAAGACCATGCGTAAGACAGAAGTGATTAAAAGGAGCATGCATGCGAGAAAGGAAAGCTAACACGTATAATGAGTTGATTATAATAAAGAAATTAAAATGGCCACGTAAGAGAGGGTCCAAGATACTTGCATGTTGGTGGATGGATCGGAAAGACTAATATCGGAAGAAGCAGAATCGGCACATGATCCGATTTGGAAGCAGGAAGACCGATCGAGTTTATATGCAGCGGTTGGTCCATCACGTATGTTTCAAATATATTGGGAATAAGGAAAGAAAGGAAAGCAAGAGGCTGATGGAACTTCTATGATCCGATTTGCATACGGCAGGTTCATTCGGTCCGCATATCGGTATGCAAGCAAACAATCGAAGAAAGCCAGTTGATGAAAGGGTGATTGAATATCGTGCCTGCTATTGTGTTATATTTTTTTTGAGGGCAAAGTATAATATGGATTTCACGTGCAAACTGAAGATTTACAAATGAGTTGGCTATAGGAAGAGTATTGATGCGGAAGCATCCAATTATTTAGCTAGCTGATGCTTACTCACAGGGATTCCTTCTCGACGGTTATACACGTGAAAATGCTACAGGACTGTTGATCCATGGTGTCAAATCAATTCGAAAGAAAGGATATTGGTGGAGTATAAATTCATCGGTAAAATTAAAGAATCGGTTATGTACTTTCTAAATTATGATTGCTTGAGAAGCCGATGGACTGGTGATCAGGAGACCATAGGGCTCCGATGTTGCCGATACTGTTTCCAATACTGTTGTTTAACAGGAGGAATAGAGTTGATTTGATTTTCAGATCGGTTGAAATATTGTAAATAAGAAGTTAGAAGGGAGACATCAATTATGAAAAACAGCAATTTGGATATCGGATATCGAAGCATTCGACTTATAAAGTTCCGAAGCATGAATCATTCATACTTCGAAACTGGGGGGCCTTTGTTGACACCAGATTTTGACCGAAATCCAGAGTTGGATAAACCGGCTATATACATCAATGTGAAAAGCCGATAGACAGTCAGAAGTACTGATGGAACTTAGAATGTCCCATGGGTGCTGAGTTAAAGGAAGAATAAAGAAAGGTGTGATTAGCATCGTTGCCGGATTATTTTACTGATGAAGAAGCAAGACATCGGCTATTTGCGCATATTCATGGAAGTCATGGGCGACAAGAAGAATTGAGCACGTGTACTGATGGCGAGTATTAGCTAGTCCTCTGCTTATTAAATTAATTAGAGAATGGCATCGGATTGATGAAAATCGGCTTTTCATAAAAAGCCGATGTGGTGCATTCTGCACAAAGTGGAAGTAAATCGGACTGAGGAAAATCGGTAATACAAAAGCTGATGGAATTTGCATATATGTGAGTGAAGCATATTTATTAAATGTGGTGAGCATCATGGCCGGATTGTTCTGCCATCCGATTCTGCATCCGATTCTGCTTGTTTTGGGCATGCACATGACGTGAAAGATCTTGGCTTTCCGATTCCAGATTGTTTTGAGGACCCGGTGTGTCCGAGGACCGGTGGATGGTCGCTTCCTGGTGTGATGAGTGATTGACAACGTGGTGTGGACTGATGTTTCCCTTGGCTCAAGTATTGCAGGTGTAGAATGTGGCTTGATTGCATTGGTGCAGGTGAAGAACAGGCGCGAAAGGTCTTAGCCATGGTGGCCTCCGAGGAGCGGAGAGACAAGTAGGCTTGGTTCGAGGGACCCGGTGGCCAGATGGATCAAGTGCGGTTCACATGGTGCAAGAACGAGCAAGGGGACGTGGTTCCGGTGCGAGGTAGCGGCTCACAACTGAAGCTCGTACGCGGATGAGAAGCCGGTGCAAGGTGGCGGCTCACAACCGAAGCTTGCGCGCGGGGTTTGGTGATTTGGCCACAAAATCATTGGTGGATGGTTTCCCTTGGTTTGGGCCTCAAAACCAAGGACGAGGACTCGACGAGGCGAAGTTCGGGCAGCTGGGCCGAGGTGGCTAGCCAGGCCCAAGTTCGGCGTCGAGGAGCTTCGATCCGGAGGACACGCGGCGTGACCGCAAGGCTTGCGTCGGAGGGAAGCTAGCTTGCGGTGGAAGGTGTCCCAGCCAGAAAATATCTGAAACCAAATGCCAAATTTGCCCTTGAGGGGTATGTATCACTTAGGGGTAGTTTAGTCTTTAGAGCACCACCACTTGGACTACTAATAGACCCCCTAGGGGTTGGTGGCTGCCATCTCTTTAGTGATCTCTCTTTGGACTTGTAGTTTTCTCTTCATCTCTTCCACCTAGAACTACTTTGAATCATTCCTAGTTTGTATAGGTGAATTCATGGTTGGTTGATTGTGTTTTGTGTTGGAGCTTTCCATTCGCTTTTTGTACACCTTTTTCCTAGTTTTCTTTTGCTAGGTGGCTTTATTTGAGGGGGAGTTCGACCAAGGATTTGCTTTGTGATTTGGTATCCGCTTTTAAGCTTTTATTTGGTATCACATTTTGAACTTTCAATTGGAAATCATCTTGTTCGAGTGGTATCAAGTTTTGATCCTTCAATTGGTATCTTTTCTATGGTATTCAATTGGTATCCTTGGCGGTTGTTCATTGGCTATGGAGCTTTTCTTGGTTGGTTCGACCCTCATGTGCTTTCTTAATATTGAGCTGAGTCCTCATTCTTTTAGAGTTGCATTTGCATCATGTATCATATGAGCATCTTGCATTGTATAGTTGAGCTTCACCTGTATATCCTTAGCATTTTCTTGTGCTTTGTGTGGACATGCACTTTGAGTTGTGAATGTGTGGCGAGATGTGCAAGCTTAGTCTCACTTTGATGCTTTGACATAAAATCTGTTGAGCTAGCTTGTTTTCGGAATGGTGTAAATTAACTTGACTAATGATCTTTATCACCATTCACCCATGAGCTTTTGACTAGAACTGTGTAGCTCTCGTATGAATGATAGTTCTTTGTTTTAGCTCATGTTAGGGACCCATGTTCTTTTCAATCGGGTCAATGACTTTCTCATTGCGAGTGTTTAGCCTCGTTTGCATCCGAGGAGAAGCAAGTGTTTCTTTATGCCGCAAAGGCATGACATGTGAACTTGAGTTTTTATGAACATCAAAATGAAATAATCTGTTGCTAATCAAGTTCTTTTTGTTTTGTCCATGCTAAAACTTGAATGCTTGTGTTGTTACATGATGTCTGCCAAAGAAGTGGGCACATGGTCTCAATGAGCTTTGAAAAGAAATGAAGTAAAAGGCATGGCTTTGGTGCTTTCAGGGTGCTTACAATGAGCTTTTGATGAGAATTGGTTACCTTGTATGAGTTTTGCCATAGAACTAGTTTCCATTCATGCTTGCGCTATTCATGACTAGTTCTTGCTCATGTGGTGACATGTTTTACATAATGATGAACACTTGATAAAATGGTTTGCTCTCGGTGCTTGTGACTTAGTATCACTTTGAGATTGTGTGCGCCTTTGAGCTATATTGTTTACTCCTTTGGTGCTTTGCCATTCTTAGCACTTGCAAGTGCTTTGTGGTCTACTTGTGAAGCTTGTTAGGTTGATTTTTTTACTTGCACCATATATATCATATCATTCATGCTTTGGATTTAATGTTTTGATTTGGTGTCAAGTGTGGTTCTCCTTATATTGGTATCTTTTGTCTTGATTCTTTTGGAGAAATTGCACAAGTTGATTTGAAAAGGAGAAGACTTTGATTTGAAAAGGAGAACACTTTGCTTATTGCTTTTGGGTAGATGATATACACCTCAAGGAGAGGCTATGCCCCAAAGATCTCGGTCTCAAACCTCCTAGAACTCTGGGAATCTCAGATCTAGAGAAGAACACCAAGAACTCGAGTTCATCCCGAAATCTTCAAATCCAAAGCGATTCCCGGCGTTTGGGGGCAAGATATCACCAGCATTGTTCCCAGTTGCTTTGGATCACCTACACTTTGAGAGACTTTGGCCTAGACATGTCCCATGTTCCACTTCTTTGTGATAGCACCAGTGCCATAAGCGTACCCAAAATCCCCGTGCTTCACTCCAAAACCAAACACATAGAAGTGAGGTACCATTTCCTGAGAGATCATGTGGAGAAAGGAGATATCGAGCTTGCCCATGTTTCTACCCAAAACCGGCTTGTAGACATTTTCACTAAGCCACTTGACCAAGTTACCTTCACCCGCTTGCGAGGAGAACTTGGTGTGTGTGCATTTTTCTGAGCTGAGTTTTGGAGGCTTCTCTTGTAGTATATGTATACTATTGTACCATCTTTGTATCTTGATGTACACTTTTTGATTTTGGATTTCGATGTATAGTGTTCATCTTTGCCTTTTGTGATATATCATGCTGCATTTGTATCATATCTTAGGATGAGCTTCTTCTATATGCAGTGATTGCTACAATTTGCTACATTTTAGAGTTTAGGCAGGCTTGCTAGGGATTGGATTTATGTTTGGCTATGCTCTTGATGGTTTTAATATATATTCTATTGAGATAGTCTCTTTTTGAATTAAAATGACAAACTGAACTTACACTCTTTTCACCCATGAGTAAATGCCTTTGCATGTCTTGTTTGAGCCGAAATGGCTATATCTTGCTTAAGATCATGCTAGGATGTGTTGTTCTTTTCAATTGGGTCAAAGACCTTTGTCATTGTGAATGTCTAGCCCATGCTTTATCTTATGGAGGAGCATAAGCTTCTTTTTGTCGCAAAGACATTTCATGTACCATGCTTAATGTGAAAAACTTGAAAAATGAGATGTCTGTGCATAAAAGAAGAAAAATGATAAAAAGATATATTTGAAGAAATTTATGCTCATGTCTCTATGCTTTCACCATTGCACACACTTGCACACATGGGTGCTAAGCGGTTGCGTGTTGTTTGCCGGAGAAGTCTCCCTTGAGAAGTGAACACATGGCTCCGTGCTTTGACATGACATGAGATAGAATTTGGGCGTTTGTAATGATCTTTTGTCAAGAATGCTTGTCCTTTCATGATCTTGGTGAGATGGAAGTTCATTTGTGCTTGAATGATCCATGTTTAGGACTTTGCTCATGTGGTGACATTTTTGATAATTTTGAATGACTTGATCATGGCTTTATCAATTGGCTATATGTCTTTACCTTCTTGATGGCAATGCCCGTGTGACATGATGAACTATCTAGCTTGCCTCTTCTCTAACTTGTAGCACTTTGTATTGCTCATTGTATATTTGAGAAGCTTGTAGTTGCATTTTTTACATTTTTGCCTTGATTTGTGCATTGTCAACAAGGTGGAGAATTTCTGGAGCATTTGGAAAGGGGGAGAATTGTTCAGGGGGAGTTGCATCTTTGTAGGGGGAGTGCTTTGAGTGTTCTAAAAAGTGAATTGGAGATTGTGAGATTTGAGATTTGTGCTTTTGCTCTTTTGCCGATGGTGTTGAGCCCTTTTCGCTTCCTATCGAAGGGTCGACGTTTTCTGAGCTTTTCTCTTGTGAGTGACTTTGATTTGGCTTGTTCTTGCTTTTGGTCACTTGCTTGAGCGTTTGTCTTTCGATTTCTTTTCTATTTTCTTTTATTATCATTGGTTACTATGTGTGTGTTGTCAATGCACTTATCAAGGGGGAGATTGAGGACCCGGTGTGTCCGAGGACCGGTGGATGGTCGCTTCCTGGTGTGATGAGTGATTGACAACGTGGTGTGGACTGATGTTTCCCTTGGCTCAAGTATTGCAGGTGTAGAATGCGGCTTGATTGCATTGGTGCAGGTGAAGAACAGGCGCGAAAGGTCTTAGCCATGGCGGCCTTCGAGGAGCGGAGAGACAAGTAGGCTTGGTTCGAGGGACCCGGTGGCCAGATGGATCAAGTGCGGTTCACATGGTGCAAGAACGAGCAAGGGGACGTGGTTCCTGTGCGAGGTAGCGGCTCACAACCGAAGCTCGTACGCGGACGAGAAGCCGGTGCAAGGTAGCGGCTCACAACCGAAGCTTGCATGCGGGGTTTGGTGATTTGGCCACAAAATCATCGGTGGACATTGTCTCTTGGTTTGGGCCTCAAAACCAAGGACAAGGACTCGACGAGGCGAAGTTTGGGCAGCTGGGCCGAGGTGGCCAGCTAGGCCCAAGTTCGGCGTCGAGGAGCTTCGATCCGGAGGACACGCGGCGTGACCGCAAGGCTTGCGTCGGAGGGAAGCTAGCTTGCGGTGGAAGGTGTCCCAGCCGGAAAATATCTGAAACCAAATGCCAAATTTGCCCCTGAGGGGTATGTATCACTTAGGGGTAGTTTAGTCTTTAGAGCACCACCACTTGGACTACTAATAGACCCCCTAGGGGTTGGTGGCTGCCATCTCTTTAGTGATCTCTCTTTGGACTTGTAGTTTTCTCTTCATCTCTTCCACCTAGAACTACTTTGAATCATTCCTAGTTTGTATAGGTGAATTCATGGTTGGTTGATTGAATTTGTGCTGCTCATCTTTGTGCCAAGATTTGAATCCACGAGATCTTTTTCTTTTTCCTATTTTCAGAGGTATTTTCAGAGCTATTTTTGGGGGATTTTCGTTCTTCACTTCCTAGGGCATTTTCTCTCGGATTTCTTTGGGGGATTCACGTATGAGTGCCTTGTGCCTCTTTTGCTAGTGATATCTTGCCCCCAAACGCCGGGAATCGCTTTGGATTTGAAGATTTTGGGATGAACTCGAGTTCTTGGTGTTCTTCGCTAGATCTGAGATTCCCGGAGTTCTAGGAGGTTTGAGACCGAGATCTTTGGGGCATAGCCTCTCCTTGAGGTGTATATCATCTACCCAAAATCTTGTCTCAAGACTCCAAGTCGTTTGGGAGATCCATTCTCGAGTTGACCTTTTTCGCTGATTCGATCTATTGATCCGATCGGTTCTCTCTAGACTTGATTAGATCAATCGACCACTAGCGCTCAGTAGCTTCGCAAAGTTTCTGGTAGAAGATCGATATTTCGATTGAAAGCTCCGATCGACCGGTCGGATCATCCGATCGCTCTGTGGGTACTGTGGACCTATCGATCCGACCGGAGCGGCTTGTACAGGTCGGATCAATCGACCGGTGGTTTTTCACTCAGCGTTGTTTTTCCTCGACAGCGATCGGAGGATAGGCGATCAATCCGACCGATGCTTTCCATGCTCGGTCGGATCAATCGACCTGTGCATCTTGCGCTGATTTGGTCCATTGTTTTCTCACTGATGCGGTCGGAGCATAGGCTATAAGTCTGACCGATCTTTCTCGCCCGGTCGGATCAATCGACCCGTACAATTTTCGCAGAGCTCTTCCTGTTGAGGCCACGTCTTGTGCTCGATTTGTTTGATTCTTTTTCCGCTGCGTTGATCTAGTTCCTAGGGTCAGTAGCTTCTCACTAGCTACGTGATCTTGGCTAGATTGTTGGATTGGCTTGGAGTTGATTTGGGTAAAGCCGGATTTGAGAAAGAAATTTTTATCAGCTCCCATTCACTCCCCTCCCCCCCTCTCTGGTCGCCGTTTCAGTCCTTCATGTTTAATATTCTTGGATGAGAGAAAAGACAAGCAATTAATGCGTGGGTTTGAGCGTGATACATGAACATAATCCTGGCGTCAAAATCCAAGAAAAAGGTGCCTGCTTGATGAGATTAGCTAAATATGAAGAGATTAATTAGAATGGAGTTCTGATTAATTACAAGGATAAAGTGCCTGATATTATCACACAGAGCAATCGGCAAGAATCGGACATACAAGGAAGGAATATTTAAAGAAGAAAAGATTAGTGAAGGGCCATCACGTGATTTGTTTAAAATAAAAGGAAGTGGCCGTATGAGGTGTCCAAGTTAATGATGTGTACGGTTTGGTGTCATCACGTACAAACTGGACAGGAAAGCTTAATTGAGAAGGACTCTGTAGGAGGGGAGTTGGAGTCCAATATTTTAATATTTCCTTTTAAGCTTAGAGATTAGTTAAGGTAGTCAATTTGGTTTAGGCTTAGGATGTCGCACGTGAGGTCTCACCGTCCCTATAAATATAAGGGGCACGGTCATTGTAATTTTTATCACAGCATCAATAAACAAACCCTTTAATTCCAGTACCTTTACTTTTCCGTACCGGCGACTTCGCCATCCTTTTTATTTTCTTCACGAGTTCTTTCAAGTTCGTCGGGCTGCATCGCCTTGATCTCCGGCTTGCTTGTGAGTTCCGCTTTTACCGAGTAATTCTGGGCTTTAACTTCCGTGCGCATCGCTGAGGTTTCGTCTAGATTTATTCAACAGTTATCGATATTTACTAGATCCGCAAGTTTCTTATCAATTCTTGTTGTTCTAGTCTTTATCACCAATTTATCCTGTTTAGATCTAGATTGTTGTCGGCTCTTTATCAAGTGATCTATCCAGTATATCATCAAGTTATAGCCGACTAGATC
The DNA here is from genome assembly GCA_015476505.1 of Urochloa ruziziensis. Classification (NCBI taxonomy): domain Eukaryota; kingdom Viridiplantae; phylum Streptophyta; class Magnoliopsida; order Poales; family Poaceae; genus Urochloa; species Urochloa ruziziensis. The sequence goes on along the minus strand of CM027123.1, from coordinate 26,340,525 downwards.
TGTTTCTAAACATTGTTCATAAAGTATCGGCTAATCTGTTAGCCGTTTCTTAGCAGTCTCGGCAGTCAGCCGATTCGGCGAGCATTCTACAATTTCTTCTTCCTTGTCAATTAACAGGTCAGATTGACTGGCATGTCCCAGTTTTCAAGGCCACGCCTTCGCTCGTGCGTTGACGCATCTGTCTCCGCCTGATTTTTGCGTCAACAGCCTCAAACTTATCTCTCGCATCCTAGGCATCTAAGTTGGTAAGATTGACATACTGTTCATCTTTGGTCACATCCCACAACGACTTTCCTTTGCCTCGCAAGAAAGCGCCCATACGCGCGATCCAATTCGGATAGTTCTTCCCATCGAAGTGCGGAGGCCCGGAAGCCCGATCTTGGTACGCCATCTTTGGATCTTAGACTGGTTAGAGTCGCAAAGACCCGTAACCTGCTCTGATACCAATTGAAGGACCAAAACGGTGACCAGAGAGGGGGGAAGTGAATGGGAGCCGATAAAAATTCTTCTCAAACGATCCGGCTATTTTCCCAAACCAACTCCGAGACCTCCGAAAGCGATCTTGCCAAGATCACGTAGCTACTGTCAAGCTACTGACCCTAGGAACAAGAATGACGCAGCGGAACTCAAATCGATCGAAACGAACACAAACCGAACCAAAACGAGGCAAAACCTTCTCTACCCAGCCAGGGGTGGTTTAACCTCCCTAGGGGCGGTTTAACCGCCTAGGGGGGCGGTTTAACCTCCTGGGGGTAAATTCCTTGTGAAGACGATCTCCTCGCTGTCCTCTAGGGTTCAACGTCGCCGGCGCCTCCGCTAGGGTTCCCGGATCCACTTCCTCCACGTGGATGGCTTCTAGATTGGATCTTGATCAATCCCTGGTGGTTGCTTGATGTCTTCGTCTCATCTGGTGCGGCTCTCCTCGTCTCTGGCGAATGGCGGCTCATATATACGCTAGGGTTGATGAATGCTTAGCCTCGAAGAAATGGGAGCACGTTTGGGCCCAAGAATGGGCTGGGCCGCGCGGCTAGAGGGGTCCTAGGCCGCACGGCCTGGGCCTTTCCTGGCCCTGATCCGCTTCATCTTTTGCGTGTTAATCCTTCTCCACGTCATCTGCCTATGTATGCTTTAAGCCCATCGTCAAATCACCAGAACTAGCCCAAATGTGTCGAGTTTCCTACAAAATCACAATATACTCCAAAATACAAGACACAAGTGGAAACGGGGTTATTTCAGTGCCAAGTGGCGGGGTTAGCATTAGAATAAGCATGAAATTGATGTATGAACAACACTAAAATGATGTCATTTAACAGCGCCAACAATTCCCCCATGCTTAGCTCTTGCTCGTCCTCGAGCAAGTCAAACTCCAACGGGTTGCAAACGATCTTGAGTTTAATCTTTACACAAGATGCAAGTGAAATCATTCAAGTCCTTTAAACAAAATATCAGCAGAGCAGCAAGAATAATCAAAGCATCGGCGTTCAATCATTTACTCAAGCCAAATCATCTCCACAGCTTTTTCCTTTCGCTAAGGAACTCGAAACTCACTAGCACATCGCTTTCTCACTTTTCCTTGGAGGGTTTTTCTTCTTTTTAATCAAAAACAAATCATCCTGCAACAAGAGTAAGACCAATATTCTTTTCCAAGTCCTTACAAGTCCCTTATTTATAAAGTAGCTATCCTATCTTTTCAAATCCTTTCCTCTCAAAATTCTCTCAATAAGGTGGAGCTATAGGAAGGCTAGCCACGTTAATGCAAATATTATCAAGCTAAGAAAATCCTCTAATGGTGTTCACCTTCCGAGCCAAAGATCATGAAAGTATAACCATAATGTGAGGGGTTCAAGGATGAGAAGATATAGAATGGTGGACATGTGCAAGGGCAAATAAAATGAATGACTTTGAGGCACTAATGCCGTCCTCATCGTCGGATTGCACATGGTTGGAATTGAGGATATATCTTTGATGAAACGTCGGTCTTCTCTTGCACTTCAAATGAACTCCAACATGTAGAACAGTCCCTCCTTAATTTATTTTATATTTTCTTTAATATATATTTTTTTTCTTTTCTTTCTTTTCTTTCTTTCTTTCTCTTTATCTTCTTTCTCTGAATTTTCAACTCTTTTCCGAACATCTTTTGAACCCAATCTTTTGCATACGAGATAACAAATATTTATAACAACTCCACAATTTTTCTGCACTCCAGGGGATTCAGGAACACCCCAGGCCGGCCGGCCAGAGGCCCTCTGGGCGGCGTGGCCTGGCCTTTTTCTGGCCCGGTTGCGTCTCATCTTTTACGCTCGTCATCCAAATAATCTCCAGAGTCTGTGTTCCTTCAATCTCGCCCAGAAACAGAATATATCCTCGTATATTTAGGTTGTGTTCAAGGAATAGATATAAAATAAAGAATTTTGGTTCAGGTTTTGGAATCCGGTAGATCATATGATCGTTCTAAAGAAGAACTCTCATCACCAAATATTGTCAAGGCTAGCATGAAGAGTTGAGAACAAGGACATGATCATTGCTCGAAATTAAAACTCCCAAGAGAGAAGAATCCTAACTTAATGCATTACATCATCTTGGCTTATGGTGGAACGAATATTATTGAATTTTAAGCTTTGGATAGGTAGAAATCTCTCGACTTGGAAAATCATAAAGTCATTCTTTATGCAAGGTTTTTCTAGAATTTATTTAAACAAAATCACCTCCATTTTAAGTGTTACTTGCAAGTGCTAAGCAAGATCCAAGTCCTCGCTCTTGATCAAGCATGGGTATAGCGAGAATAAATCCTTTAATAAGCACCACAACCATGATTTAAATTTCAAGACAAAGCTCGTGATAAATCGCTTATAAGCACAAAAATAATACTTGCAAAATGCGCGATCCAAGCAATTTATTCAAGACACTATTTATTTAATTTTTTTAAGACTCACACTAATTTAACATGACTCTCAAACGACTAGCACACCGACAGGAAAACAAATCTCACGACTCTCACACACCGACGGAACTTGACTCTCACAAAAGACACGACACGAGCTTGCTCTCCCCCACGCTCAAACTTTACGACGTCCTCGTCGTAGACAAAATAGGAGAAACACGAGGCTCGTGGAACCACTAGTGATGACGCCCGTAGTTGCACTTGATGTTGCTGCCGCCCTTCTTCTTGTTGTCGTCCCTAGCGAACAACGCCCTCATGTTCCGGTTAAGGAACCTGATATCGTCGTCTACCTACTTCTCCAGCTCCTGCAGTCTATGGTAGCAAGCTTCGATTGACACTATGTAGTCATCAAGCCTAGCAAACAGCTCTTGAATATTTCTTCTGCATCCGGGACAACAATTCAAATGCGGAGCGAAAGGATCGGGCTCACCATTACCTTCATCTCCTTGCCTAGCTTGATTATTCTCTTGTGCTTCGTCTTCAGCAGGCTGCTCTTCCCACACGTAGTTGTCATTGTCGTCCTTCCCATCTCCCCATGATCCAGGGCTACGGTCATCTTCCCAATCGCTGTCGCCAGCGAAGTCTTGCGGTTCTTTGGAGTAGTCCTTCCTCTTGCCTAGCAGGCGCAAGGAACGCCTTGGGGGGATGATGACCGAGTTTGCAGGCACCTCCTTAGGTACATCGTCGATGATCTCGATGAAGGGGTAGCGAGGAGCGAGAGGCTTGGTCGGACGGAATCCTCCCACGCTCATCCGAGGCTGCAGATGCTGCCTCCTTGCGAAGACAGGCTGTAGATCACACCGGCGTACCTCCTGTCAAAGGAGGTCGACGGCGGCCAAGGGAAGGGGCCGTGCCGCGCCGCTAGCTGCGCGGCTAGGGCTTCTCCAGCGCCGGCTCGCCTCCGATCTTCACGCTCGGGCTCCTGCGGCTCGTCATGGCTTGCATGCACGTTTAGGGGGTTTTCGTGGATGGAATGAGATGGTTTTTTCGAGGGAGAAACCGCATCTATTTATGTGTCGAAAGACTTGGACGTGAAGCCCATTCTTTCCTGGTTTAAACTTGCCAATCTCCGGGACACGGTTTCTAGAGTCTGCGATGAACGAAACTAGGGCTGACGGAGGTCAATCGGGGCCAAAAATCCCCCTTGCCGCGCGGCCAGGAGGGGCCTGGGCCGCGCGGCCTGGGCTCTCTTTGAGCCCAGAGCTGCCCAAATTTTTACGTGGTCCACCTTGTTTAATTTTAAGCCTATGATTCATCGGTTTTACGCAGAAACAAAACAGAGACTAAAACAAAAATAAAACTCAAACTATATACAAACGTACCTTGCTTAACGTCATTAGGCTTGACGTCCGGCGTCATCTTTAAATGAATAGATGTCAATGTAATGAAGGGGGACGATATCCAGCTCCAAATAAACCTTCAACCACTGTCCATTCACCACATATTGATCTCCTTTAATATCCATAATCGTTACCGCTCCTGTTGGTGACACCGAATGTACGACGTACGGTCCATCCCATTTGCTTTGCAATTTTCCTTTACCGAATAATTTAAATCTCGAGTTGAAAAGCAGGACCTTGTCTCCTTCTTTGAATTCTTTTCTTTGTATACACTTATCGTACCAACGTTTCATTCTTTCTTTGTAGATGCTTGCACTATGATAAGCCTTCAATCTTGTTTCTTTGAGCTCACTTATCTGAATTCTTCTCTTTATTCTTGCAGCATCCATATCAAGATTCATCTCTTTTATAGCCCAATATGCCTTGTGTTCTAATTCAACGGGCAAATGACATGTTTTTCCATAGACGAATTGATATGAGGTCATACCTATGGGTGTTTTATGTGATGTTCTGTATGCCCATAATGCTCCGTCTAACTTCTTTGCCCAGTCCTTTCCACCTTTGAACACTGTCTTCTTTAGAATGTCCTTAATTTGTTTATTTGAGGTTTCTGCTTGGCCATTTGTCTGAGGATGATATGCAGTAGAAACTCTATGTTCAATCCCCATCTTCGTTAAACATTTGCCAAAGTCCTTGCCAGTGAAATGAGATCCTCCATCACTTATCAAGACTCTCAGTACTCCATATCGAGGGAATATAACCGTCTTTATCATATGAATTGACTCCTCGGTTGATGCTTTTCTACACGGGAGTGCTTCCACCCATTTTGACATATAATCCACCATCACTAGGATGTGTTCGAATCCATGTGAATTGATGAAAGGTCCCATGAAGTCTATGCCCCAAACATCGAACAAATCAATTTGCAAATTATAATTCAGCGGCATTGCATTCCTCTGTGATATATTTCCCGTTCTCTGACATTCAGGACAAGTTGCAACATACCTCTTTGCATCCTCATGCATCTCTGGCCAATAAAATCCGCTAGCCCATACTTTTGCCTGTGTTCTGAAGTGCCCGTAATGTCCACCATACTCTGATGCGTGACATTTTCTTAATATTTCTTCTCTTTCTTCCTTTGGTACACATCTCCTTAGCACTCCATCTTCTCCATATCTGTATAGGTACGGTGCATCCCAATAGTACTTTTCTTCTCCGCATACACTCTTCTTTTAGAGTTTTTATCCAAATGATCTAAAGGAATTCCTTTTAATGCACGTATAATGTCTCCCATCCAATTGTTTCTATTGAAGACTCGGTACAAATGATCATCTCTCATTTTATCTTCAAAAGGTTCTAGTTTGTCATCATCTCGATTCATTCTTGACAAATGGTCAGCCACAATAGTTTTCGTGCCTTTCTTATCTCTGATTTCCACATCAAACTCTTGCAAGAGAATCCAGCGAATCAATCTTGGTTTAGCATCTTTCTTTGTCAAAAGGTACTTGATTGCAGCATGATCAGTATAGACAATTACTTTCGAATTGACAATGTATGATCTGAATTTCTCGAAAGCAAATACCACAGTGAGCAACACTTTTTCAGTAGTAGCATAATTAACTTGAGCTTCATTGAGTGTCTTACTCGCGTAATAAATTGCATACACTTTCTCTTCTTTTCTCTGCCCAAGAACAGCTCCAACGGCATAGTCACTTGCATCACACATAATCTCGAACGGGAGGTTCCAATCTGGAGGTTGAATGATAGGAGCACTTATGAGCGACTCTTTCAAAGTTCTAAATGCTTTAAGGCATTCATCATTGAAATCAAAGGTCACGTCCTTCTGCAGAAGTTGTGTCAATGGCTTGGTGATCTTAGAAAAGTCTTTAATAAACCTTCTATAAAATCCTGCATGTCTGAGAAAGCTTCTCAATGATTTAATGTCAGTTGGAGGTGGTAGTCTTTCAACTGTCTCGATCTTTGCTTTATCCACCTCTATACCTCTCTCAGAAATCACATGACCCAAAACTATTCCTTGTCTCACCATAAAGTGGCACTTCTCCCAGTTAAGAACAAGATCAACCTCTCCGCATCTTTTTAGAACTTTGTCCAAATTTTCTAAGCAATCTTCAAAGCTTGTGCCATGCACTGAGAAGTCATCCATGAACACCTCCATAATTTCTTCAATAAAATCAGAAAATATAGCCATCATGCACCTCTGGAATGAAGCTGGCGCATTGCATAAACCGAAAGGCATTCTTCTATAGGCAAAGGTACCGTACGGGCATGTAAATGTGGTCTTATGCTGATCATCTGGGTGTATAGGAATTTGAAAGAATCCAGAGAAGCCATCTAGATAGCAGAAATGCGAATGTTTAGCTAATCTTTCGAGCATCTCATCAATGAAGGGCAACGGGAAGTGATCCTTCTTCGTTGCTTTATTCAACTTCCTGTAGTCGACACACATATGCCATCCCGTTGCAGTTCGTTGTGGAATTAATTCATTCTTCACCACTGTCAGTCCTCCTTTCTTTGGTACACAATGTACAGGGCTCACCCATTCGCTATTAGGCACTGGATAGATGATTCCAGCGTTCAACAACTTAATCACTTCCTTCTTTACAACCTCACGCATATCATGGCTCAGTCTTCTCTGATGCTCAACCACTGGCTTGTATTCATCCTCCAATTGTATACGGTGCATGCAAAATGGTGGACTAATGCCTTTCAAGTCCTTGATAGTGTAACCTATCACTTTCTTGTGTTTTCTTAATAAATTCAACAACTTCTCTGTTTCTTCTGAGCTTAAATCTTCGCTTACAATCACCGGATATGTCTTCTCATTCCCTAGAAATGCATACTTCAATCCTTTAGGGGGTGGTTTTAGCTCAACATCAGGCACCTCTTCTTGTTCTTGAAATAAATTTCCAATCTCCTCAAACGCATTCTCGCAACTTCCATCTTGTGGTTCTAATGCTTTCTTTGCCTCTTCTAACTCTTCATCTTGCTCGTGGGCGAGTGACTCGCCCTCTATCGCTCGTTGAAGTGGGTCTCTAAGTTTTCAACAAAGCAAATACTCTCCACCTCTTCGTTGTCAAGAGGGAGAGGTGAAGGAATACAAGAAGCAGGTAGAAAGTTGTATGTGTATTTAGTTCCATCAAGATTAAAAGTTACTTTACCCTTCCCAGCATCAAGAACAGCATCAATCAACTTTAGAAAAGGTCTACCAAGAATTATATCATCATGTTCTTTGTTATAAACATCGATCACGAAAAAGTCAGTTGGAATTGATTTACTAGAGATAGCAACATCTAAATCTTTAAGCATACCCAAAGGTTTAATAGTTCTACCATCCCCCATAATCAATCTTGTAGAAGTCGGAGATAAGTCTAAGGTCTTGTTGTAAAGCTCATTGTAAATTTTAGAAGACATGACACTTACTTGTGCTCCGATGTCGCATAAAGCATTGCAGAATAATTCTCCGTTGATCATGCAGCTGATGTGCGGCGTAGGTAGTGGTCTTTCCTCCGTGTGTTCTTCTTCTATTGCATAAATCTTGGCCAAGCATGCAAAGGGATAAGACTTTGGTTTTGCTCCCATTATCCTCTTCACTTCTGCAACATAGTCAGGATCCACCTCTCCTTCTTCTTTGAATGATTTCACCTGCTGATTCCTTGTCCAAGACGTATCCTGTGTGTTTATGTGGCAGAAAATCCACTTCTGTAGCTCGCACTGAACCTATTTGGTTTGGGAATGGTCTTCTTTTGTTGAATATTTCTCCAAAGTCTATAGGAATCCAATCCAATTGCTCGAACTCTCGCAATGATTTCGCATTTGCTAAACTTCTGGCCTCCGATGTGTGGCAGAACCACCCAATTAACCCGGCTTAAGTGTGCTAAACATCGCATTAAACGCGATTAGACACTTAAATTGAATTAATTAGTAGTCTGTCGGGTCAAGCCCGATGCAACCACGAACAGTTACCTCGATCGAAACAAGTCGTGCAATTACTCCCTCGAAGGAGAGTCCCAGAGATTACAACAATCCATACTTTAATTAAAGGTCCCACCTGAGGTACTTTATTACAAATCAATTCAAATGCATAAAGTAATAATTGTCTCAGAGTTTTGAAAAGCAGTGAAAATAAACTATTTATTCGAAACGGTTGTAATGTCATGTGAAGCCATCGTGACATCACTCAGAAGCATCTTCGTCCCAAACAACAGTCCAACCAGGAGGAAGGGTGGTTGGCTAGGTAAGACCTGCAACCATCTCCTATAGAGTACTACCTGAAAAACAATTCAACAAGCAAGGCTGAGTATACTAATACTCAGCAAGACTTAACCGTCGGACGGGGCATCTACATGACAAAAATTCTCGCCCGTCATCCTTATGATTCCAACATAAGTAAAGCAGTTGATTCCTATATCTCGCGAGTGACAGGAAATCACTCGACTTTTACCGGGTCCTTATAGCGTGGCAGCTATCGACCTATCATACTAGTATTGCGAAGCATAGGTACCTAGGATCATGCAACTAAGGTTTCAATTCAACTCCTGAACGTAAATGCACAAACACAAACTTATCAAAACATAGTTGCATAGATTGGAAAACATGGGACATGCTCCGGGGCTTGCCTTCGGGCACGTTGTTAGCTTGGGACTCCTCTGCAGCTGCGTTCGGGTCTTGCTCGACCTGGATGGCGTTCACTTCACCTTCCGCTTGGCCTTCTCCTCCTGCCGGGACGAGTTCGTAGTCGCCGTCAGCGAGGATTTGTTCTACACGAATGCACATGCAATAAGAGTATGATCTTGTATCGAGTCATCACAATTGCATAAATGATAGACCCGGGGTGTATTTGAGTGACACATTCACCTGGACAATTTTGGTCTGACCTTCCCTTTAGTTAATTAAGTTTGTTGTTACTCATTAAAGTACTAGGGGTTTGTTGATGGTGATTGTGTACACATATAAAATTATTTGATTTGATTTCAGTACAAAACAGTAAGGCTGTGTGAGGTGACTAGTTTAATTTATTCACTTAGCTTAAAAAGGTGATTTATTTTTATTTAGCCTTTTAAGCAATGAAACTTTGATAATTTATTCTATCAGTTTGGTGCATGGTTTTAATGTGAGAAAATTACAGTATGCTCTTGGTGGTTTATTTGATTTACTGACCAAAAATCAGACCAAGATCATGTATACAATTACCACAATAAATTAAACAAGATCAGCACACTAACATCAAGAATAAATCCTAATAAATCATACTAACATCAAATGATCCTTAGAAAATTACCAGAGCCTATACCTGTCTAAACAAGCTCACATGCCAGAGGATAGCGTAAAAAGATCAAAGGATCTTGCTGTTTGAATTAACCAAGATTAAACTGTTATTATTTAAAAGAGCATGCTAAACAGATTAAACTGAGCTCAACTATTTACCACTGGTACAACGTGAGGTACACAAGCTTATCCAAAAAGTTGGGATTTTATTATCGAACAGATTAATTACTAAAATTCATAGATCCAGATGTGTGCTGACAGTATAAATAAATCATAACTCAAAATCTATTTTGTAACTTTGTGCCAACGTTTTACAGAAGCCTAAACATTGCATCAGCTACAACATATCCAAAAACTAGCACAAACAAAGCAGTAGATTTCAATCTATGCACAAATTTAAGTTTGAACAGATTTGAACTTAATTTGAAATCTACATAGGAAACACCTATACATGTTTTCTATAAAAGATAGATCTAAACACAAAGAGTTCAACAAAATTTAGCTTGCATTTTTCTGATTTTTCTATGATTTTTAACTCATTTTAGAAGATCCCAGATTTGACTCAAAAACTTAAACTAGATCATTACGGACAGGTCCCTGGATTTGTGCAGAGAAGACCCTAGAAAGAACTTATCCTTCGCAATGTGGTCCCCGGGCGCACCGGTGATGCTCCGGCCTCAATTCCGGCGAGGGAAGGGTCGGGCTCGGCCGGGTAAGGGCACTGGAATGTTTAGGGGCTCACCTACGACCGATTTGAGGTATCACTTGAGGTCGGGGAAGGCCTGGAGGAGGCTCGCCGTGGCGAAGTAGATCACGGAGCGCTCCTGCTCCAGCTCCGGCGATGACGGCGGCGGTGAAGCTCGGCTGGGCAGCTGGGGAGGTTGAGCAGCACCACAGGAGGCGTTGGTACCCTCGGGCTTCGACTAGGACGAGCGGACGAGGTGTCACTCCGGCAGCCTGGCGGCGGCGAGTGGTGGCGGAGCGGGAGCTCGAGGGAGGGCGAAGGGCGGCTTTATAGGCGGCCGAGGCTTGGTCCGGACGGAGGGTCGGGCGTTGCGGAACACCACCTGGAGGCTCGGGCGGCGCAGAGCCTTGGCGGGCACGGCGACTGGGCGCGCCGGTCGGCGGCCGGTCGGGGGTGCGGAGCTCGGGCCGTTCCTGTCCGTGGCTTGTCGGGAAAGTGAGCGTGTGGATTGGGCGACGGCCTGGCGCAGAGCCGGCAGCAGCGGCGATCTGCCGCGTGGCCAGCAGAGACGCGGCGCGGCGGGCGCTGTCGGAGGCCGGCAAGAGACAGGGGAGCAGGGCACGGTGCAGGGATTAGGTGAGCTCCTGGTGCTCGTGGCGTGCGCGGGAGGACATGTCGGTGTTGGCCGGACAGCGGGCGGCCTGCAGGACGTGGTGAACGCTGTGGCAGTCGGGGCGGCAACGATGTCGCTCGGTCGGGAACCAGTCCATCGCGGGGCGTGGGTCAACGCGGACAGCGTGCGGACGTCGAGACAGATGGAGGGCAAGGTCTGATGGTGGTCGAAATGCTCAGGCGCAGAGCACCGCGTGGAAGCAGCCGCGGTCGGCTGGAACGCGCGGGCCGAGCATTTCATCGAACAGTTGACGGGTGTCTGTTTGACCTCCAATATCTCCGAAATTTTGAGCTGAACTCAAAAATCTCCCAATACGAAAGTTGTGTCCTACAGTATCCTCTACAACTTTCATAAAGGGCGACCATATAAAAACTGCATGGTTTGGGCCTGAACGCGCAACGAAGACAGCGTGAACTTGGGTGCCGGCCAGGGTGAACTTCCGGGGTTAGGCTGACTTTGACAGAGTTTTTAGGCATGTTACACTTAAAATCTCATCGAGCTCCAATGACAAAATCGTGTCCCATAAAAATGTGAACAACTTTGGTATTGGCACATTTTTGAGTATGTAAGTAAAAATTCAAATTTGAACCATGCCAACCGAGAAAGGTCAAAGTTCACCGAGTTGCACATGAATTCATTCGACTTAACCCTCTTCCTAAGCAAATTTAAAATGCTTAGGGTGTTAATACTTGATGACGAACATAACCAAGGGAAAGTCCAAACATCAAAGATTCAATTTAGAGAGAAGTTCATGAAATATTATACATGGAAATCCAAATGGCAAGCCTCAACTTTTGGTAAGAACCGCTGCTGTCCAGACTTAGAAAATTTTCTAAGTCCTAAGCTGAAAACTGGTTTGACTGCTGTTTGACCATGATTTAGAGCATCTTCCACTCAAAATTTTGAAACCCACCAATTAACAAAGTTGCTCCATATAAAATTTGGGACAACTCTCTTATTGACAGATTTTCATCTTTTTAAGAGAAATTTTGAATTCAAATCAATTCAAGCTCTAAAGGTTCGGTGCATGGAAATTTAATTCATTATTTCATGTGTTGATTTTGGTCAAAACCACAAGTTTAATTGCCCATCAAGCCTTAATGAGGTGATTAGACATCAGAGATGTCACAACCTACCCTCCTTAAAAAGAATCTCGCCCCGAGATTCAGGTAGATTAAGGCTAGACGGAGGGGCTTGTGGACTTCACAACTTGCACTTCGTCCATCGGTGTCAGGCATACTCTTGCCTTGGTGAGGTAAAATCTTCTCCTTTTCATTTTGGTTGTCGGACACTCGCTTCTTCCTTGGGGGCTGAGGACAGTCACGAGCAAATGGCCTAGCTGACTGCATTGGTAACAACAACCTAGTTTAACAGACTCTTCCTGGTAGCATAGGCGGTTAGATCCATGTTCAAACTCTTGCTGTTGGCGTGACATGGGACTCTGTCCTTTGAGTTATTCCAACTGGTCGAGGGGCAGTCCTGAAGGAAATGACCATATTCTCCTCACATATGATAAGTTATGCAGCATGGGCGATGATATTCCTCATTCAACTCTGACAACATGTTGACTAATGAGCAGATACAAATTCTGGCAAGCGAGTCATCTTTAGATAACTCCTTTTTTTCCTAGGCTTGCTGTAACGATGCGGTCGATATAGATGTTACCATAACTCCTATTAGCATACGATCTTCTATGGTGAGAGGGAGTGAGTGGTAATCCGACCGAAGATCATATCTTATCCATATCTTCTCACTTCCAAGAGGTCTAGGTGACGGGTATAAGGTTCTTGTGGTCCTAAGGAGACTAGTCCTTCCTCTTTGGATACGAGCCACACTTAGAGACATACTTGGTGGTCTTTCTCTTCCTTCTTAGCACATTAGAAATTCTGCTTCAGACCATACCTTGCTACTATCGGGTGAACCAATAATTAAGAGCGACATGTTCGATCTAAGACTTGACTTTGAAGATCGAAGTTTCTGGGTAACCTATGCGATCCTCCAACTACATTAACTTTTCTTGACCTTGTTGAATCATTGGTGATTCTCCTCCTTCTTCGAGAGGTGTTGCTTGTTGATCTTGATGCTGTCGATTTGTGACCGGGCCAAAATGACCACATCGTAAGGGCTGGGTTCCATCGAGACATGATGTTGAGGGCCGAGAGAAACAAAACTCTAGGCTTGAGTTTTCGGGAAGGGCTCGGTGGGGGCGCACTAAGTTTTTACGCTTCTACTAAAAGTTCTTAAACGTTGTGACATCAACAGCGCCTTAAGCGAAAACACTTAAACTAGCACCTCATGCTTGTCGTGATGTGGAGTTGTCTTCCTCTCTTCGTTCTGCCTCGGGGGAAACTGTTCTTGCTTGAACGATCTGCTTAGGCTAAAACTCGGATGGAACTGTCTGACATTCTTCATCGTTCTATTGTACTAAAACTCAGTGTAACTTTGGAAGTTTGTCGAGAAAAGGATATTGGGCGCACCTATAGAGTTTGGAAGGATTCACAGTGAGGTTGCACCTAGTCACATTTCTCCACGATGAAGAAGGAGAGGTGAAACAAGGTACAAACGGTACGATAGGACAAGGGGTCGAAACATTCTCAAGTGGGAATTCACATTAAGGAGAAAACAAGGCGGGTAAGAAAAGCTCACGGGAGGTCACAGGGCAATCTTGAATGTACAAGGTGATGATCATCGGAGAAGATAGGTTTAAGTGAGATTTTCAGACCGTCAAAGTTCAAGGTTTACCCCATTAAAAAAGTGTTGGTAGGAGAAAACATGGTTAACGGCTTAACGTAAGGATTTCGTAGATGAATGCTTGCACGACAAGAGAACAAGGAGGCATGCCATGACTCGAGGTGCACACATTAGGTTGGAAAAGTGGTAATGTACCAAGTAGGATTATGGCTGGCATGATGCAAGGTACTCATGAATGATCCATGCATCAATGAGTTGCATATGCCATGATGCATTATGATGCCGACTTGATGATGCACGCGATATGGTGCATATTGTATGATGCACAAATGATGGTGCATATGATTCATGCCCATGATGAGGTGTCTGCTGCGTGATGCACATGCACATGAGCGGATGATGCATATGCTTATGAACAGATGATGTACATGCATATGCTCGGATGCGCGTTAGCATGCTTTAGCTACACCCTAAACGCGTCATTGATCAGGAGAGGTCATCAAGATAGGGGCACATATTCGGGTTGCAGCATAGAGGTTCTGGTGAAGTTGCATTCATTTACCGAGATACCAGTGCGCTCCTAGTAGGAATTTATGTGACCGTCGCACACACAAAAACCTTAGGTTCCGTCACGGCACCAAAGGTTAGGGAATACTTCTTCACGAGACAAAGAAGGGACAACAACCCGAATATCAAAAGAGGTGGGGGTGACAGAAGTCAGCGGCAAGTCAGGTTGCGCACGGTGTCAGCATGCAACAGAACATGAGGTGTAGTCACACAATGCAATGAGATGCTCATGCATACCGAACCATGGAATGCGGTGATGAATATCGCAACAACGCTCATGTATGCCTAACCGATACTTGTGGAACAACAAGGGTGAGACAAGGTTTATAAGCCGTAATCAAGAGATCCATCAAGGTGGGAAGGACGTCACATTGGACGTAAGACTAGGAATTACCAAGGTACGGTTGGACAGGTTATGAAACAAACGGGAAAGGGCGTAATGGCAAGGAAGGATCCAATAGCCATTGCAAAAAGGAATGAGTACATCTAGCTGATCGAAGAGTGTAGATGTACTAGAGGCATACGACAGGAATTTACCTTTCGTCACTCATGGGTGTTAAGTAAGGCGCCATCCAATGAGTAGAATCTCGTTAGAGAAAACTGCTAACGGTCACCTAGCTAGCTTGAGAGCATACGGTGTAACAAAACGTCTATGGTAAACTGTTCCAAAAGCGGTAGGCAGTATCTTCACGTCTCGTATCTCTCAGGTTGACGTTCAAAAGAACTCAATTCCTACCAGACGAACTTGATCGAGTGGGATATTCCTTTTCGAAGCACTTTCATCTTAATCCAAAAATGTGGCCTTTGAAATTCCAACTTCTTCTCACGGTTATTGCTCGTAACCAAATCGGGATCGGTGTGTTGCTTTCATTCCTCGCAATATAATTCACTTAATTGCTACATGATTCTTAAACTCGTTTACAAGGTAAACAAGGAATTCAGGCGTGAAGGCAATAAGAATCGATCGCAGGAAGTTTTCTCTGCAGCAAGGTTGTTACACAAGAAAAATTGTAACTCCTGGTTCACATGCCCAATCTTTGTGATTTTTGCCAGTAGCTAGGGAATTTAACGAGCTACAACTTTTGTTTATAACTCTGAGTCAGATTCGGACTCTAGCTACGGCAAAAAATTCAAAGGTCGCGTCTTTGTCTCAGCTGTTTTCAGAATGGTCGAGGCTCACTAAAAGGTGCATAACTCCCTCAATTCTCAACTAATGGAGCTGAAATTTTGTGAGCATCACCATTATGAAATTTCCTATAACTTTGGTATTCAGCTCAGGACCATATTCAAACTTTAACTAGGTCAAAACATTCAAGGTTTGCCTCTCAGCTTTTGCTGATTTCAGAATGGCTGAGGGTCACAAAAATCTTCGTATCTTGTGACTTACTAGCTCAAGGGAGCTGAAATTTTTGTGAGTGACTTCCTTGTGAAATTACTCGCAACTTTGGATATCCCTTTCTAAATCCAAATGAAAGATCCAAGTGTTGAAAACTTGAATTACATTCCGCTGTCGAGGCTCAGCAATTACAACCACGTACAGTGACAGACTTTAGGGTCAACTCTTACCCTAAGTGATAACACCTTTCCATGATACTCTAAGGATTCATTCAAATTAACTCTACACCATACTATTACATTACTAACCATCACTAAGAGCAATGCAACGGTTGATCTTTATTGTCGAAATCCTCAGATAGAGATTGGTGCCGGGCTGCCATATACTCTCGTCCAATATTTCCAGGATGCCTGTTGTATCCAAGGTACTGCAGTGTGTCACACAAAAGGGAAGGAAACCCGTCTTATTGGAGGCACTCGGAGTGGGTCCAATCTTCAGCATCCGTGTAAACAGGCGTGGGTTCGGCCATCTAAAGGAAAACAACAAGATAGCCCAGTGAAAAACAGGTGGAAGAAAAGGACAGATCGGGACGGTGGTGGAAAAACAGGTGTAACTCCAAAACTACCCAACCAAAAGCTCCCAAAATTTACCAGGTTGTTCTTAAGGTTATTACCCACAAGTTAGGTATTAAGAGGTTTGTTTGGTTTTGAGTTTAAGGTGGGTGAAACACTCAATTTTTAACTTGCTGTCTGCCAGGTTTTTCCAGCAAACAGGGAGCTCTTGTTTTGATCATAACTCAAGATTTACTTGCCCAAAAATCTTGAAATTTTTACAGCAGCTTGCTTACAAAATTATGAACAACTTTTATTTAGGGTACCCAGCCAACTGAGATGTTTTAATGACCCAAAAAATTCGGACCAGCTGAGAACACAGATTTGACAGATTTTCAGGAGTTGGTGAGATTCACGATTTTTATTTCTTTTTGACTCAAGTTGCCTTAACAATTTTTAAGGTGGTTAACATGATGCAAAAGAACTAAAATCATCCTCACAAATACCAAGAAGTCTTGGTGTACGTAGTTAGTTGCCGGTGGTGAGGCACAATATACGTCTCTCCCTATAATAGCTAGTCGTCACTCAGACCATCGGAACCTTAAACGAACGGAGTCAGTGTACCTGCAAGAAAACCATGAACCTTCCGTACCAGCACATCACGGAAGCGTCCCCATTTATTACCATTCATTTATAAAAATGGTATCCATACGTTCAACACTGCATGGACAGTGCATCTAGTCTAGGCCGTACGCTCCTTTTGAATAGAGCACACAACCCTTTGCATAACTAGTGATGCGGCATCATGCACACGTCTCGAACGTGGCGAACAACCAGGATGATAGGCTCATTGGAACTAGAACCATACCATCAAGACCTTCGCACATATCAAAACATGTGGGTGACTCATACACAACCGTAATGATAGGTTCCTTGGAATGGATATCCTATCACACTTCGTGCACGCGGGGCACGGAAACCAGCGCACGTATGAAACACGTGGGCAAGGGTGTGCTGGGCAAGTTAGTCAAATATACTATAATTAGCAAGCCACCTGAAACAACTCGAAATTCCCTCAAGGGCTTCACGATCTAGTTAATCCTTAGCGATCCAACGAGTTTTTGCAAAGCACTAGTTGGTCAAGTTTTATTGTAAAACAAGTGTATCGGGACCGTGCGAACCTTTGGTGCACAACTTTTCGCTCTAATACCAGCTGTCGCAGAACCACCCAATTAACCCGGCTTAAGTGTGCTAAACATCACATTAAACACGATCAGACACTTAAATCGAATTAATCGGTAGTCTGTCGGGTCAAGCCCGATGCAACCACGAACAGTTACCTCGATCGAAACAAGTCGTGCAATTACTCCCTCGAAGGAGAGTCCCAGAGATTACAACAATCCATAGTTTAATTAAAGGTCCTACTTGAGGTACTTTATTACAAACCAGTTCAAATGCATAAAGTAACAATTGTCTCAGAGTTTTGAAAAGCAGCGAAAATAAACTATTTATTTGAAACGGTAGTAACGTCACGTGAAGCCGTCGTGACATCACTCAGAAGCATCTTCATCCCAAACAACAGTCCAACCAGGAGGAAGGGTGGTTGGCCAGGTAAGACCTGCAACCATCTCCTCAAGAGTACTACCTGAAAAACAATTCAACAAGCAAGGATGAGTATACTAATACTCAGCAAGACTTAACCGTCGGGTGACAGCTACATCACCGACTTCTAGACATGCAAAGCTTTTGGCTGGTGGGTTTTGTTTTGCCAAAGAGCGACTAAGAGTGGATCCTTGCTTTCAATATTTTAGCATCAAGTTCTAGTTAGAGTTAACCATTCTATGTAAGCAACCTGTACTAACCAAGCAAGTGGAGCAAGCAATTAAGCAAACATCAGGTTTCTTTCCATCATCATGTTCCACTTCTTACTCAATGCAGCAGCGGGGTTAAGTAGTCTCATTAGCTGCGAGAAACAGACAGTTTGAACCGATTTTTAACCTTGCAAGGTGGATACTAAACACACGGAAAAGCATCAACCCCGAAGGTCGACACTAACCAGGCCGTTTCCATGTCTTCCGGGTTTGTTAATCCGAGCCCACTCTCCTTGGACACAAGCCGTAGCCGGTCATACTTCGCGGCCGTAGCCGGTCGACCTCGGTCTTGAGCCACGTGTCAGCGACAGGGGGATAAATCCCAGGGAAAGCAGGACAAGGCCACGCCCCCTTCCGAACAGGTACTAAACTTATCGGTCCTATGCCCAAACAAGTGCTTAGTGCTTTCAAACACTTAACTGTCGGTACCGCACCATTCGGCCTTAACCAGCCCGTCATCCTTATGATTCCAACATAAGTAAAGCAGTTGATTCCTATATCTCGCGAGTGATAGGAAATCACTCGACTTTTACCGGGTCCTTATAGCGTGGCAGCTATCGACCTATTATACTAGTATTGCAAAGCATAGATACCTAGGATCATGCAACTAAGGTTTCAATTCAACTCCTGAACGTAAATGCACAAACACAAATTTATCAAAACATAGTTGCATAGATTGGAAAACATGGAACATGCTCCGGGGCTTGCCTTCGGGCACATTGTTAGCTTGGGACTCCTCTGCAGCTGCGTTCGGGTCTTGCTCGACCTGGACGGTGTTCACTTCACCTTCCGCTTGGCCTTCTCCTCCTGCTGGGACGAGTTCGTAGTCACCGTCAGCGAGGACTTGTTCTACACGAATGCACATGCAATAAGAGTATGATCTTGTATCGAGTCATCACAATTGCATAAATGATAGACCCGGGGTGTATTTGAGTGACACATTCACCTGGACAATTTTGGTCTGACCTTCCCTTTAGTTAATTAAGTTTGTAGTTACTCATTAAAGTACTAGGGGTTTGTTGATGGTGATTGTGTACACATATAAAATTATTTGATTTGATTTCAGTACAAAACAGTAAGGGTGTGTGAGGTGACTAGTTTAATTTATTCACTTAGCTTAAAAAGGTGATTTATTTTTATATAGCCCTTTAAGCAATGAAACTTTGATAATTTATTCTGTCAGTTTGGTGCATGGTTTTAATGTGAGAAAATTACAGTATGCTCTTGGTGGTTTATTTGATTTACTGACCGAAAATCAGACCAAGTTCATGTATACAATTACCACAATAAATTAAACAAGATCAGCACACTAACATCAAGAATAAATCCTAATAAATCATACTAACATCAAATGATCCTTAGACAATTACCAGAGCCTATACTAGTCTAACGAGCTCACATGCAAGAGGATAGCTTAAAAAGATAAAAGGATCTTGCTGTTTGAATTAACCAAGATTAAACTGTTATTATTTAAAAGGGCAAGCTAAACAGATTAAACTGAGCTCCACTATTTACCACAGATACAATATGAGGTACACAAGCTTCTGCAGAAAGTTGGTATTTTATTATTGAACAGATTAATTACTAAAATTCATAGATCCAGATGTGTGCTGACAGCATAAATAAATCATAACTCAAAATCTAGTGTGTAACTTTGTGCCAACTTTTTACAGAAGCCTAAACATTGCATCAGCTACAACATATCCAAAAACTAGCACAAACAAAGCAGTAGATTTCAATCTATGCACAAATTTAAGTTTGAACAGATTTGAACTTAATTTGAAATCTACACAGGAAACACCTATACATGCTTTCTATAAAAGATAGATCTAAGCACAAAGAGTTCAAAAAAATTTAGCTGGCATTTTTTTGATTTTTCTATGATTTTTAACTGATTTTAGAAGATCCCAGATTTGACTCAAAAACTTAAACTAGATCTTTACGGACTGAAGGACCGATTAGGCGACCAGAGAGGGGGGAAGTCAATGGGAGCCGATAAAAATTCTTTCTCAGATCCGGCTACTCCCAAATCAACTCCAAAGCCAACCAACCGATCTTGCCAAGATCACATAGCTACTGTGGAGCTACTGACCCTAGGAACAAGATCAATGCAGCGGAACACAAATCGAACAAATACAACACAAATCGAACGAAAACCACCCAAAACACAAACTCTCGGCCAGGGGCGGTTGCACCGCCCTTGCCTAGCACTCCAGCCAGGGGCGGTCACACCGGAATCCAAGGGCGGTTGCACCACCCTGCCCAGACAGCACGGGAAAAAGGTCAACTCGAGAACGGATCTCCCAAACGGCTTGGAGTCTTGAGGCGAAACTTTGGGTGGATGATATACACCTCAAGGAGAGGCTATGCCCCAAAAATCTAGGCCTCAAACCTCCTAGAACTCCGGGAATTTCAGATCTAGCGAAGAACACACCCTCCACGAGTTCATCCCGAAATCTTCAAATCTAGGACGAATCCCGGCGTTTGGGGGCAAGAGATCAGCAAGAAAAGAGGCACAAGGCACTCATGTGTGACTCCCCCAAAGAAATCCGAGAGAAAACGTCTAGAGATCAAAGAACGAAAATCCCCCAAAAATAGCTTTGAAAATGGGAAAAAGAAAAGTATCTCGGGAAATCAAAACATGGCACAAAGATGAATATATTGAACTCAATCACATCACCATGAATTCATCTATACAAACCATGAAAGATTCTGTTGACACCGGTTTTTAACACGTGTCAGAATCAACGTCAAAAAGGAAAAGGAAATATGTTTTGGAATTGGAATCAGGCGACGCGGTGGTTCCAGAATCGGAAATAAAGAATCGGAGATGTGAAGAATCGGCAATAGGAGCAAGTTCATTCTTGTTTTGATCGGATGTGCAAAGCTGCCACATAAACGATGCTCAACAATAGTTAACAAATAAGCATGGGCCCACATCCAGGAGAGCTACGAGAGGTATAGAAGTCATAATGCAGAATCGGATTCATTAAAATACAAGAGAAAGGATCGGTACTCAAGCAATGTCCGATTCACTGGAGCTCAATATCCGATTATGGGCCATGTCCGATTTTCTCCAGAATAAATAAACTCAGCATGTCCGATGGAATTAAATATGGAACTCACATATGACTGATCCATGTGCAAGGGAGATTAGAATAAAGAAATCAAAGAAGATGCCATGAAAGTGAGCCATACGTGAGATGAGATTATTAAAATATGGAAATCTTGGTTAATCACGCGTACAATGGCCGGATGGATCGGAAAAAGAAGCTTAATCAAGGAAGGACTTTACAGAAAGGAAATTTAGAGTCCATGTATCTTAATGTTAGTTTATTTGGGTATTTCTTCTTAGTCAAGTTTGGTGTGCCGTGACCGGCTTAGGATGCTTAGAGTATAAATATGTATGTACGGGCATTGTAAATGTTTTATCACAGCATCAATAAACAAACATTTACTACTTTGCATTTACTACCACAATTTATTTACAAGTCGGCGACTTCGCCAAGCTTTTTCTCTTTCACGAGTTCTCCTAGGCTAGTCGAGGCGATCCAGATCTCCAAGGCTTGCTCGTGAGTTCCGATTCTACCGAGTAATTTCTGGGCTTTAACCTCCAGGCGCATCGCTGAGGTTTCGTCTAGATTTATTCAATAGTTATCGATATTTACTAGATCTGCAAGTTTCATATCAATTCTTGTTGTTCTAGTCTTTATCACCAATCTATCCTGTTTAGATCTAGATTATTGTCGGCTCATTATCGAGCTATCTATACGGTATATCATCAGCAGTTATAGCCGACTAGATCTGTTTCTAAACATTGTTTACAAAGTCTCGGTTAATCTGTTAGTCGTTTCATCAAGAAGCCAGTTTCGGCAGCCAGCCGATTCGGCCAGCATTCTACGATTTTATCCTTGTCAATCAACAGGTCAGATTGATTGGCACGCCCCAGTTTTCAAGGCCATGCCTTTGCTCGTGTGTTAGTACGCATCTATCTCCGCCTGATTTTTGCGTCAACACACTTTTGGCACGCCCAGTGGGACCCGAAGAAAAGCTCACGTATATCACGCCTAAATTCATGTGGTGAGGTGCTAAATTTTATTACAAGATTTATGGATTCATATTACACGCAAGTTTATGGAGTCCATGCACCTACCTACTGGCCGATGGTTCCTCAACCATCGCATCAATGCCAAGACAATATTCAGATGCAATATTCTCCTCATACTCAACCAATGTGTCGGTCGCAACAATCAGAGAATTATCAGTTACAACATGCTCCCCAGGTGTTTCAGTCTATGCCTGCTTATTTGCAAGCGCCAGTTCAGATGCATCAAATAGGGAATTATCAAATTCAGCAAACTCCTCAGGCCTCTTGGCCGATGAGTTCTTATTTGGATCAATCGTATCAGGAACGACATTGGGAAAATTATCAGCAATATGTTCCTCATCAAGTTACACAACCGATAGCTCCAAAATCGGTTTAGAGTTCGCAAATAGAAGATCATCAGCCGCGACATGCTCTAGCATCGGTTCGAGATCAATCGGAACTAACAGAAGATGACCTTGAGCAAGATGAGAAAGAAACCTTGGAGAAGGCTATCGAGGAATATAGATTGGCATGCCTCAAAACATTCAGTATTAATGAGGGAGGTGTGACCCAAATATGTGATTTTCCGAGACCAGAAGAATTCATAATTAAAGATCAATATGAAGAATCGGATTCTGAAGTAAGCAAGGAATCAGAGTATGATGATGTCAGAAATAGAATCCCGTGCAATATTGGTGATATTACCAGGGAATCTTTTTCAGTGGACATGGTTGAAGCTAATAACTATGAAAATAAGGAGGGTCATCTTGATTCATTGACTTCAGATCAGCAACAAGAAAGTAGCCGATCTCACAATATAGAGTTCGGATCAATGGTGCGAGAGGAATCACAATCTATAAAAGGGCAAATAATGGTACAGCCAGTACAAGGGTCTAGTGACCAAGAATTTAACCAGGCTGATATTAAGATCCAGTCAATTGATGTTATTTCAAATCAGCTTGACGTGAAGTCTGAGGACTACACGTACATGTACCATAAGCCATATTCTGAAGTTAAAGATCGGTTCTCTATTTCATATTGGTACAGGGTGCCAAACCCCACAAAGTTCATTTGGCAAGAAAATATATTTGGTATAAGGCACGCTTACTTGATCCAGCATGGGGGACCTACTACAGAAGATGCTTTGGAAAGACTCTTGTTCCCAGCAAGTTCGGTCATTCGATGGCCCGATCTAGAATTCCATGAGCATTTGTTGGCTGGAACATGAAACAGAATGCTTGAATTTTATCTTCAGAGGAACAAGCATGTCCGACAAATATTTCAAGTTCATTAGCCAAAGGGAGTAATCATGGGTTCATCGGCTCTATAAGAACATTATAATATTTCTACTAGAAAAGCCGATGTAACTCTGCGCAAGAATATTGGCGGTTGTATTCAAAAGTCAATTCTAGTTACCAACACTAGAAACCAATATTCTTTTTCAAGGAGTATGAGATGATTGAAGCCTCAATATCGATTGATAAATTTTCATTATAATAATCGGCTGGAGTTGATTTCTTTCATAGTGATGAACTTTTCTATGACACCTTGTTGGGATACTAGTTTAAGGAGATTGGATTGGAAATAGCGAAAGAAATATTATTTATTGCCGATCTGGTACTGCTACAAGCCGTCTTTCTTTCTGTATGGTGGGCAGCCGATGAAGTTGGGATGGAATCGATTCGGTCATTGGGCTTACGTAGCGCTCTCTTTTCTCAATGAATCGAATCATTGCTACATACAGATGTCCGATTCTGATGTGCTGATCTTTTAACCAGAATAAGAGATTCTGATGTACTGATCTTTCAACGTGTGAAGGAAGTTTACATGAGAGAAGAGATCCATCAGAGAAGAAAGAAGTCTAGAACCAAGGTTTGGATCTGAAGACAGCAATTACATCGGAGATTAGCGGGTATTATTAAAATATTTAGAAAGCAAATGCCTTAATCGGCTTTCAGCGTCGTCCAGCCGATTTTACAAGTAATATCAATCATCTAATTAGTATATGCTGGAGATAGTATGAGCCGATGGCTTTAAATATATGATGAGCTTATTTCTATTTCTCAATTATTAGAATTGTCCATCGATTTGTGAGAACAGCTCTGTGTCAGAGGACCACTTGGATTACAAAAAGCTAATTTATTTAGTGCTTGAGGAATAGATCGGATGATAATAAGCAAAATTACAAAAGCAGTTTTCTCACCTTGTCATGATTTGGAAAAACAATTCCACGGGTACATGATTGATGGAGCACAAGATGTCCGATGGGATTAGAATGGCTGACGACAGGTGCTATGTCAAGAAAGGTTGATTAGAATAAAAATATGCAATTAGTATCCTAGCCGGATTATTTTATTCAACCAAGACATAGGAGACTGGAGACAGTGCGTGCACGGTGAAGTTGTTAATAAGGAAAGCAGGGTCATCAGTCCAAGGAAATCGGCTACAGTTAAATCTTCTAGATATACATAATACGGCCGATGAGTTCAGAAATCATGAGGCTTATAATAGTTAATATAAATCGGTTGGAAATATTATACAAAAGCTAATGGTTTCGGTAACCAGATTGAGGAGCAGTCAGCTAATGTTTTCATCAAGCCGGTTTTATTCAGCAAAGACTAGAAAGTATGAAGATAAGCTCATTAATTGAAGTTCCTCCCGATTTGATTAAATCAACAAAAGATTGATGGAATCGATTGCCCTTTCTTGAGCGTGGGTATCGGATGAATTAGTTCCTATGGGAACTTAAGAAGCCAGTGTCGATTGCCAAGATGCTCGAATAATTTTCACATAAATATTATCGGTTACAAGGCTCTTGCTGATTTTATTGGTTACAAAGAATCAAATTTACTGGTACTATCAATTGCTTCCTCACCGTCGATGAATTATTGTAGCAGTGTGGAACAAATGAGATATGGCCTCGGGGGGCCAATCAGTCGCAGAGCAATTGGTGTCGTGACAGTCAGCAAGTAAGCTTGATTCGTTGATCGGCTGGGCGGCGCGGCTTTAATTCTAGAGATATTGCTTGTTAATGTACCAACCGATGGAGCGATCAACATATCGGCTGATATAAAAAGGGGGAGGAATTCTACAGCTTGAAACATGCTTGAATCGGTTAGTGGTCTCTTCAGTCTGAAATCGGCTAATAGTTTATTCAGTCTGTAATAATGAAGAACCGATATATGTTTGAATCGGTTAGTGTTTAAATCGGCCGATGCATGTTTACTAATGGGTTCGACATATCAGCCGGAATTTTATTATTAAGGAACAGTTGGTCACACGTAGAAAGGATATGCGCTTGATTAAATTAAAGTATGGGAAATATGTCTTAGTTAATTACAAGTCAAGATTGTTATTTGGCCAGCTGGGTCCCGCAGTGGAAAAGCTCCATTAATTTACCAGCTGTATTGATGGAATCGGCTATCAGGAGTATGCAATGGACGTGTGCTAACTTCTTTAATTAGCGATCGATGGAGGTGATGATGGAAGTTGATTAATGAATAGCGTACGAAAATAAAAGTGCAGCAATCAGCTACAGGAGATAATCGTCGAGGAATAATCGTCAAGTTTTAATTGGCAGTAGGACGGACAATAGCATGTTCGGAAACATTTATCGCTGATTGGTTATCTGATCATTAGTCAAGCAAGGGAATTAAATTAATTATTCGAGTTGGAAAGATCGGTTTGAGCACATATAAGCAAAATCGGCAGGAGGACTCTAATATCCGATTTGAAAACATGATTCTGATCCGATTTGTATACGGCAGATTTATCCAGTCCGATTTAATATGCTCAATGAAAATAATATTATATGGGTTGACTAGATTGCACCAGATGATCAAAATGAATTATCTTTAGAAAGATAAAGGCTTTCAATGCAGTTCTATCTGGATGGCTATGAGAAGGGTGCATATGCGGTATCTCAGTTGGCTACTTTCCGGAAACAATTAAATGTCTATGCTATTCAGGTTCCATAAAAAGGGGAGATTGAATTGACCGTGCTAAAGTAGGAAATATTGGCCAATGAAAAAATACAGCCAGCAGAAGAATTTTAATGGGACTTTGATGATAGCCGATGGGTGCAAATAGACGTGGAAAATGCAAATCGGCTACTGGAAAGTCAATTACTCTTATTAATTCATTTATCACAATTATCTCCAGACTAGAAAAGCTCGGGGGTTTGGGTGGTGGCTTACAGAAATAATTGAGTTGATTAGATGATTGAAGATATAGCATATGCAAAGAAATCTGGAGGAGCAACTCTTGAATTCCTTGGTCAGCTATTAGACCTTTTATGTGGAAAATAGCCGATTTAGTGCGATTATAAAATAGGCTGCTGAAAGGACAATCAGTTTGGTCAAATCGGATGAGCAAGAGCCGATGGTGCGTATGTCGGGAATTCGGAATCATACGTTTACTACTATATGCGCATCATGAGTAATTTTGTCAGCTGATTATTGCTTCTGTTGCCGATATTCAAAGATCATGCAATACATCGGCTAATGAAATAAGAGTGGACAATTAAAATAATCATGCTTGCAAGTACATAAGCCCAAAATCGGCTATCTGCTTAAATTAGTAAATGAAAAAGAAGCTGATGGATATTGTCAACTGAATGAGAAATCGGCAGAATAGCCGATGTCACACAAAATTATAAGATGTCCGATGGAGCAATCATATACGGGCATATGGAATCTGAATGTGAGAACATGAGGCAATCGGACGGATTGATTTTTAATTTACTACAAAGTTTCAAAGCATGAATCCTTCATACTCCGAAACTGGGGGGCCTGTGTTGACACAGGTTTTTAACACGTGTCAGAATCAACGTCAAAAAGGAAAAGGAAATATGTTTTGGAATTGGAATCAGGCGACGCGGTGGTTCCAGAATCGGAAATAAAGAATCGGAGATGTGAAGAATCGGCAATAGGAGCAAGTTCATTCTTATTTTGATCGGATGTGCAAAGCTGCCACATAAATGATGCTCAACAATAGTTAACAAATAAGCATGGGCCCACATCCAGGAGAGCTACGAGAGGTATAGAAGTCATAATGCAGAATCGGATTCATTAAAATACAAGAGAAAGGATCGGTACTCAAGCAATGTCCGATTGACTGGAGCTCAATATCCGATTATGGGCCATGTCCGATTTTCTCCAGAATAAATAAACTCAGCATGTCCGATGGAATTAAATATGGAACTCACATATGACTGATCCGTGTGCAAGGGAGATTAGAATAAAGAAATCAAAGAAGATGCCATGAAACTGAGCCATACGTGAGATGAGATTATTAAAATATGGAAATCTTGGTTAATCACGCGTACAATGGCCGGATGGATCGGAAAAAGAAGCTTAATCAAGGAAGGACTTTACAGAAAGGAAATTTAGAGTCCATGTATCTTAATGTTAGTTTATTTGGGTATTTTTTCTTAGTCAAGTTTGGTGTGCCGTGACCGGCTTAGGATGCCTAGAGTATAAATATGTATGTACGGGCATTGTAAACGTTTTATCACAGCATCAATAAACAAACCTTTACTACTTTGCATTTACTACTGCAATTTATTTACAAGTCGGCGACTTCGCCAAGCTTTTTCTCTTTCACGAGTTCTCCTGGGCTAGTCGAGGCGATCCAGATCTCCAAGGCTTGCTCGTGAGTTCCGCTTCTACCGAGTAATTTCTGGGCTTTAACCTCCGGGCGCATCGCTGAGGTTTCGTTTAGATTTATTCAATAGTTATCAATATTTACTAGATCTGCAAGTTTCATATCAATTCTTGTTGTTCTAGTCTTTATCACCAATCTATCCTGTTAGATCTAGATTATTGTCGGCTCATTATCGAGCTATCTGTACGGTATATCATCAGCAGTTATAGCTGACTAGATCTGTTTCTAAACATTATTCACAAAGTCTCGGTTAATCTGTTAGCCGTTTCATCAAGAAGCCAGTTTCGGCAGCCAGCCGATTCGGCCAGCATTCTACGATTTTATCCTTATCAATCAACAGGTCAGATTGACTGGCACGCCCCGGTTTTCAAGGCCACGCCTTTGCTCATGTGTTAGTACGCATCTATCTCCGCCTGATTTTTGTGTCAACAGATTCAAACCAAGTTCTAGGTGGAAGGGATGAAGGGAAAATAAGCAAGTCCAAGAGAAAATGACTAGAGAGATTAACTAGAGAGATAGCAGCCACCAACTCCTAGGGGGTCTATTATGTAGTCCAAGTGGTGGTGCTCGAAAGACTAAACTACCCCTAAGTGATACATACCCCTCAGGGGCAAATTTGACATTTTCTGCGAAGATTTTTCCGGCCGGGACACATTCCACTGCAAGCTAGCTTCCCTCCGACGCAAGCCATGTAGTCACGCCGCGTGTCCTCCGTATCGAAGCTCCTCGACGCTCACGGGCGACCTGCCCAGGTGGGACCGGTCACACCGCCCCTGGGGGCCGGTTGGACCGCCCCTGGCTGGCCGGGCCGTCGCTACGTCGAGTCCCCGGCCTTGGTTTTGAGGCCCAAACCAAGGGAAACCGTCCACCGATGATTTTGTGGCCAAATCACCAAACCCCGCATACAAGCTTCGGTCGTTAGCCGCTACCTTGCACCGGCTTCATGTCCGCGTACGAGCTTCGGTTGTGAGTCGCTACCTCGCACCAAAACCACATCCCCTTGCTCGTTCTTGCCAGCATGTGAACCGCACTTGATCCATCTGGCCACCGGGTCCCTCGAACCAAGCCTACTTGTCTCTCCGCTCCTCGGAGGCCGCCATGGCTAAGACGTTTCGCGCCTGTTCTTCACCTGCACCAATGCAATCAAGCCGCATTCTACACCTGCAATACTTGAGCTAAGGGAAACGTCAATCCACACCACGTTGTCAATCACTCATCACACCAGGAAGCGACCATCCACCGGTCCTCGGACACACCGGGTCCTCAATCTCCCCCTTGATGAGTGCATTGACAACACACACATAGTCACCATAGATATAAAAAGAAAATAGAAAAGAAATCGAAAAACAACTCTCAAGCAAGTAACTAAAAGCAAGACAAGCCGAAACAAAATCACTCACAAGAGAAAAATTCCAGAAAACGCGGACCCTTCAATAAGAAGCGAAAAGGGCTCAACACCATCGGCAAAAGAGCAAAGCACAAAACACAAGCCACAAATCTCCAAATCACTTTTCAGGACACACAAAGCACTCCCCCTGCATTGATGCAAACTCCCCCTGAACAAGTGAACTTGTGCGTGCGAAAATGGATCAAATCCCACAAACCTTCGTGCCACTGCACAGGGCCGGTTGCGCCGCCCTGAGGGACCGGTTGCACCGCCCTGCAGGGTCGGTCAGACCGCCCTGCCCAGTCAAGGCACAAAAATGCAAGTCACAAAAAAATGCTCGCAATGATGCCGTTTCAACTTGAAAACCTTCCATAAGTGCCCAGCAATGTATTCCAATGCTCAAATTCTCCCCCTTGTTGACAATGCACAAATCAAGGCAAAAATGCAAAAGTTTCAACTCTAGGCTTCTCAAATAGGCAATGAACGATACAAAATTCTACAAGTTAGAGAAAAGGCAAACTAGATAGGTCATAGCATCATAAGGGCATTGCCATCAAGAAAGTAAAGATATATAGCCATTTGACAAAGCCATGATCAATTTGTGCAATTTTATCAAAAGATTCACCTCATGATCAAAGTCCTAAACATGGATCATTTAAGCAAAAATAAACTTCATCTCACCAAGATCATGTAAGGACAAGCATTCTTGACAAAAGATCATTACAAACGCCCAAAATCTATCTCATGTCATATCAAAGCATGGAGCCATGTGTTCACTTCTCAAGGGAGACTTCTCCGGCAAACAACATGCAACCGCTTAGCACCCATGTGTGCAAGTGTGTGCAATGGTGAAAGTATAGAGACATGAGCATAAATATCTTCAAATATATCTTTTTCTTATCTTTCTTCTTTCATGCATAAACATCTCATAATTCAAGATTTTCAAATTAAGCATGGTACATGAAATGTCTTTGCGACAAAAAGAAGCTTATGCTCCTCCACAAGATAAAGCATGGGCTAAACATTCATAATGACAAAGGTCTTTGACCCAATTGAAAAGAATATCACATCCTAGCATGATCTTAAGCAAGATATAGCCATTTCGGCTCAAACAAGACATGCAAATGCATTTACTCATGGGTGAAAAGAGTTTAAGTTCAGTTTGTCATTTTAATTCAAAAGGAGACTATCTCAACAGAATATATATCAAAACCATCAAGAGCATAGCCATCCATTCAATCAATCCCTAGCCAGCCTGCCTAAGCTCTAAATGTAGCAAGTTGTAGCAATCACTGCATATAGGAGAAGCTCGTCCTAAGATATGATACAAATGCAGCATGATATATCACAAGATGCAAAAAAGAAAACTATACATCAAGATACAAAAGCAGAAAATGTACATCAAGATACAAAATCGAACAAGTGTACATCAAGATACAAAGATGGTACAATAGTATACATATGCTACAAGAGAAGCCTCCAAAACTCAGCTCAGAAAAATGCACACACACCAAGTTCTCCTCGCAAGCGGGTGAAGGTAACTTGGTCAAGCGGTTTAGTGAAAAAGTCTGCAAGCTGGTTTTGGGTAGAAATATGGGCAAGCTCAATATCTCCTTTCTCCACATGATCTCTCAGTAAATGATACCTCACTTCTATGTATTTGGTTTTGGAATGAAGCACGGGATTTTTGGCTACGCTTATGGCACTGGTGCTATCACAAAGAAGTGGTACATGGGACATGTCTAAGCCAAAATCTCTCAAGGTGTAGGTGATCCAAAGCAGCTGGGAACAACAACTAGCAGCAGCAACATATTCGGCTTCTGTGGTGGATTGGGCTACGCTGGATTGCTTGCGAGAAGGCCAAGACACAAGAGACGAACCAAGAAACTGACACTGACCAGAAGTAGACTTGCGATCAACACGACACCCAGCAAAATCCACATCAGAAAAACCATGGAGTGCAAGTGAGGAACCAGCAGAATACCAAAGACCCAGCTCAGGAGTGTATTTGAGATACCTGAAAATCCGCTTGACGGCCTGACGATGTGAAGTCCTCGGTGAAGCCTGAAAACGAGCGCACAGACACACGCTGAACTGTATGTCCGGCCTTGTAGCCGTCAAGTAGAGGAGGGAGCCGATCATGCTCCGGTACTCCTTCTGGTCCACTGGTTCTCCGTCCTCATCCGCATCCAAAGCTGTAGTTGTACTCATCGGCGTAGTCATCGGCTTGGAGTCGCTCATGTCGAATTTCTTGAGAATGTCCTTGGTGTACTTGCTTTGGTGCACGAACGTCCCATCCTTGGTCTGCTTGATCTGTAGCCCGAGAAAGAACTGCAACTCTCCCATTATCGACATCTCAAATTCCCTGCTCATATTGTCTGCAAACTTGGCAACAAGATCGTGAGAAGAGCCACCAAAAATGATATCATCCACGTAAATCTGAACGATTAAAAGATCATTGCCATTTCTCAACAAGAAGAGCGTCTTATCAACCTTTCCCATCACAAACCCCTTGCTAAGCAAGAACCCCCTCAACCTGCCATACCACGCTCTGGGTGCTTGCTTTAGGCCATATAAAGCTCGGTGGAGTTTGTACACTCGGTGTGGGTATTTCTCACTCTCAAAACCCGGGGGTTGCCTCACATACACTTCTTCCTCGATCACCCCATTCAGAAAGGCACTCTTCATGTCCATTTGGTACAATTTGAACCCTTTAGCAATAGAGAATGCTAGAAGAATTCGAATTGCCTCCAAACGGGCAACAGGAGCAAAGGTCTCCTCATAGTCTATCTCCTCCTACTGCGAAAACCCCTGAGCAACCAACCTCGCTTTGTTTCTCACAATCTCTCCACCCTCATCCCTCTTGTTTTTGAAAACCCACTTGGTTCCTATAGGATGGCAATTTGGAGGTGGTTCAACTAACTCCCACACCTGGTTTCTCTCAAAATTCTCAAGCTCTTCATGCATGGCATTGACCCAATCAGAATCAGATAAAGCATGTCCAACATTTTTGGGCTCAAAAGACGCAACAAAAGCAGAATGAGCGAAATGAGAGATGTTCTGTGACCTCGACCGTGTAGTGCGTTCATCCAAGTCCCCTATGATCTTCGAAGCAGGATGATTCTTCTGTACCAGCCGGGGAGCTTCTCGCCTCGAGATTGCCTCCCCCTCAACATCAGCTTCCACTTGAGCTCGATCATGTGCGCGACTCGACGAAGGGGTAGCAGAGGGGCCGTCATCGAAAGTCGTGGTAGTAGTGGAAGTAGAAGGTACACGATCTCCACACGGTGCATGATTTTCTTTATCGTCTTCCTCATCAAGCTGCTCTTCCTCAAAGATAGATTGTCCAACCTCGTCATCACCTACACACTCAAAGACAGAAGAACTACACGGAATGGTCTCGTCGAAAGTGACTTCGCAAGTCTCCATGATTTGGTTAGTTTCAAGATTGAGCACACGATATGCTCGAGAATGATTAGCATAACCAAGAAAAATACCATCCATCGAACGAGACTCAAACTTTTCCAAATTCCTTTCTTAAGAATGAAACACTTGCAGCCAAAAACCCGAAAGTGACTCACACGTGGGGAACAACCATGGAAAAGCTCATAGCAAGTTTTCTTCTTGAAAGCACGAAGGAAAATCCGATTCGAAACATGACAAGCTGTATTCACCGCCTCTGCCCAATACTTCCTAGGAGTCCTATGCTCATCTAGCATTGTCCTAGCCATCTCACAAAGCGTCCGATTCTTCCTCTCAACAACTCCATTTTGGCAAGCAACATATGGCGACGAATATTGATGTTCGAGACCAAGATCACGACAAAAGGCATCAAAACGTGTGTTCTTAAATTCCGTACCATTGTCACTGCGTATAGCTCTCATGGCACCACCATTACTCTCATTTTTCAGCCTCAAAATCAGATCTCGAACAAAATCAAATGTCTCATCCTTCGACGCCAAGAAGAACACCCAAGCATACTGAGAAAAATCATCCACCACAAGAAGAACATACAATTTCCTACCAACTGAGCGAACGCAAGCGGGACCAACCAAGTCCATATGCAAAAGCTCCCCTGGACGCTCAGTCATCACATCTGTCAAAGGTGGATGAGAAGCAGCAACCATCTTACCATGTCTACAAGGAGCACATACCAAATCTTTCTCAAACTTGAGCTTGGGCAATCCTCGAATAAGGTCAAGAGCACTCAAGCGTGAGAGTAAATCAAAGCTAATATGACCCAATCTCCTATGCCACTTCCAAAGCTCAGAAGAAGTACCAGCGATCAAACATCGTGAAGGACCAAAAGATCGAGAAAAATCAGCACGAAAAATCTGTCCCTCGGGAATGATCATACACACAAGATCACCTCGAGAATCAAGAATCCGAGAATCACCACTCTTAAACCGAACCTCATAACCCTCATCAAGAAGATGAGAAACAGAAAGCAAATTAAAGCCAAGATTCTTGACAAGAGCAACCCGCTTCAACATAAAACCATCGCTCACCTGAATAGCACCCTCAGACAACACTCTACCTCTACCCTTATCCCCAAAAGTGATGTACTGCCTGGACACCACCGGGGTGAGACTGGAGAACCACTTCCTATTACCTGTCATATGTCTCGAACAGCCAGAATCCATCAACCAAAAGTTCTCCAAGCCTCCCACCTGCACAATCAAAAGCGAGAATGAGAATGAGCGAACGACTCGACACTGGGGTTAGCACAAAAGGAGTCAAACCAGTGTCGGGCCATCTGATCAAAAGAGGGGTTAGCAAAATCAACTCTACCACGTGAAACCCTCTCGTCTCTCACCATCGGACCTCTAGCACCACGCGGGGGAAAACGTGGCCTAGACTCTCTCCTAGCCTCAAAGCTACGGTCAAACCTCCCTGAACCAAACTGACCACGAGCAGGAGGCCGCCTAGCAAAACCACTACGAGCTGGAACACCACGACTACCCAACGAAGGAACTGTACGCACAAAAGCCTCTCCTCTAGGCAAGGGTGAACGAGACACAGGCACACTATGGGAAGAGTGGTACATGTCCCTGTTCCCCAACTCCTTCTCTCGTCTCACCTCCCTCTTCTTCCTCCATCAAAACTCTTCTAGGTGACCATCCCTTCCACAATGCTCACAATGGAAGTGGACTGGTTTTGGCTTTGGGGTTTCTCTCGGCTGTGGCTTCTCACTTCTCTGGTAACCCCCACTCCTCACAAAAGTCACTCTCCTCTGAAAGTTGTTTGTCTTTTGTGGAAACTTGGGAGGATCTAGAGTGGTGTCAAGCTTGTTCAACAGGTGATTGGGCTTAGGTGCAAAGCTGTTCTTTGGTGGGGTTTTCTCTGGTGAGATTGGAATGTTTGTGGTGGAACTGGCTTGCTCTCTCTCTTTCTCACCACAGCTCTCATCATCCTTCTCACAACCCAAACCACGACTATTAGCTCTCTTAAACCCAGCTATCATCATCTTAAGCTGTGGCTCGTGACCAGACAACCAACCCAAACACTGACTCAACTCATCATTCTCATCTTGCAAGCGATCAACAGACTGTGCTAGCTCAACATTCTTTAAAGCAACAACATCACAGGCAGAACAAGAGTTTGCAATGGGTGATTTCAATTGAGCCTCAAGTGAACTAATCATGGTACGAGATTCAAGCAACTGAGTATGTAAAACAGGACAAGAAGTACAAGCACCTAGCAAAGAAGGTCTAGACTTCAACTCAGCAATCTCAACCCTAGCTTCTTCTAGTTCATCAAGCCATGTCATGTGTTTTTCCTTAAGAGCTACCAAATCAGCTAGATGCACATCACAGAAAGAACATTCAATTTCATCTGACACAATAGGAGCATCTTTTAACGCAGCAAACTCAGACTCAAGCTTAGCTACTCTCTCCCTAGACTCGCAAAGCAGAGACTCAAAGTCCATCGCCTTCTTTCCAGTCTCAGAAAGTAAGGCCTCAAGCTCAGCTACTCTCTCCTTCGACTCTCCTAGCAAGGATCTAAACTCTCTCTTCTCCATGTTGGTCTTCCTAAGCACATCATCACGGTTATCGACCAACTCCTCTAGTCTAGCAATTACCTTACGCAAAGAGGTGGGATCGGTCAATACCTCATCCTCGGAGTCAGAGTCAGAGTCGTCCTTGCTCTTCACGGAGTCGTGCGCCATGGTGCAGTAGTCGATGGCGGCGAAGGAGATGCCGTTGAAGTTGCGGTTCACGTTCTTCTTCTCCTTGCGGTCACCGCGGTCTTCATCCTCGCTGCTCGAGCTTGACGACGTGTTGGTGGAGCTCGTGTCGATGTGACTCACATCAGCCACCATCGCTTGAGGCTTGTTCTTCTTGTGCCCACCATGCTTGTTCTTCGACCTCCTCTCTTCCTTGTTCTTGTGCTTGGAGCGGTACTCGTCCTTGGAGCGGTGCTTGTGGTCATCTCGCGGGCGGTGCTTGCGGTTGTAGTCGTTCTTGATCTCCTCGGGGCACTCGGCGATGAAGTGGCCCATCTTCCTGCATCTGTAGCACGTACCCCCGGCACGCCTCGAACCCTTGCGGTTCTGGTACATCCTCTCGAACCTCCTGGTCAGCAACGCGAGATCCTCCTCGCTTAGCACCTCATACTCCTCATCTGGAAGAGACACAAGAGAAGACAAAGCAAAGTGTCTGGAAGTATTAGCATGTCCATAACTAGAGCCACCGACTAGAGCCAGACTATGGGGATCAGTCGGACTCTTTGCCTTGGCAAGCAGCTATCTATCGACCTAAGAAGACTTCAACTTGGAGAAAAGCTCATCAACCGACAAAGTTTCATAGTTAGCCGACTCCATGATCGCCTCAACCTTGGCACCCCCACAGATCTATCAAGTGCTTGCAAGAGCTTGATAGCTCTGTCATGATCCGAGTATGGGAGGATGGTGATGTTGGCTGTCATGTTGTTGACTATGGAAGTGAAGCGCTGAAACAAAGCATCAACAGACTCTCCAGGCAAATGAGCAAAATTTTCATACTCTCTGCGATACATCGAGAAAAGCCTAGCCTTCACATGACTATCACCACCGGGGGCTACCTTGAGCTTCTGCCAGATCTGGCTAGCTAGGTCCTCGCCCAAAACTCGCTCAAACTCCTCGGCCGACAAAGCATGGAACAAGTAATCGACAGCTCTAGCGTTTGCCTCAAACTTATCTCTCGCATCCTGGGCATCTAAGTTGGTGGGATTGACATAGTGTTCATCTTTGGTCACATCCCACAACAACTTTCCTTTGCCTTGCAAGAAAGCGCCCATACGCGCGACCCAATTCGGATAGTTCTTCCCATCGAAGTGCGAGGCCCTTAACCCCGATCTTGGTACGCCATCTTTGGATCTTAGACTAGTTAGAGTCGCAAAGACCTGTAACCGGCTTTGATACCAATTGAAGGACCGATTAGGCGACCAGAGAGGGGGGGAGTGAATGGGAGCCGATAAAAATTCTTTCTCAGATCCGGCTACTCCCAAATCAACTCCAAAGCCAACCAACCGATCTTGCCAAGATCATGTAGCTACTGTGGAGCTACTGACCCTAGGAACAAGATCAATGCAGCGGAACACAAATCGAACAAATCCAACACGAATCGAACGAAAACCACCCAAAACACAAACTCTCGGCCAGGGGCGGTTGGACCTCTATCCAGGGGCGGTTGCACCGCCCTTGCCTAGCACTCCAGCCAGGGGCGGTCACACCGGAATCCAAGGGCGGTTGCACCGCCCTGCCCAGACAGCACGGGAAAAAGGTCAACTCGAGAACGGATCTCCCAAACGGCTTAGTCTTGAGGCGAAACTTTGGGTGGATGATATACACCTCAAGGAGAGGCTATGTGTAACATTCCAGATTTTTTTTCTGGAATGTTTATAATATTAAAAATGTGGATTTAAAAATTTTTCGTGGATTTAATACTAGCTAGGAAAAATATAAGGTTGACTTCATTGAACCTCTCCCAAAATTCCTAGAATAAAAATAATAAATAAATATTTTTGTTAAGGTGTCTATGTCTTAGTGTGAACATTTGGATTTTATTTGGAATTTATTTGGATTTATTTGAGTGGATTTGGATTTGAATTGATTCAAATCCAAATCAAATAAATGTTTGAATCCTAAACTAACTTGGGCCCTAACTTCACTAACCAGCCCGCTAACTAAGTCCGATCCAGGCCCCTCTACTCTCGGCCTAACCCAACCTAACCCCCGCGGCCTACTTCTTTCCTTCCCTCCCGCGGCCCAGCGCGGCCCACTCAACCCTGGCCCGCTCCTAACTACCGCGTGCGCCGTCGCCTTCACTTCAGCCGCTGGCACGCGGGCCCCGCTCGTCAGCTTTACCCGCCACCTCCCGCCAGGCTATCTCCCGCTGCCGCCGTCCTTTCTTCTCGCGATGCGAGATGAACTCGCGCCTCCCGCGCCCTAGTTCCCGATCCACCCCACCTCAGCGCCACCCCTAACCCTAGATCGGGGAGTCCCCGTGAGTTCTCGCGAGCCGCTCCACCTTTTTCCCCGTGCGCGCGCCCCTGGCCCGCACGCCGAGGCCAAACCCCGCGCTTCAACCCTAGCCCTTCACCACGGGACGCACGCCACGTGTCCCCTCTCGCGAACCATCCTCCCATGCCCCTCTCCTCTCTACCCAGCCGCGCTGCCACTACAAAAGCAGAGGAGCGCCCGCTCCTCCTCCCCATCCACAGCTCGGGCTCTGCCCTCCCACCTCGCCACCGCCGCACGAGGAGAAGAAGGAGAGGAGGAGAAGGAGGAGGCCAGCGCGAGGAAGAGGAAGCCGGAGCAGGAGCCGAGCCGAGCCGGAGCACCACTGCCGGAGCGCCGCCGCCGGCCACCCGGAGCAAGAAGAGGAGAACGCCCCAAGACTTGATCCCTGTCGCTGCTCTTCTTCCACCACGTCAAGCCGGCGCCTTCCCCGTCACCGAGCCAGCCCCAACCTCGTCTTCTTCCCACGCTCGGTGAGCTGCCACCGCCACTCTCCCCTTTCTTCCCTGCTGTCCGGCGTGAACCTGGACGAGACAACTGTAGCTAGGCCAAACCACCCAAGCCTGGCCCTTTATCCATGCCTGTGCCCTGGCCTTTGAGCCAGGGTCTTCTTGTGCAGGATCCCGGCGAGACCGAGCCCAAAACCGCGCCTAAACCCCGGCTGCCCGATGAACGCCCCTCTGCGGCATTTCATCGAGCACACCCCGTGCACCTGAACCACCTTCCTTGTTCGAACCGTAGCATCCCGTAGAGGCCAAGGCCTAAGCTTTTCCCCCCGTGAACATGTGTGCAAGGCCATTTGGCGCCGATCCTGACCCATGTCGCCGGGATTGGTCGAGGATGAGTCGCCGCCGGCGTGCCTTCGCCGCCGCGTGCGCGCACTCTGCTGCCGACCGCGCGTCGAGCACCTCGCGGGCGTTACTCCCATCGCCGCCACGCGTCACGGTCCGGTGGAGCCACACGCGAGGCCGCACGGGATCCGCCCGGCCGCACGAGATCCCGTAGGTGCGGCTCACGTAGACCAACCTCACGGTCCACGGTGAACCGCGCCCACCAGATCTGGACCAGCCCTTTTTCAAAGAAGCCCCTGGAATCTTACACTTTAGCCCTTGTTGTTTCAAAATCCTTTCGATCTAGTCCCTGGCCTGCTACTCTTTCTCCGAGCCCCCTGGACTTTTTACATTTTGCATCTAAGCCCCTGTGCTGACGTCATCTGGGCCCACTGATGACGTCATCACGGGACCCACCTGTCAGCTTTGACCGTTGACCGTCGACCAGTCAACGCTGATGTCAGCAGGACCCACTGCTGACGGCCAGCCTTAGACTTTTTATGAAAAATCCCCTGATCTTTTTCAAAATTACAAATAGGTCCTGGCTATTTACAAATAGGTCCCTGGCCCCTTTTCTTTTCTTTTTCGGAATTAATTTAAAATCCAGAAAAGGATTTAAATTTAGTAAATTCATAACTAATTCATTTTAGCTCAGAAAAATATGAAACCAGTTTCTATATTTTTCTAAAATCATGACTAAGCCGTTGATGTGAAGTATGAGTCCATTTGGATCTTTCTTGAATGGATTTTATTGGAGTTATTTGCTATTAGGTCCCCGGTATTTACTTTAATTACGTATATAGGACCTACCGACGGCCAGGAGCTGACCGGAGAAGAGCACTACCCCGAAGACTTCGGGGAGGCGGAGAACTTACCACCAGGTTCACGCCCAGCCCATCTTTTGAATGCCTATTAGACATTGCAACTAGATGTGCTAGCGCTTTACTTATTGCAATTGGATGATGCTTGAGCCTTACATAGCCATAATTTAATCTGTGAATGCCTTGTTACCTAATACACTGCTATATATGAATGCTATGCTGCTTGCATGTGTATGGGATATTGTGGATTAGGATTCTTGGCGTGTGTGGGGATAAAAACCGGCAGGTGATTGGTGATTTTGGGAAACTTGGCGGGGGTGAGCATATATTAACAACTCGGGCTATAACCGAGGTGCCGGGAGACCCCTGCTCTCGAGGGGGTCCCACACTGTACTTGTGGCAGGTACACAGATGGATAGGAGCATAGGAGTTGGCGGTGGTACCTATGATGGGTACTGCGACTTGCGTTCTTCGGAGGATACGCCTTTGGGACGATGACGCTCACCCCGGTCTGAAACTGAGTGGGGTAACCACTCTTTGGGCCCCACGTACTTACCGCTTACCCATATGAACGGGTTCCAGCCTTCCTAGCTAGCGCGATGCCCGGATTGCAAGAAGATCAGGTCGATGGTGTACGGGA
Source organism: Urochloa ruziziensis (assembly GCA_015476505.1). Classification (NCBI taxonomy): domain Eukaryota; kingdom Viridiplantae; phylum Streptophyta; class Magnoliopsida; order Poales; family Poaceae; genus Urochloa; species Urochloa ruziziensis. Next base: position 26,300,655 of record CM027123.1, on the reverse strand, counting down.
ATGGGAGAGACCGTCTCCCCGAAGGACTATGGCCCCGTCTGGCCCTACGAGGGAGAGTTCGACACAGCTTCCGAAGCATTGGATTGCGAGTCGATGGACCGAGACCGGAAGAGCAGGCGGGCATCGTCGCGGTTAGGGTCTGCGCTGTGGGTTGTGTCTCGAGATGGCAGCCACCATCTCGCACCCCGGGTGGGTCCAGTTGTACAAGCTCCCGAGAGTCTAGAATCTATACGTATAGCCGCGTCCTCGGTATGGACATTGCCCTCTACACTGTTACCTCTCATTTTTGGGATCTTCTACCTTCCCCCTTCTAGCCAGATTTTAGAGTGGTTAAGGTTCGCAGCTACGGACGGGGAGAAGGGAAGTTTGCTCCCTTTCCTTTCAGGATCCGGTCGTAGTTGATGAGGTGCGAGGGGAGGGAGCTCTCGCATCGACTTAGACGAGTGTGGAGATGGAGACAGGAGTCCGGTGCGCCGAAATAGCCCGATGTGGTGAGATATGGGATGGATGAATATGGAGATATTTATTTTATGTTGCTGCTGCATAGGAAACCACTGCTATTCCTTGATATACTTTTATCCCTTTAGAAGATAGTCCACTTAAAGCTTGCATATACGGTTGGTGACGTGAACCTATCCCATTCCTTGGGGATAGCCTTTGAGTACGCAGGTTCGGATGATGAGCATGAGTACAACTACGATGGATGGTATGATTGAGGTGTCGTCCTGACGTGCAAGTTGCCTGTGGAGGAGTTTCGTGAAGATGGAGGCTTTTACGCCTAGTTGCGCTGCGTTGGATGTTTCTTTGTTTGTCATTCAGCCCTGAGGGCTTGTATCAGACGTATTATCATGAGAATGATGTAATAATTAAGATATTTGTACTTTATTTGTGGTATGGATGTGATATTCGCTGTGATGAGTTCTGTACGTGATATCTACTTGATCCAGGGAGTATCACAATGGTACAGGGAGTCGGGTTTCTGGAAATCGGAAACCCGGGTCGTTACAGTTGGTATCAGAGCCAGGTTGCCCGTAGGACGATGCCATAGACATGGACGATAGAATAGGACTCTATACGATCTATTCTTATATGCTACCTTGAGCTATGTTACAAAAACCACCTCTTTTTGAGAAAATTTCCTACTCACCTACGCTGACACCTTTCTTGTTTACGTGACTTAGGAAACGATGGACACGATCCAGAAGACACACCTGGAGCTCGAGGACCAAGGAGACATGGTCTACTGGTTGATTACCACCGCCCGCCACTTGGGCATTCCAGAGAGCCACCTCGGACTTGAGGCGGAGCGCTGCCACTACAACGGCACCGCCTTTGTCCGCACCAGAGCTATCCTCCACCCCTACGACCACCGACAGGGCATCATCATGGAGGGCGTTGGTGTGACGACGAAGTTAGTAGTGGAGGGTGTTGTACGAAGACTGACCCAGGTGATGCTTGTCCGGGACAAGGAACAGATTGAGACAACTAACCTCCGACTACTACCCAGGGAGTTCTGTGAGGAGGACGAGGAGGCGGAGGACGAGAGGCGCGGGGTTGCGTACTCAATAGTCACAGACCAGGCGGTCGTCGCAGCCGGGGACTACCTTGGGGACTTGGATCACTACACGACCGAGCTGGAGTGCCGGAGTGTGGATTTCCTCAACAGCCTCCAGGACCGAGCCTCTACCGCCACAGATCGAGTCTCTCGCGTCCTCGCAGCCGAGAACGAAGTTGAGACCATGAAGGAGCAAGTTCGTCACCTGACAGAGGAACTAAGCCGTAGAGACGCCGTGGTCACCCTAGCTCAGGCAGTGATGGATCAACTGAAGCAGATGATTGCCGAAGACATCAAGGAGAAACTGAAGCTCAAGCAAGAGATCACGCGACTTGAAGGGATCAAAAACCTCCAGAAGATGACCATAGAGCTCGTGGACTACAGAGCGAAGCGAGCCGAAGAGAAGATGGCAGAGCTCAAGAACAACGCTACCCCCGGTGCAATGGGATTGAGGATCTCACAGTTCGAGTGAAGGTGTGAGCGCAACGGCAACAACATAGCCGCGCTCACTCGTACCTGCCTCTACCTTAAGGAGAAGAGCAAGAACATCCTCCAGACTTGGAAGGATGCCGACTCACTCAGGGTCGAGGAGCTACAGGAGCTTAACAACCAGCTACCACCAGAGGAGCAGCGTCTAATCCGCAAGGAAGACTTCAAGTGTCCCCCCAGCTCGTTGAGACTCAACAAGGTTCCCTTCCAGAGCTTCAACACCATTGAGACACCAGAGATGATGAGAGCTGAGGTGATGATGAAGCCTCTGTTCACCGACCGCCACACCTGGGAGGACCGCACTGTCCTCGAGTACAAGAAGCCAAGGATGTTCTGAGCCGTACGAGAAGCTACAATAAAGTAGAGTAATTCCGCGTCAGCCGTGAGCCTGTTCCGATACGCGATGGTAGTAGTTCACCCATGTAGTAGGAATCACCATTTTGAGATCTCTTTACGATGTACCGAGTCTGTGTGTGTGCGAGACCTCCAAGGCATGTGAGTCAGCCTCGAGGTAGCACCTAGTGTTTTGTACTGCATGGATGTATGAATGGATCTTAATAATGAATGAGTTTTCATGATGATTTCCTCTTGTGTGTTAGAGCTTATATATGCATATAAGTAATTTTTGTGATTGTATTGACTCTGGCATATTTAGAACGACACCATATAGAAATACACTAACGACCTCTCTCCATTCTTTTCTCAGGATGTCTATCCGAAGGTCAGGACATTTGAACGCTCAGTTCGAGGCCGCCACCCAGGAAGAAGCCGAGGCCGCTGCTCGTGGTCATGGTCGGGGTCGTGGCCGTGCACGGGGTCGTGCCACCCCTCAGCTTGCTCCCGAGCCCGCGCCTGAGCCAGCTGTTGGTCGTGGCTGCGGGAGAGGACGTGGAGGAGCCGCCAACCCCAACCCGGAACTACTCGGGCACGACGCACAGTAGGATACGGAAGAAGAAGAGGAAGCCATCGATGAAGAGATTCAGATCAACCCAGTTCCAGTTCCCGCAGGGCGAGGCCGTGGTCGTGGTGCACCAGCCCCACAGCAGCAGCAACAGCAGAACCAGCCTGTGCCACCCGTGGCTACCCTTGCACTGGTCTTGGATCGAGAGACTCAGGTCATGGAGAGGATGGCAGACGCTATTGCACACCCACAGGGAGGAGGACACTGCCAAGGACCCCCTGTCGAGGACTTACCGCACAAGATCGAGAGGTTCATCCATCTCAAGGCTCCTATCTTCAGCTACTCCGAAGACCCCATCGATGCAGATGACTGGTTGAGGACCATCGAGACCAAGCTAGACCTTTCTGACTACTCAGATGAGGAGTGTGTTGCCATAGCCATCCATCAGCTTGAGGGACCAGCCAGAGCGTGGTGGAACAGCTACAGTGCCATGCACCCGAACGCAGCTGCTATCACATGGGAAGAGTTCTGTAAGGCCTTTCGTGAACAGCATATCCCCCGTCAGATCGTGGTTCAGAAGGCACAGGAGTTCCATACAATGACCCAGGGAACAATGTGGAGGAGTATGAGCGTCACTTCACCAGGATGATGCGCTATGCTCCCGAGGACATCAACACAGAGGAGAAGAAACAGTTATGGTTCCACCGAGGTCTACACCATGGGATCAGGCAGATCGTAGCTGGAAGTGACTTCCCTTCACTTCGCCACATGGTGAACCGCGCTATTGCAGTTGAGAAGGAGCGACTGGACCATGAGGGTCGGCTGAGAGTCAAGAAGCGCAAGTTTGAGCAGATGACACGTGACAGGCCACCTCAGAGGCCGAGCTACGGATAGACCAGCCAGCAGAGGAACCCCGGCTACCGCACAGGTCAGAGTCAGCCTTACCGCAGCTACCGCCCAGGTCAGAGTCAGCAGCCCGCAGCTTTGGAGAAGGCAATGGACAGTCTGCAGGAGGGAGAAACCCCAGCTACCCCTCGTCTGGTGGATCCTACGGATGCCAGAATAGCTCGAGTCCCCCGTTCACTTTCTTCAACTGTGGCAAGCCAGGCCACAAGTCCTACGACTGTCCTGAGAAGAAGAATGCCCAGACACCAGCCCGCGGTGCCGCACCCGGAGGCAGACCAGCAGCTACCCCAGGCTAGCCATGTGACATCTCTGATGTCTAATCACCTCATTAAGGCTTGATGGACAATTAAACTTGTGGTTATGACCAAAGTCAACACATGAAATAACGATTTAAATTCCATGCACCGAACCATTAGAGCTTGAGTTAATTTAAATTCAAAATTTCACTTAAATGCATGAAAATCTGTCAATATGAAAGTTGTTCCAAATTTCATAAGGAACAACGTTGTCAATTGGTGGTTTTCAAAATTTTGAGTGGAAGATGCTCTAAATTGTGGTCAAACAGCAGTCAAACCTGATTTCAGCCAACACTTAGAAAATTTTCTAAGTCTGGAAAGCTGAAGTTTTTCCCAAAAGTTGAAGCTTTCCATTTGAAATTTCATGTATAACATTTCATGAACTTTACCCTAAGTTGAATATTTGATGTCTGGACTTGCCCTTGGTCATATTCTCCATCAAGTGTTCACACTCTAAGCATTTCAAATTTGCCTGGGAAGAGGGTTAAGTCGAATGGAATCATGTGCAACTCGGTGAACTTGGACCTTTCCCGGATGGCATGGTTCGAATTTGAATTTTTACTTAAGAACTCAAAAATGCACAAATACAAAAGTTGTTCACATTTTTATGGGACATAACTTTGACAATTGGAGCTCGATGAGATTCTGATTGATTCAAGCCTAAAAACTTAGTCAAAGTCAGATCACCCTGCTAAGTTCACCGCGTTCATGGCAGAAGTTCACCGGAAGTTCATGCTGTCTTCGTCGCTCGCTCTAGACCAAACCAGACCATTTCTATATGGTCACCCTTTACGAAAGTTGTAGAGGGTACTGAGGGACACGACTTTCGTATTTGGAGATTTTGAACTTTAGTTCAAATTTTTGGAGAAATTCACGTTTGAATGGACGCCTGACAACTGCTCGATGAAATGCCATAGCCAGGCTGGCACCCCCGTTCACGCCCGCTCTCGCGCTCGCCATGCGTCGCAGCCCGCTTGAACTGGACGCCGAGGCTCCAGGGCTTTAATGGCGATGGGACAGGGCGAGCTTTGACCCTCCCGGCCTCGGCCTCGGCCTCGCTTCCCCCGCCGGCGTCGACCCGCGCGCCGCGCTCTGCCGCTGCCCGCCACGCGGCAGAGTCCTCCTGCATCGCATGCCGTGCCCGAGGTCACCCTCCTGCCGCTCGCCAGCCTACAGGCCGTCGCCCAATCCGCGCGCGCGCCTTCACAGCGTCCGCGTCAGCACGTGCCCGCCTTGGCCACGGCCAGCTGCTGCACCGCTATCGCCGCCCTATCCCCTTTGAGGCCCTGTCCACCAGCTGCATGCCATCGCCGTCGCGTCGCTCTCACCCCGCCGCAGCCTGCCACGTGCCCGCCGGCCAGTTGGCCGCCGGTTTTGCCCAATGCCCGGCCACAGCCGCCTGCAGCCAACGGGCAGCGTTCTCTTCGCCTCGAAGGCTCGCTCTCCGCCCCCGGTTCCTGCACAAAACAGGTAGATGGTGAGCCCCTCATCCTCCCCGTGTCGTTCCCTAGCCTAATCGACCGTCCCCCTCACCGGAATCTCGATTCCTGGATCTCAGCCTGCCAAGGACCTCGCGTTTAGAATTAGATGAAGTCCAGGGTTCCTGGTGTAAAACGCAGGGACCTTTTCGTGAGGCTTTAGAAAGTTCCAGGGGCCGATCTGAAAACTGTGACTTCAAGTTTTAGATCCAAAATAGTTAACTCCTGGTGATACCTTTCCTAGAAAGCATATATAGGTGTTTGGTGCTTAGTTTTTGAGTTATGTTCAAATCTGTTCAAACACTAATTTGTGCACAGTTTGAAATCCACAGCTTTGTTTGAGTTCATATTTTAGTATGTTGTCTCTGGCAACATGCATGAGCTCCTTTAAAAAGATGGAACCCAGATCTGCTACAAAACGTGAGTTATGATTTAATTTGTGTATCTGTACAACAAGTGGTCTATGATTTATTTAAATTAATCTGTTCAGTAAATTAATCTCAACTTTTTGCTGAAGCTTGTAAACTTAATGGTGTGCTTGTGGTAAATAGTAGAGCTTAGTTTGACCTTTCTAACATGCTGTTATATATTTAAGATCATGCTCGGCCGAAATCGATAACTGTTTATAAAACTAATTTTATAGGAAGATCCTCTGATCTTTTTAAGCTAATATTTGGCATGGTAGCTTATCTTAGCTAGGTGTAGCTCTGGTAATTTTGTCAGGATTTATTCCTGATAGTGTGAATTGTTAAGGATTAATCTCTATTTTAGTGTGTTAAACTTGTTTGATTTTTCATGGTAGATGAATAAAGCTTTTGAGTTAGTTTTTGGTCGGTGAATCTATGTTGATGTAAACAACATGCTGTAATTTTGTTCGACTCAGGTCACACACCAAACTCCCAGAATTAATTATCAAAGTTTCAACATACAAGTGGTTGCATAAAAGAAGGGGCACCCAATTGAGTTGATCAAATGAGTTTAACCACACCTCACCACAAGTACTAACCTGTCTAATGCTAATAGTTAAATAAGCCACATGAAATGATGGGGATCAAATCTCGAGCTTGTTGTAAACTAAATGAACCAACCCCCAATTCTAACTTATTTAGTGAATAAAACAAGTTAAATAATATAGATGTGTACACAATCACCATCACAAACCCAAGTTTCTTTTATGATAAAATACACACTTAATTAAAGAAAGGGAAGGTCAGACCAAAATTTGTCCAGGTGAATGTGCCATTCAATACACCCCGGGTGTATCGTGTGAAGCACGATGCTCGATATAACATCATTCTCTTATGCATTGCATTTCGTATAGGAACGACTTCCGCCGACGGAAAGTACAAGTTGATCCCGACGCAAGGAGAAGTACCGCTCGAGAGGAAACCAAACACCGTCACGAACAAGTCAAGACCCAAACCAAGTTCGGAAGAGTCAATATTAACCTAGCTCAGGATTAAGGCAAGCCTCGGAGCATGTCCTATGTTTCTAAATTATGCAACTATGTTTTGTTAAGATTATGTTGTGCATTTACGTTCAGGAGTTGAATTGAAACCCTAGTTGCATGATCCTAGGTACCTATGCTTTGCAATATTAGTATGACAGGTCGACAGTCGCTATGCTATAAGGACCCGGTAAAAGTCGAGTGATTTCCTGTCACTCGCGAGATATAGGAATCAACTGCTTTACTTATGTTGGAATCATAAGGATGACGGGCGGGGATTTTTGTCATGTAAATGCCCCGTCCGTGTAAGCAAAAATTGGTTAAGGTCGGATGGTGTGGTACCGACGGTTAAGTGTTTGAAAGCACTAAGCACTTGTTTGGGCATGGGGCCGGTAAGTTTACTACATGTTCGGAATGGCGAGTGGCCTTGTCCTGCTTGCCCCGGGATTCACCTCCCCATGCGGTACACATGTGGCTCAAGACCGAATCCGGCTGGCGTGGCCGTGAAGTATCAACCAGATAGGCTTGTGTCCAGGGGGAGTGGGCTCGGATTAACGAACCAGGATGGCATGGGAACGGCTTGGTTAGCGTCGACCTTGGTGGTCGGTGCTTTTCCGTGTGTTTAGTTTCCACCTTGCAAGGTTATAAAATCGGTTCGAACTGTCTGTTTCTCACAGCTAATGAGACTACTTAACCCCGCTGCCACATTGAGTAAGAAAGTGGAACATGACGATGACGATAAACTTGATGCTTGCTTAATGGCTTGCTCAACTTGCATGATTAGAATAAGATGCTTACCTAGAATGGTTAAAGTACTAGAACTTGATGCTAAAATGTTGAAAGTAAGGACCCACTCTTAGTCGCTCTTTGGCAAAACAAACCCACCAGCCAAAGCCTTGCATGTCTAGGAGTCGGTGATGTAGTTTTCACCCAACGGGTAAGTCTTGTTGAGTATTAGTATACTCAGCCTTGCTTTGTTGATTGTTTTCAGGTAGTACTCTCGAGGAGATGGTGGCAGGTCTTACCTGGCCGACCACCCTTCCTCCGGGTTGGACCGTTGTCTGGGACGAGGATGCTTCCGAGTGATGTCACGACGGCTTCACGTGACATCACTACCTTCTCGAACAAATAGTTTATTTCCGCTGCATTTTAAACTCTGAATTATCTCTACTTTATGCATGAACTGAGTTTGTAATAAAGTACCGAAGTGGGACCTTTTAATTATTGTGGATTGTTGTAATTTCTGGTACTCTCCTTCGAGTGAGTAAATGCATGACTCGTTTCGATCTCGGTAACTGTGCGTGGTTGAATCGGGCTTGACCCGACAGGCTGTCACTTTAGTTCGGTTAAGTGGCTAATCGTGTCTAATGCGATGTTTAGCTCGCTAAGCCGGATTAATTTGAGCGGTTCTGCTACAAGCCAGGTGTTGCACGCGGCAAGCTCAACCACATGACTGAAGCTGAAGCACATGAGGCACCCGACGTCATACTCGGTGAGTTCATAGTTAATAGTTTCCATGCATTGATTCTGTTTGACACCGGAGCTACCGGATCCTATATATCTAGTAAGTTTGTAGCACATACGTCTCTCCCCATGGTTCCCCGAGCCATACCTATAATCACCACCTCACCATTAAGAGACCTAGAGTGCACGAGGATGTGCAAATGTGTTAGTATCACGATGAAAGGCCAGAAATTCCTAGCCGACCTCACAGTTCTTCAGTCAGACGGCATTGACATTATCCTAGGCATGGATTGGTTGACCTTGCACAAGGGAAACATTTCTTGTTCACCCCGCCTTGTGACCTTAACACACCCCAGTGGTAAGATAGTGAGGATTGAACCCGTAGCAGCCAAGCAAACACCCACAGCCCACCTACACAGCCTCAGTGAGAAGACTATAGCAGAAGTTCTAGTCGTTTGCGAGTACCCGGATGTATTTCCAGAGGAACTACCAGGTCTACCCCCAGACAGAGATGTTGAGTTCGCCATTGAGTTAGTCCCAGGCACTGCCCCCATATCCAAGAGGCCCTATCGGATGTCTGTTCCAGAGTTGGAGGAATTGAAGAAGCAATTGAGGAATCTGCTAGACCACCAGTTCATTCGACCGAGTGCATCACCGTGGGGATCACCGGTATTGTTTGTCAAGAAGAAGGATGGAACACTTCGGCTGTGCATAGACTACTACTCGCTGAATGCAGTGACAATCAAGAACAAGTACCCGTTGCCGAGGATTGATGACCTTTTAGATCAGCTGAAGAAAGCCAAGTACTTTAGCAAGATTGACCTTAGATCCGGTTACCACCAAATGAAGATTCGGCCAGAGGATATACCCAAGACCGCCTTCTCCACCCGTTATGGGCTGTTTGAGTTTCTGGTTGTGACTTTTGGGTTGACCAATGCGCCGGCATACTTCATGAACATGATGAACAAGGTATTCATGGAAGAGTTGGACAAGTTCGTTGTGGTATTCATCGATGACATTTTGATCTACTCAGAGACTGCCGAAGAGCACGAGGAGCACCTCAGGATTGTGCTCGAGAGATTGAGACAGCATAAGCTCTACGTGAAGTTTAGCAAGTGTGAGTTTTGGTTAGAGAAAGTTGCTTTCCTAGGCCATGTGTTGACAGCAGAAGGTGTAGCAGTTGACCCAGAAAAGATCGAGGCCGTGACAGAGTGGAAGCAGCCCAGAAATGTGACTGAGATCAGAAGTTTCCTAGGATTAGCAGGTTACTACCACCGATTCATAGAGAACTTCTTGAAGATTGCCAAGCCAATGACCGAGTTGCTCAAGAACAATGTACCGTTTGAATGGTCAGACAAGTGTGAAGAGAGCTTCCAAGAGTTGAAGACCAAGCTTACCACCACTCCCGTGTTGACCTTACCAGATATCAGGCAAGACTTTGTAGTGTACTGTGATGCATCAAGGCAAGGACTTGGATGTGTGCTTATGCAAGATGGGAAGGTTGTCGCCTATGCCTCCCGCCAGCTATGGAAGCATGAGGAGAACTACCCTACTCACGACCTAGAACTTGCAGTGGTCGTGCATGCCCTGAAGATTTGGAGACACTACTTGATCGGCAACAAATGCGACATCTTTACCGATCACAAGAGTTTGAAGTACTTCTTCACCCAGACTGAGCTGAACATGAGGTAGAGGAGGTGGCTAGAGTTGATCAAGGACTACGATCTGAACATTCAGTATCATCCCGGCAAGGCCAGCGTGGTTGCCGATGCACTTAGCCGGAAGAGCTATTGCGGAGTCATGATCGAGAAGGAGAAAACCGCAGATCCCGAGTTGGAAAAGATGAGCGAGCTGCAAGTGAAGTACACCCTAGAGGAACAGATTCGCGCAGCGCAGAAAGGTTGTCCGGAGATCGAAGGATTGATACAGCTTATGGCCAAGGGCAAAGCCGAAGATTACCGGATTGATGAGCACGGCACCGTATGGTTGAAGGATCGCATATGCGTACCACGGAATGATGAGCTCCGCCGAACCATTCTAAGCGAAGCCCATGATTCCAAGTACTCGATTCACCTGTCACACCCTGAAATTCTCCAATTTCAGGATGTGAATTTAAAGAATAATTAAACAATGATTTTCTCTCAATTTTAAAATTTTTCCAACATTTATTTCTTTTACAGAGAATTTAGCGTAGAAAGAAAAACAATTGTTAGTCTTTATGAAATTAAATAAATTTGTTGTGAGTGTTGCATTCATGCCGAGTTGCATCTTGGTGTTTTATGAGTGCTAAGGTTTCAAAAATGCGTTCCTTAAACGTTTAGGTGATCCTAAGAATTTTCTAGATTTCTCTGGAAATTATTCTCCTTTTCTTAGAGCTAAATCTATTTATTAGAAAGCTCTAAAATTCTCTTCATGAGCTCCAAATATTGTATTTGGATTTATCGTGTCCCAAACTATCTTTGAGCCACCATCGAGCTTTGCCGCCCGATTCGCCGATCTACATCTGTTGCCGTTCGCGGAAGGAACCCCCGTCACGCAATGCTCGAGCCGGTCGCCATCTCCGTCGCCTGCTGTCAATTCTAGCAATCTCTGTCCATCCCCGTCATCGGCAAGACACCGAGAACCATCGACGATCAGACTCTGGCCATGCTTTTCCTTGGCCAAGCTTCCATTCATAGGCTTGGCCATGAATTTTTCCTCACCAAGAGATCAACAGAAGCCGTAACCCTGCAAGGTGCAGCTAACACTCTAATTCCTCTGTCATGTTATTTTATTGCCTAAGTACCTGATGATGTCATGTTCACATCACGCTTGTGCAATGATCCTGTTTGCCCTCATCTACATGCACGTATGTGAACCACCAGCATGCAACGTTCATTATTAGCTTCTTTTATCTTGATCGCACAAGGAGAGATACCCAGCTTGAGTTCGAGTCAGACCCTGCCATCGTGTGTGCATTGAGTTGGCACGGGACCGAGATGGAAGTACGACCGAGCCTGACGCGCAGCCTTCAACTAGCAAAGCCAGAGCCCTCCGTGCCTCCTTTCTGAACTAATCTTCTACGTCCGTGTGCCCTAGTTCATGCCCTGCGCCGCCGCCCAAGCTCGGAGCCGCCGCCGGCCTCGACGGCCTAGCGCTGCACCTTTGCCAATCACCAGCGATATGTTCCGCCGGTCATGTCTCCGCCGACTCTCCCTCCAGCCGAGTTCATCGTCGTCGCTGCCGCGTTGCCGCAATGCGCCGCCGGATGGAGCTGCACGCTAACGCCGTCGACTTCGTCAGCCCTTCACCACCATCAAGTTGCTGTGCTCCGCCGCAACGATTTCGATATCCGTCCACTGATCAACAACGCCGCCACCGGACGCCACTGGAGCAAGCCATGCATCGTCGCCAGACATCCTGCCGTGAAGCCGTGAACACATCTGCTTGGTGGCCATGCCGTGCTAATCGCTGACCAGGTCTCTTCTTCGATCCCATCTTGCCCTATGTAAGCTCTGGCTGAGTACCTTTGTTTTATGGATCAGTTGTTGACGAGATCAGATCACTCCCTGGTCGTTTTCTCCAGAGCTGGTGGAACGCCAGTCATGCAAGCCTACACGCAAAGCATGGTGAGCAATGTTCTTAACAGCTACTCCATTGTATGTCCTGGATGGGTTACGTACAGCTAGCGTTGCAATGCATACCTTTCTGTTCAGTGCAAACAAGGCCATCACCAGTTGCTGCTCCAATGTTATGCCGATCGAGCTGCGTCAATGCCGTCGCCTCCAGGGAGTTCAGAACAGCTAGATGATGATCTTGCTAAGAAAGTCACACGTACGTATAGAAGCAATGAAGTTATCTGCCTTGCAAGGATGACATCATGGTGAGAGCATACGTATGCAGTAATTAGGACCTTTATTCCTTCAATGAAATAGTAGAATAGCTTATTTATTTCCTCTCCGGTGTATTCCAACTTCAGAAATCTTGTGCTTTCAATTATTCTTGATCTGAGCAAATATCTTTTATTTAACTATAAACCCTTGCTTACTCAGAACCTTATCTATCATTTAATTTCCCCACCGATTACTGCATCCTGGAGATATCATACTTATCTTATGTTCAAATAATCATCATCCTCTTCTGCAAACTCATATCTTCTTCGGTTCAATTCCTATTCCGGTGTTTCTTGCATCCACACGTTCGTAGCGACGAGCCTATCATTTAGTACGTTCCTTTAAAGCTTTTATTTTGATTGGTGCATTGTTCTTAGTTGTCTTTGTTTGTTTGCTTTAGAATGTTTGCTTTGCTTGGATGATTGCTACGAGTAGAAGGAACGTGGTTCGAGAGCTTGAAGAGTTGAAGAATATTCTGAGCAGCTATTCTCTGGATTTAAGGCAAGTGTGTCCTTGTGCTTTTGTCCCAATAACTTTACTTAATCACCTTTGCATATGCTTGCATTTAATTTGATGGGTCCTATTAAGGAGTGCCTAGTCTTTCATGCTTATTCCTTGTATGCCTGGGTTTACCATTTTGTTGGGTAGCACTGCTAGTTGCTATACTTGGGTTATGGTGGTTCTAATGAACAACAATGATTAACATGCTTTACTTTATGCTATACCTCTGGTTAAACAAGATCATATGCATTAATCGGAACATAGAGCGACCACCCGGTAAAACAGTACAACCATAAGACTAATGGGCTCTGGTCTTGGCTAAGTAATTAGAGACTCTGGCTTGGAATAGCTTTACCTGATAAGGGCAAGGGGGGACTGAGTCGCGGTCTAGCCCGGTCCTCTTGGGAAGTAGCCTTTGCTAAGGTACATGCCTATTAGGGAGGGTTAGGAGCGCCAGACACCGGAACCATGCGAGCTAAACCTTGTTGGAGAATCTTTGTAAAGGCCTCGTAGTGTCCCTATGCAGTCACACCTCGGTAGTGTGATATGCACCTGTGTGGTGCTGCATGGTTGGGTTTAAAGTTCTTTTGGACTTTTACGGGACTTATGGTGAAAGTGTACAACCTCTGCAGAGTGTAAAACTGTTATAACAGCCGTGCTCACGGTCAAGAGCGGCCTAGACCCTCACATGATAATCAAACTTGAAGATGGACTTAAATCGTGGTTATGGTTATGCCATATTCTTGTGGCGCTATATTTTTAATGTGGGTTGGTATATATTTATATCATAGTAAATAGATGCTAATAAAAGTTTGACCAACTAAAATTGCTTATTGCTTTAAACCCTCAGCCTTTCCTTGATTCAGCCTTGCATTCATACTTTCCCCACACTTGCTGAGTACGACATGTGCTCACCCTTGCTATAAACAATGTTGCTCAAGAAGGAAGCTACTCTGGAGTTCTTTGAAGATGTTGCTGAGTTCTAGGCGTACGCAACCCCCTGTCGTCTGCTTGTGGAGTTGGAGCCTCCGTTTCCAGGATTGAGCTGTGTAATACTCTGATTCATTTTCTTTTACGTGATATTGTCTCTATTATTCACTTTTTGTCTGCCGTATGTGTGAAACTTGATCCTGGCACACATATGATGCGCACTCGGTTTTGTTTTTCAGAACCGGGTGTGACATCACCCCGGTTGCACCAAGATGTACCACGACTTGAAAGACCGCTTCTGGTGGCAGAACATGAAGATAGACATCGCAGAGTATGTAGCCCGATGTGACACTTGCCGCAGAATCAAGTGCCGAGCATCAACGGCCTGCTGGATTGCTGAATCCATTGGATGTACCCATGTGGAAATGGGAGGATATCACCATGGACTTCATAAACGGCCTACCCCGCACATAGAAAGGGAATGATTCGATTTGGGTGATAGTTGACTGTCTCACAAAGACTGCCCACTTCATTCCAGTCAAGACCACCTTTGGAGTCGAACGGTTAGCCGACATCTATGTGGATAACATTCTCAGGTTGCACGGAGCACCCAAGACCATACTGACTGATAGAGGACCCCAGTTTACTGCTAAGTTCTGGCAGAGACTACACGAGTCTATGGGCGCCAAACTAGTGTACAGCTCAGCCTTCCACCCGCAGACCGATGGACAGACTGAGAGAGTGAATCAGATCCTAGAGGACTTACTCCGAGCATGTGTACTGACATATAGGGCAGACTGGGAGAAGAGCCTATCCTATGCAGAGTTCTCGTACAACAACAGCTATCAGGCAAGCTTATAGATGTCACCATTTGAGGCACTCTACGGCAGGAAGTGCAGAACCCCGCTCATGTGGTCAGAGGTCGGAGAGCGACCATTCTTTGGACCCGCATCCATTGTGGAAGCAGAAGAGAACGTGACCAAGGTCAGAGAGAACTTGAAGGTAGCCCAGAGCAGACAGAAAAGCTACGCAGACAAGAGAAGACGAGAGTTGTCCTTTGAGGTGGGGGAGCATGTCTACCTTAAGGTATCCCGGCTTCGCGGAACCAAGAGGTTTCACGTGAAAGGCAAGCTAGCCCCAAGGTTTGTAGGACCTTTCCTTATCACAGAGAAGATTGGCAAAGCCGCATACTGGCTGAACCTGCCAGAGGAACTCGCAGGAGTGCATCCCATATTCCACAAGTCGCAACTCAAGAAATGCCTCCGAGTGCCAGAAGAGACAGTGCCAGTCGAAGCCCTCGACCTGCAAGATACCCTTGAGTATTTGGAGTACCCCGTGAAGATTCTAGAAAGAGGCGAGAAGCAAACCCGTAGAAGCTCAATTCCATATTGCAGGGTGCTATGGAGCAATCATACAGAGCGAGAAGCTACTTGGGAGAAAGAAGCAGACCTCCGAGAGAAATACCCACACCTATTCGAGACCGAGGTACGATCTTAATCTCGGGGACGAGATTCTAGTGAGGGGGGGAGACTGTAACATCCCAGATTTTTTTCTGGAATGTTTATAATATTAAAAATGTGGACTTAAAAATTTTTCGTGGATTTAATACTAGCTAGGAAAAATATAAGGTTGACTTCATTGAACCTCTCCCAAAATTCCTAGAATAAAAATAATAAATAAATATTTTTGTTAAGGTGTCTATGTCTTAGTGTGACCATTTGGATTTTATTTGGAATTTATTTGGATTTATTTGAGTGTGATTTGGATTTGAATTGATTCAAATCAAAATCAAATAAATGTTTGAATCCTAAACTAACTTGGGCCCTAACTTCACTAACCAGCCTGCTAACTAAGTCCGATCCAGGCCCCTCTACTCTCGGCCTAACCCAACCTAACCCCCGCGGCCTACTTCTTTCCTTTCCTCCCGCGGCCCAGCGCGGCCCACTCAACCCCAGCCCGCTCCTACCTACCGCGCGCGCCGTCGCCTTCACTTGAGCCGCTGACGCGCGGGCCCCGCTCATCAGCTTTACCCGCCACCTCCCGCCGGGCTGTCTCCCGCTGCCGCCGCCGCGCTCTCTCGCTGCCGCCGTCCTTTCTTCTCGAGCCACGAGATGAACTCGTGCCTCCTGCGCCCTAGTTCCCGATCCACCTCACCTCAGCGCCACCCCTAACCCTAGATCGGGGAGTCACCGCGAGTTCTCGCGAGCCGCTCCACCTTTTTCCCCGCACGCGCGCCCCTGGCCCGCACGCCGAGGCCAAACCCCGCGCTCCAACCCTAGCCCTCCACCACGGGACGCACGCCGCGTGTCCCCTCTCGCGAACCATCCTCCCACGCCCCCCTCCTCTCTACCCAGCCTGCGCCGCCACTACAAAAGCAGAGGAGTGCCCGCTCCTCCTCCCCATCCACCGCTCGGGCTCTGCCCTTCCACCTAGCCGCCGCCGCACGAGGAGAAGAAGGAGAGGAGGAGAAGGAGGAGGCCAGCGCGAGGAAGAGGAAGCCGGAGTAGGAGCCGAGCCGGAGCACCACCGCCGTCCACCCGGAGCAAGAAGAGGAGAACGCCCCAAGACTTGATCCCTGTCGCTGCTCTTCTTCAACCATGTCAAGCCGGCGCCTTCCCCGTCACCGAGCCAGCCCCAACCACGTCTTCTCCCCACGCTCGGTGAGCTGCCGCCGCCGCTCTCCCCTTTCTTCCCTACTGTCCGGCGTGAACGCCGATGAGACAACCGTAGCTAGGCCAAACCACCCAAGCCCGGTCCTTTATCTATGCCTGTGCCCTGGCCTTTGAGCCAGGGGTCTTCTTGTGCAGGATCCCAGCGAGACCGAGCCCAAAACTGCGCCTAAACCCCGGCTGCCCGATGAACGCCCCTCTGCGGCATTTCATCGAGCACACCCCGTGCACCTGAACCACCTTCCTTGTTCGAGCCGTAGCATCCCGTAGAGGCAAAGGCCTAAGCTTTTTCCCCCGTGAACATGTGTGCAAGGCCATTTCGCGCCGATCCCGACCCTTGTCGCCGGGATTGGTCGAGGATGAGTCGCCGACGGCGTGCCTTCACCGCCGCGCGCGAGCACTCTTGTGCCGACCGCGCGTCGAGCACCTCGCGGGCGTTGCTCCCGTCGCCGCCACGCGTCACGCTCCGGTGGACCAGATCCGCCCGGCCGCACGAGATCCCGTAGGCGCGGCTCACGTAGTCCAGCCTCACGGTCCACGGTGAACCGCGCCCACCAGATCTGGACCAGCCCTTTTTCAAAGTAGCCCCTGGAATCTTACACTTTAAGCACTGTTGTTTCAAAATCCTTTCGATCTAATCCCTGGCCTGTTACTCTTTCTCCGAGCCCCCTGGACTTTTTAGATTTTGCATCTAAGCCCCTGTGCTGACGTCATCTGGGCCCACTGATGACGTCATCACGGGACCCACCTGTCAGCTTTGACCGTTGACCAGTCAACGCTGACGTCAGCAGGACCCACTGCTGACGTCAGCATTCCGGCCAGCCTTAGACTTTTTATGAAAAACCCCCTGATCTTTTTCAAAATTACAAATAGGTCCCTGGCTATTTACAAATAGGTCCCTGGCCCCTTTTCTTTTCTTTTTCGGAATTAATTTAAAATCCAGAAAAGGATTTAAACTTAGAATATTCATAACTAATTCATTTTAACTCAGAAAAATATGAAACCAGTTTTTATATTTTTCTAAAATCATGACTAAGCCGTTGATGTGAAGTATGAGTCCATTTGGATCTTTCTTGAATGGGTTTTATTGGAGTTATTTGCTATTAGGTCCCCAGTATTTACTTTAATTACGTATATAGGACCTACCGACAGCCAGGAGCTGACCGGAGAAGAGCACTACCCCGAAGACTTTGTGGAGGAGGAGAAATTACCACAAGGTTCACACCCAGCCCATCTTTTGAATGCCTATTAGACATTGCAACTAGATGTGCTAGCGCTTTACTTATTGCAATTGGATGATGCTTGAGCCTTGCATAGCCATAATTTAATCCGTGAATGCCTTGTTACCTAATACACTCCTATATATGAATGCTATGCTGCTTGCATGTGTAAGGGATATTGTGGATTAGGATTCTTGGAGTGTGTGGGGATAAAAACCGGCAGGTGATTGGTGATTTTGGGAAACTTGGCGGGGGTGAGCATATATTAACAACTCGGTCTATAACCGAGGTGCCGGGAGACCCCTGCTCTCGAGGGGGGTCCCACACTGTACTTGTGGCGGGTACACGGATGGATAGGAGCATAGGAATTGGCGGTGGTACCTATGATGGGTACTGCGACTTGCGTTCTTTGGAGGATACGCCTTTGGGACGATGACGCTCACCCCGGTCTGAAACCGAGTGGGGTAACCACTCTTTGGGCCTCACGTACTTACCGCTTACCCATATGAATGGGTTCCAGCCTTTCTAGTTAGCACGATGCCCGGATTGCAAGAAGATCAGGTGGATGGTGTACGGGAACGGGAGAGACCGTCTCCCTGAAGGACTATGGCCCCATCTGGCCCTACAAGGGAGAGTTCGACACAGCTTCCAAAGCATTGGATTGCGAGCTGATGGACCGAGACCAGAAGAGCAGGCGGGCATCGTCGCGGTTAGGGTCTGCGCTGTGGGTTGCATCTCGAGATGGCGGCCACCATCTCGCAGCCCGAGTGGGTCTAGTTGTACAAGCTCTTGAGAGTCTAGAATCTATACGTATAGCCGCGTCCTCGGTATGGACATTGCCCTCTGCAATGTTACCTCTCATTTTTGGGATCTTCTACCTTCCCCCTTCTAGCCAGATTTGAGAGTGATTAAGGTTCGCAGCTACGGACGGGGAGAAGGGAAGTTTGCTCCCTTTCCTTTCAGGATCCGGTCGTAGTTGATGAGGTGCGAGGGGAGGGAGCTCTCGCATCGATTTAGACGAGTGTGGAGATGGAGACGGGAGTCCGGTGCGCCGGAATAGCCCGATGTGGTGAGATATGGGATGGATGGATATGGAGATATTTATTTTATGTTGCTGCTGCATAGGAAACCACTGCTATTCCTTGATATACTTTTATCCCTTTAGAAGATAGTCCACTTAAAGCTTGCATATACGGTTGGTGACGTGAACCTATCCCATTCCTTGGGGATAGCCTTTGAGTACGCAGGTTCGGATGATGAGCACGAGTTCAACTACGATGGATGGTATGATTGAGGTGTCGTCCTGACGCGCAAGTTGCCTGTGGAGGAGTTTTGTGAAGATGGAGGCTTCTACGCCTAGTTCCACTGCGTTGGATGTTTCCTTGTTTGTCGTTCAGCCCTGAGGGATTGTATCAGACGTATTATCATGAGAATGATGTAATAATTAAGATATTTGTACTTTATTTGTGGTATGGATGTGATATTCGCTGTGATGAGTTCTGTACATGATATCTACTTGATCCAGGGAGTATCACAATGGTACAGGGAGTCGGGTTTCTGGAAATCGGAAACCCGGGTCGTTACACTATGCCCCAAAAATCTCGGTCCTCAAACCTCCTAGAACTCCGGGAATTTCAGATCTAGCGAAGAACACACCCTCCACGAGTTCATCCCGAAATCTTCAAATCTAGGATGAATCCCGGCGTTTGGGGGCAAGAGATCACCAAGAAAAGAGGCTCAAGGCACTCATGTGTGACTCCCCCAAAGAAATCCGAGAGAAAACGGCCTAGAGATTGAAGAACGAAAATCCCCTAAAAATAGCTCCAAAAATAGCTTCGAAAATGGAAAAAGAAAAGTATCTCAGGAAATCAAAACATGGCACAAAGATGAATATATTGAACTCAATCACATCACCATGAATTCATCTATACAAACCATGAAAGATTCAAACCAAGTTCTAGGTGGAAGGGATGAAGGGAAAATAAGCAAGTCCAAGAGAAAATGACTAGAGAGATTAACTAGAGAGATAGCAGCCACCAACCCCTAGGGGGTCTATTATGTAGTCCAAGTGGTGGTGCTCAAAAGACTAAACTACCCCTAAGCGATACATACCCCTCAGGGGCAAATTTGACATTTTCCGCAAAGATTTTTCCGGCCGGGACACCTTCCACTGCAAGCTAGCTTCCCTCCGACGCAAGCCTTGCAGTCACGCCGTGTGTCCTCCGAATCGAAGCTCCTCAACGCTCACGGGCGACCTGCCTAGGTGGGACCGGTCACACCGCCCCTGGGGGCCGGTTGGACCGCCCCTGGCTGGCAGGCCGGGCCGTCGCTACGTCGAGTCCTCGGCCTTGGTTTTGAGGCCCAAACCAATGGAAACCGTGCACCGATGATTTTGTGGCCAAATCACCAAACCCCGCATACAAGCTTCGGTCGTTAGCCGCTACCTTGCACCGGCTTCATGTCCGCGTACGAGCTTCGGTTGTGAGCCGATACCTCGCACCGGAACCACGTCCCCTTGCTCGTTCTTGCCAGCATGTGAACCACACTTGATCCATCTGGCCACCGGGTCCCTCAAACCAAGCCTACTTGTCTCTCCGCTGGCCTCCGAGGAGCGGAGAGAAAAGTAGTCTTGGTTCGAGGGACCCGGTGGCCAGATGGATCAAGTGCGGTTCACATGCTGGCAAGAACGAGCAAGGGGACGTGGTTCCGGTGCGAGGTAGCGGCTCACAACTGAAGCTCGTACGCGGACGAGAAGCTAGTGCAAGGTAGCGGCTCACAACCGAAGCTTGCGCGCGGGGTTTGGTGATTTGGCCACAAAATCATCGGTGGACGGTTTCCCTTGGTTTGGGCCTCAAAACCAAGGCCGAGGACTCGACGTGGCGAAGTTGGGCTGCTGGGCTGCTCACCCAGCCAGGGGCGGTTTAACCGCCCCCCCTCCCCCCTTGGCAGGCCCAAGTTTCGACGCCGAGGAGCTTCGATCCGGAGGACACGCGGCATGACTGCAAGGCTTGCGTCGGAGGGAAGCTAGCTTGCGGTGGAAGGTGTCCCAGCCGGAAAATATCTGAGACCAAATGTCAAATTTGCCCCTGAGGGGTATGTATCACTTAGGGGTAGTTTAGTCTTTACAGCACCACCACTTGGACTACTAATAGGGCCCCTAGGGGTTGGTGGCTGCGATCTCTCTAGTTATCTCTTTGGTTTTCTCTTGTGAACTTGTATTTCCCTTTCATCCTGCACCTAGAACTACTTCGAATCATTCATAGTTTGTATAGGTGAATTCATGGTTGGTTGATTGGGTTTATCAAGTTCATCTTTGTGCCATGATTTGAATCCACGAGCTCCTTTTCTTTTTCCTATTTTCGGAGGTATTTTCGGAGCTATTTTTGAGGGATTTTCGTTCTTTACTTCCTAGGGTGTTTTCTCTCGGATTTCTTTGGGGGAATCACGTATGAGTGCCTTGTGCCTCTTTTGCTGGTGATCTCTTGCCCCTAAACGCCGGGAATCGCTTTGGATTTGAAGTTTTCGGGATGAACTCGAGGTCATGGTGTTCTTCCTTAGATTTGAGATTCTTGGAGTTCTAGTGAGTTAGAGGCCGAGATCTTTTGGGAAAACACTCCACTTTCAAGTTGACTTTTTCCCGAGGCTCCCAGGCCCGGGCGGTTTAACCACCCCCCTGACCCGGTTTAACCGCCCCCCTGGGTGTGTTGAATCGAGTCTTGTTTCGGTTTGTTTTGTGTTTGTTTCGATCGAATCGAGTTCCGCTGCGTCTATCTTGTTTCTAGGGTCAGTAGCTTGATAGTGGCTACGTGATCTTGGCAAGATCGCTTTCGGAGGCATTGGAGTTGAGTTGGGAAAATAGCCAGATCGGTTG
Source organism: Urochloa ruziziensis (assembly GCA_015476505.1). Classification (NCBI taxonomy): domain Eukaryota; kingdom Viridiplantae; phylum Streptophyta; class Magnoliopsida; order Poales; family Poaceae; genus Urochloa; species Urochloa ruziziensis. The sequence goes on along the minus strand of CM027123.1, from coordinate 26,279,056 downwards.
AAAGGAATTTTTATCGGCTCCCATTCACTCCCCCCCTCTCTGGTCGCCTAATCGGTCCTTCAGCTACAGTTCCCCGGCAACGGCGCCAGAAAAGCTTGTTGGCACTCCTTAGCCTAACTAAATCCGCAAGCGCACGCAGTACGATGTAGCCTTTCACCAGGGGAGTAAGAACTTGAATTTCAAATCCAAGGAACGGTGGACGCGACCAGCCTAGAACTTTTCTAACCGGACCCACCAGGGAGCACAAGGTAAGTGGGTAGAGAGCTTGACTTTAGTTAGCTACTCGTTACCCCAGACAATCTATTTAAATCTAACCTGATCTGCTTCGACGGCTAGAACGGGAAGAACTCAGAACGGGGTGAGAGAGAGGTTCTTTCGGGCTCAGCACTACTGTTATGAGTACACCCAAACATGGTGGAATACAACGGACGGACAGGGCTGTCACCACCTGCCGCCTACCACTGCTGTTCTGTGGGGTGCAACACAACCTGAGGTGGCTAGCCAGCATAGGCACCACGCCTAAGCTTTCTGCCACTGACCTTCACCCAACGCGAAGGGCTATAGAGGAAACCCCAAACAAGAGTCGCTGTCACTCGCGCAGACTCAGGTACCCGCAGATCAAAGATAGATAAGATAAATTGCTGAAAGTAATTCGTGAACTAGCGAGGTACTAAAGATAAGAAACCGAGGACTTACTGAAGATAACTCCTGAAATATATTCCTCGGGGGCGGAAATGTTGAGATGAGACCGAGAAGAAATCCGGGACTCTCTCTACTCTAACTCTAAAGATGAGAGCTCTTTCACTAGATTTCTCTTCTCTCCAAGGATGGTGTGTTCTCAAGGTGAAGAAGGGTCCCTTTTATAGTCTTCAGAGGCGGTTCCCGGCGTAAAGCTTAAGCTAAGCTTGTGCTTAACTGCTACTCGAAGGGGCGCACGTGGCGGCCTCAGGGGGAGGCTGGCCGACCTAGGCCAGGCCGATCGGCCTGGTCTGGCTGCCCCGTGGCACCGCCTTCTTTAGGGACTTCTGGATTGGTCCCTTGGGTCGGTAACGGTTGCTTTGGATCAAAGCTGTCCGAGAATCCAAGGTTAGTGGGCCCTTCAATCCATGCAAGCATAGCTTAGGCCTTTCGGTTCCTTGGATCAAACCGATGTTGATTTCATGTCTTAGGATCATTGGCCTTGTGTTTGTGATGTCTTGGACCAGCGACGTGGCAAGGGGCCACAGAAGGGGGCCGGTCGGCCTATGCTAGGCCGGCCGGCCTGGCCCTGTGCCCAAAGTGGCTCCTCTTTTACTTGGTTGCTCCTGCACTCACAAATTATACAAAACTTGTGGAACTCATTAGAAATAACCAAATTCACTTTGTTATGAGCAAGATGAGCCTAAAATATGATGGAATGTTGGTGGTAAAATCGTATCGTAATGACCACCAACAGTAGTTTACCCACGTTGGGGTTAGGACAAGATGCAGCCAGCTGAGCTACTTGAGTTTCTATCATTTTGTTGAAACTCAGCTGGTTCTTAAAGACAGAATTGAATCCTTCTATATGGGCGTCCAGAGACTCCAAAACTTTATCATTAGCAAGAAATTTCCTACTAATGCTATTGTTTATCTGTTTCTGGCCATACCAGATATCTGTCAAGGGTGGCTGAAAACTGCCGTAAGAATTGTTACCAGATTGTTGGCCAAAGGGGATGTTGGGTTTAGAGTTCCAACCCTATTGTGGACGGAAGCCTGAATTGTTGGGATTTCCATTCCCAATGAAGTTGGCTTCTTCTTGTGTCATCGGGCAGAGGTTGCCCAAGTGTCCGGATTTACCACATGTCTCACATGTGATTCTTGCATCAACGATCTGGCTGATCTCCTGATTTGGAGATTCTGTCTTCTTCAATAAGAGATCCATCTTGGTGACTAGCATATCAACGGAGTCAATCTGATGAACTCCCTTGGTACGCGTAGCTTGTCTCTCTCCCACCCAACTCTGGTGAGAGGCGATCTTCTCGATGAGCACTTTAGCCCTATCCACATCTAGCAAGAGGAATGCTCCTCCCGCAGCTGCATCCAATAGCTCTGGTAATTTTGTTAGGAATTATTTATGTTAGTGTGATTTTATAAGGATTAATCATGCTTTTAGTGTGTCAAACTTGTTTGATTTATCATGATTGATGTGCTTACCCTTTTGGGCTAAGTTTTTGTCAGTAAATCTACTAATACACAAGGAGCATACTGTAATTTTCTCACTTGAAGAACTAACACCAAACTGCCAGAATAAATTATTGAAGTTTCATTGCATAAAAGGATAAATAGAGAATAAGTCACCTCTTTAAGTTATTTAGATAAAGTAAACACATCACCCACACACCCTTGCTGTTTTGTGCTGAAGTCAAGTTAAATAATTTTAGATGTGTACACAATTACCATCAACACACCCTAAGTACTTTAGTGAGTAAATACAAACTTAATTAAAGTAAGGAAAGGTTAGACAAAACATGTCTAGGTGAATGTGTCACCCAATACACCTCGGGTCTATCTTATGCAAATATGATGACTCGATACAAGATCATGTTCTTATTGCATATGCATCTCGTGTAGAACAAGTCCTCGCCGACGGAGACCATGAGCTGATGCCGACCGGAGAAGAAGGGCAGACCTTGGGAGACGTGAACATGATCCAGGTGGAGGATGAACCGAACCCCGCTGCAGAGGAACCCCAAGCTAACCACGTGCCCGAAGGCAAGCCCCGGAGCATGTCCCATGTTTTGAATCTATGCAACTATGTTTGGCTAAGTTATTGCTTGTGCATTTATGTTTTCAAGAGTTGAGTTGAAACCCTAGTTGCATGATCCTAGGTACCTATGCTTCGCAATACTAGTATGATAGGTCGATAGTTGCCATGCTTTAAGGACACGGTAAAAGTCAAGTGATTTCCTGTCACTCGCAAGATTATAGGAATATCCTGCCTTACTTATGCTAGAATCATAAGGAATGACGGGCGGGGATTTTCGTCATGTAGATGCCCCGTCCGTGTAGAGATAAAGCTGGCTAAGGTCGAATGGTATGGTACCTATGGTTAAGTTTTTGAACGTACTAAGCGCTTGTCGATTCTATGGGGTCGGTAAGTTTAGTACCTGACTGAACTGGTACAGGACCTTTCGTTCTGCTCTCTCTTTGGGACTAACCTCCCCATGTTCGCATGTGGTTACAAGTGAGCGTAAGTGTTAGGCTTTGGCCGGGCTTAGACACTTGTATCCAAGGGCAGTGGACCTGGAAACGTGTCGGGGATCGATGGGAACTACCTGGTAGCATTGGCCCTTTGGCTGAGTGCGATGATCCGTGTGCTTAGGTCCACCTTGCAAGGTTAAGAAATCGGTTCGAACTGTCTGTTTCTCGCAGCTAATGAGACTACTTAACCTCGCTGCCGTATTGAGTAAGAAAGTGGAACATGACGATGATGATAAACTTGATGCTTGCTTAATTGCTTGCTCTACAAGCTTGTTTAGATTAGTTGGTTATCTAGGATGGTTAACTCGAACTAGAAGTTGATGCTAAAATATTGAAAGTAAGGACCCACTCTTAGTCGCTCTTTGGCAAAATAAACCCACCAGCGAAAAGCCTTGCATGTCTAGGAGTCGGTGATATAGTTATCACCCGACGGGTAAGTCTTGCTGAGTATTAGTATACATAGCCTTGCTTTGTTGATTCTTTTTCAGGTAGTGCTCTCGAGGAGATGGATGTAGGTCTTACCTGGCCGACCCCCTGTTGGCACTCCTTAGCATCACGTTTTAGCAACACTCAAGAGCGCGAAGATATATGTCGTTGTATGCAAAATTAATTCTGCAAGCACACAGAATATATCTTATTGTAGCACTTCACCTCGGGAGTAACCCCTGGGTATCGTATTTATATATCCGCAGGAAAGCAGATGGTTAAAGTGTATTGAAGAATGAAATGATATATCTTGCCAGAAATATCAAGCCACAAACCCAGGGGCACAAACTCTCGGTTTGGGGGGGATAATGGCCAAATGAATGACCAGATAGAAGGTCTAGAAGACCAGCGACACACAGAGCACCTATTTCTAAAGAAAAGGAAAGACGTTGGGAGAGACCGGACCTAGACACTTCCTAACTCAGAGCAAAAGGCACTCTAGCCTTAGCCTAGACTCTAGCTTAGATACTGGGAACAGAGCTCCCTTCGACGGCTAGAACGGGAGAACCTCCGAACGGGATGAGAGAGGGGGTTCTCCGGGCTCAGCACTACTGTTATGAATACACCCGAACGTGGTGGACTATGAAGGACGGACAGGGCTGTCACCACCTGCCGCCTACCACTGCAGTTCCGTGGGGTGCAACACACTTCCTAGTTAATCAACAAGCCAGACACCACGTCTGCACTCGATGATTAAGATTTCTCTTGAGGCCTGTCAAGAGAAATCCCCGTCTTCCCTAAGGCGTCTTACGGCCCGGTCAAGGCGAGCAAACCCGCGAGATAAAGCCCGGTAGAGCTAAACTAAACTCTACACTAAAACTAAAGGGGATAGAACTTTGCTCTAAAGAGAGCAAGATCTTTACTCTAAAAGAAGAGCAAGACAGAAATATAAAAGATAAATTTAAGCTCTGAAGTAAGAAAGTAATTGTATTAATAAACTCTTCAAAAGAAGGAAAGGATACAAGAGCTTTACCAGAACTCCGAAGACTCCGAAGATCCGAGCTAAGCTCGACTCGACTCTACTCCCAACTCTAATCCTAATCTAAGAAATGAAAAAGATACAAGAGCTCCCTTCAAGTAGAGACTTGAGTGATGTGGTGTGTGTCTTCCCAAGGTGAATGAGCTGCCTTTTATAGCCTCCAGGGGGTGGATGTCAGCGTCATTAGCACGCCAAGGACCTGCTTAAGCTTCATGTGAAGGAGGAGACGTGGCGGCCATAGAAGGAGGCCGGTCGGCCTCATCAAGGCCGGCCGGCCTGGCCCTGGTGCCACTTGGCACCGACCTTCGCAGTAACGGCCCTGATGCTCTTCTAAAGTCGGTTTTAGTTGCGTTCAGTTGAAGGTTGTCCGAGAATCCTAGGATGTGGACCCTTCAATCCATGTGCTTTCACCTCTAGGCCTTCCAGGTCCTTGGATCGAACCGACGTTGATTGCACGGTTCTTGGTCATCTTGGGCACTTGGCATGGCTTGTGGATCAGTGACGTGGCCAGACCTGGCCAGGGTAGGCCGGTCGGCCTAGGCTAGGCTGGCCGGCCTGGCCATGTGCCAGGTTTGGCTCTTGTTTCTCCTGGTTTATCTTGTAAGCACAACTCATCCAAAACTTGTAGAATTTGTCAGTAAAAATACTTTTATGTATGGAATATGGTATGATCATCCTCATTTTACTGAAATGTTGACGGTCACTACGAGGTAATAATGGCCGTCAACACGCCCCCAAGCTTAGACTCTTGCTTGTCCTCGAGCAAGGCTAAAACTCTAGGTTCGGTAGGTCAGGAGTTGCTTCAATGTGTATACCCCATAAGTACCCTGTGCTTAAGCCAAAACTCAACGAATCATTTGAATAAGTTGGCATAAAAGAGAACTCATACCATGGTTCCACGTGGGGCTGCAGCGGTTCACGTTTTGGGCTATTGGAAGCTTGAACGGTCATCTCTGAAGTATTTCCTGCAACTTTTCAGGTTCCATCTCGGAGATATGAATTTTTCAAAAGATGGTTCATTCATTCCCCGATGGTACTCTCAAGTCACTCAAGGTGTTTAATCCTCACTCTTGGTCGGGATTGACCAATTTTTCCCTACACTAAGGCTGAAGTGGAGTTGTAGGTAGGGTAAGAGTGACATACCTTGGTTACTTCTGTTGTCGAGTCGAAGAGTGGTTCGCGAGCGATGACACTCGTCAAATTCCGGTCTTTGGAATTCATGGGGTTTCAAATGGAGAGGGAGAAGGTGTGATGCTCAAAGGTCTTGGGACTCCTTATTTTCTCTCTCTCATATTTTTGAGATGTTTCTTTTCTCTCTCTTTTTTTCCGAATGGAGCATTTGTCTCCATTTTTTTTCGAATACATCTCTTCTCTTACTTTGGTAACAGAGAGGAATTCAACTTTGTATGGAGTAATTGAGGACCTTAGGAGTGAGCTTTATGATGAGCTGAGTGTATGTCATCGATGGTGGACGTCAACACCGGAGCGGGACTTTGACTAGTCGGACATTTTGAGGCTGAGGTGGATGGGAAGACCGGTAAATGACAAGTGTCTTCTGCAAGCAGATTTCACCATTCGACAAGACTCAAAGCAACTCAAGATAGCCTATGGTAGTTCAAAAAGATGTATAACTGTTTAGGCTCTGGATAGGACATTTAAAACCATCGAGGAAGATTCACCATGTAATATTTTATAAAAACTTCCGAGAGGTTCCTTACTAAGCATGCAGTTATACCTCGAAACAAACCATATCAAAACTCACAATAACTTAAACAATGAACAAGTGCTCTTACTCCCACAGTTTTATCATGGTGGATCCTTAAATGCCAACGAACTCAAATACTCAAGAGTAAAGGATTAAGCACGAGGCACTTAGAGGGCATAAACAGAGCTACTTTCCATCATTCCAAAGGTTCTCAACCATAATTCCATGCATAAAGACATCTGTTGGAGCTTTTATTATGTTTTTGTTTTTTTTATTATTATTAATTATTATTATTGTTTATTTTATTTATTTTATTTTATCATAGCAAGGCAAGGCAAGGCAAGGCAAGGCAACGGTAACGGCAACGGCTTTCGAACATACCTAAGACTCCCCCAAGCTTCGCTGAAGCTCACTGGTAATACTGGTTGGGGTCGTAGTGCATGTAGTCGAAGAAGCCATGCATGTCGGTCTGGAGAGATGTGGTCATCCCCCAGTTCTGCTGCGTGAGATCGGTGTTGTGTACAACTTCTTCTCTGAGCTGCTGCTGTTGCAGAGTCACCGTCTCCAACCTGGTACTAAGATCAGCGATCCCCCGGGAGACCGGGTTCTCGTAATCATACCTGGCGGAGGCGGATGGTCTGACCTGCGGGCCGTATCCTGCCATTCCTTGATGGTAGTCGAATGCCTCCTCAAAACTCATGTTGGCAGTGGGGTTCTCCGTTGGCTGCTGGTAGTCGTACTCGGGCTGCTGCTGGTAGTGGTACTCGGGCTAAGGTGCGGTAGAAGTTCCGGCTTCACTGTCGTGCCTGGCTTGCCTGCCACGTGTTTCAGGGCCTGCAACACTGTGGTGAGCGGGTTCCTTCCTTCTAAGCTGCATGGTTAGATTTTTCACTGATCTCAGCGACAAAGCCTGGGATGGAAGCTCGACTTCGTCGATGAAACCAGGATAACACATGAAAAGAGTATGGCCAGGGCCCTCGCGCATCAATTGACCCTGGATAAAATGGTCTAAACCAATGCAAGACTGATACTCTTGTGTAGCGGGAAGGAAAGTGACTTGAGCGCCCTGCAAAGCACCAACATGGGTGGCCATGCGGGTGACTAGCGAGGTTATGTCAATTGTGGCTCGGCCAGTGACAAACCTCTGCTAGTCATCAAGCATGCTCATGACAGGCGAGAAACGAATTTTCTTGACCATGGCATAAAGGCACTCTAAATCAGGCAAAAGGCAAAGACGCAAATCAGCTCGTGGGTGAACCACCATAGCAATCCACTTCGCCAGGGTGATGCATGTCGCATCGGCCATGTAATATCCGATTTAGATATAAATCAGTTTAGGAACTTTCAAAACGGACTTGTATTCGATTCGTTTCCCTTGTATACTTTTCATCTTCTGCATCCATCAGGATGACTCTTCAGGACCAACTGCTTGGATCGATTGTAAGCCAAAATCGGACATCCTAAGAAAGTCCATATCGATAGCCTGTCCCGATATGCAAGTCACCTCATAACTCCACGGGCAAACCTCAGCAGTTGCAATATTGAACGGAGTATCGGCTTTTACAACTTCAACTGAATCTCCAACCCATTGAATCACACATTGATGCATCGTGGACAGAATGCAACAATTAGCATGAATCCAATCTCGACCCAGGAGCATATTATAAGAACTCTTGCCGTTGATAACAAAGAATGTAGTAGGCAGAGTTTTGCTTCTGATCGTCAAATCAACACAAAGTGCCCCCCGGGCCGGAGAGGTTTTTCCTTCAAAGTCCCGTAGCATCAGATCGGTTTTCATCAAATCGGATTCTCCTTTGCCGAGCTTTCTCAACACGGCATATGGCATAAGATTGACAGTAGCACCACCATCAACCAACATCCTAGTCATCGGAGTTCCATTAATATATCCTTTTAAGAACAAAGGCTTTAGATGCTGTCGGTCCTCTTCCTCTGGCTTCTCAAAAGTAGCAGATGCCGATTCAAAAGCTAACTGAGCAACTTTATCTTCGGTATCCGATTCAATTATCTCATCTGATGCCATAAATTCCCTTGGCAAAATAAATGCCATTATAACATCGGCAGCTGGAGTATTATTCTGATCACCATCTTGAGCCTTCCTGCGCCAGACTAAGCTTCGACGTCCTTTATTATTAGCCCGACGCTGTTCTTCAAATTCAATCTGCCGTTAACCTTTGAACACGTCTTTTCTGAGATTTAGTTAATCCCTCAGGGCACCATTGTGGCTGTGGCTCTTTGAATCGGTGAGAAGGCTGTCGACCATGAATCGGTCCTCTTTCAGGATCTCTACGCATGATTTCATCATCAGGGACCCGATCATTAGCCATGTCTTCAATTTCCTGGCTCATATATGGTCTTCTTCCCAATCGGTCTCTTATATTGACCCTACGACCAAGTCTCTCATGAACAGGAATACGCTGATTTGAGTCTTCTTGTCGATCTCTGCTACCCGATTGCCGATCTTCCTGATGTCGGACATTAGACCGATCATGTCTCTCATCAAAACGCGGCCTCTTTATTGGCCGAGAATTCCATCCTTGCCCATTACATTCGGGGCAATTTTCAGGAGTTGGCAATTTAATCCCTTCTTCCCAGCAATAGATAAAGAACGACATCTCCAATGATCAGCATTGCTTTGCCTCATCTCTTCTCTAAATCGATGCTGCTCATTTTCTCTCTGGAATTTATTAATCAATCCCAGCTTCTTTCGATTTTCCTTTTCCTTTTAAATCGGCCATAGAAACTTGGACTTTAGGATCAACAGACCCTTTTTCTCTAGGCAATTGCGAAGTAAGAACTTTCTTGGGGACTTCTCTGGCTATTTCTACCATATTAACAGGGAAAGGATGCTGATCAATCTTCATCGGCTTGGCAGGTTTCTTGGGTAATTCAAATTTGATTTTTTCCTGATCGATAGCCGATTGTATTTGTTGACGGAATACTTTGCAATCATTCATATTATGCGATGTAGCATTATGAAACTTGCAGTAAACCATATTTTTCAATTCTTCTTCCGAGGGAATCCTATGATAAGCAGATAATTTAAGCAACCCTTCTCTCAAAAGCATATCGAAGATTTTATCGGCCTTTGTAATGTCAAAGCCGAATCTTTCAGGTTCTTTCTTAGCAAAGGGAACCGAAATCGGCTTCTTATTATTTTTAACCCACTCAGCAAGGCCGACATCTTCCCCCTCATTAGATTCATAATCGGATCCATAGCCAGCATAATTCACCCTTCTCTGATAATTTCTTCTGGGTTCATACTACTGAATTTCATGCGCCGTCATTCTCTGCACAATCTGACTTATGCTCTCGAACTCCTGATTAGAAAATTTTTCTTTTAAATAGGGCAAAAGTCCATCGAAAGCCACATCAGCTAGTTGCTTATCGGTCAACATCAGACTGAATTTATTTCTGACATATCTGAATCGGGCAATATATAGGAAACCGATTCATCGTTTCTCTGCCTCATGTTGGTCAAATCAGAAAGTTTCTTCTCCTGGACCCCAGCAAAGAAATACTGATGAAACTGTTTTTCCAAATCGGACCACAAAATGATGGAGTTGGGCGGCAAGGTCATAAACCAATTGAAAGCCGATCCAGACAATGAACTTGAAAACAATCGGACCCTTAATGAATCAACATTAGCAGCTTCTGCACATTGCATAAGGAATCGGCTAACGTGCTCAACAGTTGAAACGTCATGCTGCCCAGTGAACTTTGTGAATTCAGGGATTCGATAGCGAGGAGGGTAAGACATCATGTCATAATGTGCAGGATAAGGGGGTCGATACATGACGCTTTGAACCTTCGGTTTTAAGCCGAATTGATTTTGAATCACATCGGCTATCTGTGAAGACCAATCAATCAGGTTTTTTAGTAGATTGCTCTGTAGGTTGTTCATCCGATTGAGGCAATGGCGGTCCTTTGGACTGAAAGCTAGTAGGTGGTGGAGTCTGAGGTGCCGTTGGAGCAGGAGGTACAGTAGGATTTGGAGGTGCATAAGTTTGAATTGGTTGAGAAACCGATGTATTAGCTTGACCACCGTTGGACTGCACCATCTGATTAGGTTGCTGAGTATTGAATGGAGTAAAATTGGCTCGCACTCGCATCTGATATAAGGTCTTATAATTGCTATCCACAAGAGATCAAGTTTCTCCATCACTATGTTGAACCCAGGCACCACCACCTTTTTGTGACACAGGCTCTTCCTCATTCTTCTTGCCAAAATCGGGTGGCATACCCCATCCTGTTTCTGGATTATAAGTGCCGGTTCCCAAACTCTTAGGGTCCGATTGGGATGAAGTATGTAGTCTTGCCATCTTGGAAACTGAATTCCCTGACGAACTCATAGACATTGTGTTCCCAGTAACCGATCCAGACGGCTGACTAGCCGATTGGCTTTGAGAATTCATGGCACCAGCCGATTGGTTCTGAGCATTCATGGCACCCATAGAAGAAGATTCTGGAATTGATGTAGTATCCGATGTCAATCTTGCAGATGTAGGTGCTGAAAAAGTAGCTGTAGTCGATCCACTGACGCTGGTAGATATATTTGGGGCCGATGCAAAGATCCCAGTAGTAGTATTTGATGAAAGCGGAATCGATCCAAAGGACCCAGCAGTAGTACTTGACGCAAATGGAACCGATCCAAATGCTGATGTAGTAGGATTTCCAAAATAAGGAGGGTTTCCATAAAAGGGAGGACTTCCATAAAAAGGATATGGAGGATGGTATGCTGGACCTCTAAACCCTGCTATTGTTGGATCCTCACGAAGCTGAACCAATACAGCGTTGCGTACCGTATTCGTCAACACAGGAGACTGAGTAATAAAAGCATTCTTAATAGAAATATCAACCATCTCCTGAAGCTTTACAGATGATTTAGCAATAGTGATCGTACGAGGGAGCGGAAGTGGAGCTTTCTTAATGGCTTCTCCTCTTTTAGTAGGCATGAAAGATTTGAGATACTCCTTACGGTATTCTTCCTGGTGAAGTTCAAACTCCTTCCTCTGTTCCTATTGAAATCCTCAAAAGTTACATCAATGATGTTTTCAGGATTCACATCACTTAGGTTGCTTTCTTTTTCAGTACCCTTGTCAGTAGGTACCTTCTTTGGTGCCATCGCGAGCTTTTCTTCTCGTGTCCCACTGGGCGTGCCAAAAGTGTGTTGACGCAAAAATCAGGCGGAGACAAATGCGCACTAACACACGAGCAAAGGCGTGGCCTTGAAAACCGGGGCGTGCCAGCCAATCTGACTTGTTGATTGACAAGGATAAAATCGAAGATTAAGAAACAGCCGAAGAGCCGATTCTTTCGTTAGTTCAGTCGCACGTTGAAAGTCCGATTCCGATATAAGGTAAAAATAGCACAGGGAGCCGATTTCGGTAGATCAAACAGCAGAAAGCCGATTGATGACTAAGCAATAAGAGACAACCGTGAAGCGATCCGATAAAGCTTAGTAAAATAACACTTAGAGCAATATTAATCAGCTATCAGATAAATCCTAAGATTACGCCTTTGACAGAGCCGATTAGATAAAACCCTATGCTGGATAGATGGTGGTAAAAGCTAAAACAACAAGAAAAGACTTGCAGATCTAGCAGATACCGATAACTGTCGAATAAATCTAAACGAAGCAACAGCGATGCGCCCGATGCTAAAGCTTAGATATTACTCAGTAGAAGTGGAACTCACGAGCAAGCCTTGGAGATCTGGATCACCTCGACTAGCCCAGGAGAACTCGTGAAAAGGAAAAAGCTTGGCGAAGTCGCCGACTTGTATGTAAATTGCGAGTAGTAAATGCAAGTAGTAAAGGTTTTTTTATTGATGTGTATCTTTTTCTCATGACCCTCAGGGTTTATATTTATACCTGGAATTACAGACTCCAAGTCGATCACGACATGAACAAACTTGACGCAAAAGAAAGAAACTATTTAACCTAAGACCCTAGACGACCTGGCCCATCAGCGGCCCAATCCAGCCCAAAGCTCACGACGCTCTTGATCGGTCCTCCAAGTCTGATTCTGAATCTATGGTCTATATCTGATCCGATTCCGACTCGAACTCCTCTTTCAACCTTGGTCTGATCTCTTCTCAATCTTCTTCAAGCGCCGGCCCTAACACGTGTCAAAAAACGCCATCAACAGGTGAATTCATGGTTGGTTGATTGTGCTTAATCTTGTCATATTTGTGCCATGATTTGAATTCCCGAGCCCCTTTTCTTTTTCCCATTTTTGGAGCTATTTTTGGGGGATTTTCGTTCTTCATGTTCTAGGGCATTTTCTCTCGGATTTCTTTGGGGGAATCACACATGAGTGCCTTGTGCCTCTTTTCTTGGTGATCCCTTGCCCCCAAACGCCGGGAATCGCTCTAGATTTGAAGTTTTTCGGATGAATTCGAGGCATGGGTGTTCTTCCTTAGATTTGAAATTCCCGGAGTTGTAGAGAGTTAGAGGCCGAGATTTTTTGGGAATAGCCTCTACCTGAGGTGTATATCATCTACCTAAAGTTTCGTCTCAAGAGCTCTAGACGTTTGGGAGATCCATTCACGAGATTGTGGAGTTGACTTTCGGATCCCGAGCTCCCATTTCTGGCCGGTTAAACCGCCCCTCCCAGGCGGTTAAACCTCCCTACCAGGATGGTTGTGGTTTTGTTTTGGATTTGTTCGATTCTTGTTCGATTTGGTTGATTCGAGTTCCGCTGCAGTGATCTTGTTCCTAGGGTCAGTAGCCTCTCAGTAGCTACGTGATCTTGGCAAGATCGGTGTGTAGGCTTTGGAGTTGAATTGGGAGAAGCCGGATCTTGAGAAGAAATTTTTATCAGCTTCCATTCACTCCCCCCCTCTCTGGTTGCCTAATCGGTTCTTCAATTGGTATCAGAGCCGGTTACGGGTCTTTGCGACTCTAACCAGTCTAAGATCCAAAGATGGCATACCAAGATCGGGGTTCCGGCCCTCCACACTTCGATGGGAAGAATTATCCGAACTGGGTTGCGCATATGGGTGCTTTCTTGCAAGGCAAAGGAAAGTTGTTGTGGGATGTGACAAAAGATGAAAACTATGTCAATCCTACCAACTTAGATGCCCAGGATGCAAGAGATAAGTTTGAAGCCAACGCTAGGGCTGTAGACTACTTGTTTCGTGCTTTGTCGACTGATGAGTTTGAGCGGGTTTTGGGCGAGGACCTAGCTAGCCAGATCTGACTAAAGCTCAAGGTAGCCCATGGTGGTGATAGCCATGTGAAGGCGAGGCTTTTCTCAGTGTATCGCAGAGAGTACGAGAACTTTGAGCAGTTGCCTGGTGAGTCGGTTGATGCTATGTTTCAGCGCTTTACTGCCATAGGAATGCTTTTCACTGTGAAACCTAAGAAATATTTTTCCATCGATCTGTCTGTTTTCAAGTACCTTTCCATTTCTAGATCTCTCACAGAGGACTCTTAGCCATGGCAAGCAACTGTCTGTCAACCTCAGAGGACTTCAACTTGGAGAAAAACTCATCAACTGACAAAATTTCATAGTTAGCCGACTCCATGATCGCCTCAACCTTGGCACCCCACACGGATCTATCAAGTGCTTGCAAGAGCTTGATAGCTCTGTCATGATCCAAGTATGGGAGCTGGGTGATGTTGGCTTTCATGTTGTTGATTATGGCAGTAAAGCGCTGAAACAAAGCATCAACAGACTCTCCAGGCAAATGAGCGAAATTTTCATACTCTCTGCGATACATCGAGAAAAGCCTAGCCTTCACATGACTATCACCACCATGGGCTACCTTGAGCTTCTGCCAGATCTGGCTAGCTAGGTCCTCGCCCAAAACTCGCTCAAACTCCTCAGTCGACAAAGAGGGGGAAGATCGGGCGGTGGCGGCGGGGCTACGGGCGCCACGGGATGGAGGGGGAGAGGGCTCCCGTGCAGGGATGGCCTCTCTGACGCGAGCAGGGAATGGAGGTGGTGGTGTGGCGTCGGTCTACGGCTGCCACGAGGCGAGAAGGGGCAGAGCGGCGGCATGGGCGCGCGGCGACGGCGGCGTCGGAGTAATGAGAGAAGGGGGAAGAATCGGGGAAGGGAGAGAGAGGAGGAAGAAGGAGGGGGCGGAGTAGACTGGGCTGGGAGTTGAGGGGCGAGGAATGGACTTCGCGCGGAGGAAGCTGAGAGAGAGAGTGACGCGCTGGGCTGGGCCGGTCGGGAGTGAGCCAGGGAGGGGAGTTGAGGGGCCGAGGCTGGACTTTAGGAGATCCGGGCTGCGACTGGTTGGCCCACTAAGCATAGGATCCCTCTTCTTATTTTCCTAAGGGGGTTTTGAAAAGGGTTTTTGAATTTAACTTTAAACCAACCTCTTTTCATTTTGTCCTAGGGTTTTCGATACTAGTTTAATCCTTATAGAGCACTCAAGTGATAGAACTTTATTTTATTTTTCTATTATTATTTTATTCCCTATTATTTCTAGAAACTCCTATTCTAGCCTATAGTAGTCTTAATAAAGCTAATAATTAATCTAATAATTAATTAAATAATTCTTTTTAATTTTGAGGGTGTCACAGATCTACCCCACTTAAAGAAATCTCGTCCCTGAGATTGGAAGATGGTTATTGGTTAAGGGTAGGGTTTTTGGGCGAGTTATTTTGAAAAAAATCACTTCTCATTTTGTTTTGGCATGGTGATTCTTTTGGAAGCTTCGAGAAGTGTTTCTGTAGGTGGCTGGTGTGTTTTTTTTGAGTACCTTTGGACTGGATAAGATAGGATTTCGTGTGGGTTTAGGAGGGTATTTTGGCAGAGGTGGGTAGAGGTTTTCTTCTGATCTGTCTTGGGGTTAAGCCTACCCCACTTAAAGTGGCTGGCACGGTTTTGCTTTGGGGAGGGTGGTGTAGGGTTTCTCTCTTTTTTTTTCCTTCTCTAGTATTTGGTTAAGAGCATACTCCAGGAAGGAAGTATGGATTCAGGGGGGTTCTGATATATCCCGAGGGGTTAATTTATTTGCATGGGGTTAGTCCTTAGCTCAAGCATCAAACAACTTTTATTGAAGGAAATTTTTACACTTTGAACAATTTCCTCCACACAAGTCGCTATTTGACGATATATACATCCGGGGTATACCCAGAGCTATACATTATTCTAGCGTCCTTAAGTCCGTGCTTCCTATTTACATTTTTACATATTATTTTATATATTATTTCTTTTTTTCACCTAGACGGAGTAAAAGATATCCTCATCTGGCAGCTGGTCTTCTTCTTCGGGAGTCTCAGTACTCTCTCCCGGATATTCCTCTTCGGTAGGGTCGCGGTAGATCTCCTGGATTATCTGATTCTTTTCAGCTGAAGTCTTGGGTCCTGGAATCATCCGGATGGCGATAGTGGCCGCCGTCTGTGCCTCCGTTGTTTGAGGAGGTGCAGGGTGAATCTCATCATCACATGCTCCCAGGTCCAGGGTGGTGCTAGGAATTTCATAAGTAGTTGGCTTAATCCCTTCCTGAATTTCATAGGTACTTGATAGAGCATTTGCTCTATTTCTTGGAGTCTCTCAGTATCCGACTTTTGCCATCCCATTTTCATTCTTTTTACCTTATCTTGAAGATATATCACCTTCTGGGTTAAGGTGGTGAGATGGATTTGGTTGTCTGCTAGATGGCTACGTTGGCGACCCAGGCGGTATTTCAGTTCCTTATTCCTTTTAGCTTGGGTTCCAGCATCAACTTTGGTTAAGGATTCCACCTTGCTTTGTAGCGTACTGATTTGTTCGTGAGATGAGTTTTGTTGCTGCTTATATTCTGCTTGTGAAGGACCGATTAGGCGACCACAGAGGGGGGGGGGGGAGTGAATGGGAGCCGATAAAAATTCTTTCTCAAATCTGGCTACTCCCAAATCAACTCCAAAGCCAACCAACCGATCTTGCCAAGATCACATAGCTACTGTGGAGCTACTGACCCTAGGAACAAGATCAACGCAGCGGAACACAAATCAAACAAATCCAACACGAATCGAACGAAAACCACCCAAATCTCAAACTCTCGGCCAGGGGCAGTTGGACCTCTATCCAGGGGCGGTTGCACCGCCCTTGGCTAGCACTCTAGCCAGGGGCGGTCACACAGGAATCCAAGGGAAGTTGCACCGCCCTGGCCAGACAGCACGGGAAAAAGGTCAACTCGAGAACGGATCTCCCAAACGGCTTGGAGTCTTGAGGCAAAACTTTGGGTGGATGATATACACCTCAAGGAGAGGCTATGCCCCAAAAATCTCGGCCTCAAACCTCCTAGAACTCCGGAAATTTCAGATCTAGCAAAGAACACACCCTCCACGAGTTCATCTCAAAATCTTCAAATCTAGGACGAATCCCGGCATTTGGGGGCAAGAGATCACCAAGAAAAGAGGCACAAGGCACTCATGTGTGACTCCCCCAAAGAAATCCGAGAGAAAACGGCCTAGAGATCGAAGAACAAAAATCCCCCAAAAATAGCTCCGAAAATAGCTCTGAAAATAGGAAAAAAAGAGTATCTCAGGAAATCAAAACATGGCACAAAGATGAATATATTGAACTCAATCACATCATCATGAATTCATGTATACAAACCATGAAAGATTCAAACCAAGTTCCAGGTGGAAGGGATGAAGGGAAAAATAAACAAGTCCAAGAGAAAATGACTAGAGAGATAGCAGCCACCAACCCCTAGGGGGTCTATTATGTAGTCCATGTGGTGGTGCTCGAAAGACTAAACTACCCCTAAGCGATACATACCCCTCAGGGGCAAATTTGACATTTTCCGCGAAGATTTTTCTGGCCGGGACACCTTCCACTGCAAGCTAGCTTCCCTCCGACGCAAGCCTTGTAGTCACGCCGCGTGTCCTCCGGATTGAAGCTCCTCGACGCTCATGGGCGACCTGCCAGGTGGGACCGGTCACACCGCCCCTGGGAGGCGGTTGGACTGCCCCTAGCTGGCAGGCCGGGCCATCGCTACGCCAAGTCCTCGGCCTTGGTTTTGAGGCCCAAACCAAGGGAAACCGTCTACCAATGATTTTGTGGCCAAATCACCAAACCCCGCGTACAAGATTCGGTTGTTAGCCGCCACCTTGCACCGGCTTCTCGTCCGCGTACGACCTTCGGTTGTGAGCCGCTACCTCGCACCGGAACCATGTCCCCTTGCTCGTTCTTGCTACCATGTGAACCGCACTTGATCCATCTGGCCACCAGGTCCCTCGAACCAAGCCTACTTGTCTTTCCGCTCCTCGGAGGCCGCCATGGCTAAGACCTTTCGCGCCTGTTCTTCACCTGCATCAATGCAATCAAGCCGCATTCTACACCTGCAATACTTGAGCCAAGGGAAACGTCAATCCACACCACGTTGTCAATCACTCATCACACCAGGAAACGACCATCCACCGGTACTCGAACACAACGGGTCCTCAGCTTGTAAAGCCTGTAGTTTTTCCATTAGATTGTTTCACTCATATTGGTAGCGACGACAGCGTTCTCCTTGATGTTCCAGCATCTTCTCGTAGGTTTTAGTTTGGCCTTTTAACACCATCTGTCTGAATTCTCCTTTTCTAATGTCCTCTCTTAATTCTTTCAGAATTCGAGCACTAGTCTCGAGTTACAGATTGTAACTTCTTCGTTGTCCTTCCAGGGCTATTATATACTTGTGTTGGGCTATGACGTACTGTCCCGTGACCCTACAGCATGGGTCATCTTCATTGCCGGGAGCTTCCTCCATTTCTTCGGCTATATGTGTTATATTATCAGGTCCTTGTCCTTGTAGCATTCTTGGCAATAGCCGGTATGGAGAATCTGCAAAATGATCAGAGTTCTCTGTGTGTAGTTGACATAGCATTTTCTGGGCTACTGACTGTATGGCTAAGTCAAGTGAGTTCTCTACCACGGTTATATTGGTGGGGTGTCGGTCTGGGTTTTCCGGTGCTGCGGGCACAGTGAGGGTAAGCATAGCAGTTCCTTGTTCGTGATTTAGTCCATACATGCTCCCGTAGAACTGAGTATGCTGCGAATCAAATCTAAGATCCTGCAGACATTTGCGCAGCAAAGCCAGGAATCCCTGGTGGTGATCACCGCAGAATCGAACCTCATTCCAACGGTCCATCTTTCCTGCATAGATATTACTTTATTCAAATATGTTGCATGATAGAAGCAACCCTTGCTACACAAGCTATTTTACAACTCTTATTCCTTGTACATGAGTACATTCTCCAACTCGCTTCCCTTTATTTTATATCCTTAGACTACCCTAAAGATCTATTCGCGTGTCCGAAGTGTTGTTCCCGAGTCACAGGGAGGGCGACCCCAGGTGGGAAGGGCCCACGTCTTCTTCCGTTAGTCCATGTCGATGAAGAACCTCCAACATCTTGTCCTGTGGTCCCACTACTATATAGGTTTTCCCCAGGTTTGGACGAGGCTTAGAGGTAATTGCTTCGTCTGGTGTTTTGGGTTTGGGGGTTCGGTTATCAGAGTTTTCTCCCGCGGATTCAAAACGTAGCGGGGAATGAGCGGAGGGTATGGTAGAGGTAGAGTCTAGTCCCGATACTCCCTCTTCCGTAGGTTCTTCCTCAGAGGGTTCTTCTTCACTACTGTTAAGTATTTCCACCTCTTCTTCAATTAGGTTTTGCTAGTTTTGGGCATCATGTTGAGCCTGGTTTAGTGCTTCGGTGAGTGCTTCAACCTCCTCCTGTCGCTGGGCTAAGGTCACGACGGCTTCACGTGACGTCACCTTTGTCTAGAATAATCCTTTATTTCCGCTGCAGTTAAAACTCTGAACTATCTTTATTTTATTCATGGATTGAGTTTGTAATAAAGTACCTCTGATGGGACCTTTAATTAATTATGGATTGTTGTAATCTCTGGTACTCTCCTTCGAGGGAGTAAATGCATGACTCATTTCGATCGAGGTAACTGTTTGTGGTCGCATCGGGCTCGACCCGACAGGCTGTCACTTTAGTCCGGTTTAAGTGTCTGATCGCGTCTAATGCGATGTTTAGCACACTTAAGTCGGATTAATTTGAGCGGTTCTGCCACAGCTGGTATCAGAGCGAAAAGTTGTGCACCAGAGGTTCTAACAGTTCCAACACACCTGTTTTCTAAATAAAATCTGACCAACTAGCGCTTTGCAAAAACTCGTTGGATCGCTACGGATTGTCATTGACCGTTAGGCTCTAGAGGGTATTTTGGGATGTTTTAGGTGGCTTGCTATCTATGGTATATTTGACTAACTTGCCCAGCACATCTTGCCCACGTGTTTTATACGTGCGCTGGTTTCCGTGCCCCGTGTGCACGAAGGGTGATAGGATTTCCATTTCAAGGAACCTATCCTTATGGTTGTGTATGAGTCGCCCACATGTTTTATATGTGAGCAAGGTCTTGATGGTATGGTTCTAATTCCAAGGAACCTATCATCCTGGTTGTTCGCCACGTTCGAGACGTGTGCGTGATGCCACATCGCGAGTTATGCGAAGGGTTGTGTGCTCTATTCAAAATGAGCATACGACCTAGACTAGATGCACTATCCATGCAGTGTTGAACGCATGGAACCTAGACTAGATGCACTATCCATGCAGTGTTGAGCGCATGAATACCATTTTTATAAATGAACGGTAATGAATGGGGACGCTTCCGTGACGTGCTAGCATGGAAGGTTCATGGTTTTCTGCAGGTACACTAACCTAGTTTCGTTAAAGCTCCGAGTAGCAAGAGAGACGACTAGTTATTATATGGAGAGATGTATATTATACCTTGCCACCGGCAACTAACTACGTAGACCAAGGCATCTTGGTATTTGTGAGAACGCTCTAGCTCTTTTGCATCATGTAAACAACCAAAAAGACATCGCTAAATAAATTTTGCAGCAAAGGAAGGTGAAAATCTGAGTTTCCCCAATGCACTTCAAATCTGTCAATCTGCACAGTCCTGCTGGTCCGAATTTTTTGGGTCATTAAAACCTCTTAGCTGAAGTTCCACCTAAATCAAGGTTGTTCAGAATTTCATAACCAATCTGCTCTAAAAATTTTAAGATTTTTGGTTGGGTAAAACTTGAGTTGTGCTTAAAACAAGTGCTAGTTGTTTGCTGAAAAAAAAATCTGGGCTGATAGCAGGGTAGTAGTTGAGTTTTTCGTCCACCTTAGAGCCGAAACCAGCAGAACCTTTGAATATCAAAGCTGTGAGTATTTTCACCCGAAAGCTACTCCCAAAATTTCAGCTCCATTGAGCAAGTAAGTCAAGAGATACGGAGATTTCCCTCGGCCATTCTGAATCAGCGAAAGCAGAGAGACTCTGGTCCTGAGCTGAATACCAAAGTTGTAGAAAATTTCATAGTGTTGAAGCGTGCAAAATTTCAGGCACAACGGATAAGTATAGCAAGAGTTATGACCAAATTGGGAACCCTCGGCCATAACAAAATAGCATGGACAGAGACGTGAATTTTGAATTTTTCGACCTAGCTAAAGTCCGAATCTGACTCGGAGTTATAAACGAAAGTTGTAGCCCGATAAATTTCCTAGCTGCTGGCAAAAATTCATAAAGTTTGGACGTGTGACGCAAGGGTTACGAATTTTCTTTCGTAACAACCCTGCTATTGAGAAAAACTTCCTGCGATCGATTCTAATTGCCTTCACACATAAATTCCTTGTTTACCTTGTAAACGAGCTTAAGAATCGTGTGGCAATTAAGTGAATTATATTGCATGGAATGAAAGCAACACGCCGATCCAAATTTGGTTTCATGCAATAACCATGAGAGAAGTTGGATTTTGAGGATCATATAGTGGAATGAGTTGAAGAATGTTACAACAAAGGATACCTCACCTGAGCAAGTTCTTCTAGCAGAGTTTGAGTCTTTTTGACGTTAACTTAAGAGATACAAGAGTGAAGCTACTTTCTCAAGCTTTTGGAACGGTTTATCATAGACGTTTCGTTATACCATACGCTCTCTAGTTAACTAGGTGACCGTTACCATCCCTTTCGCGAGTTTCTACCCATCGGATGGCTCCTTACTCAACATCCATCGGCGACAAAAGTAGATTCTAGTCGTGCACCTCTAAGTACATCTACACTCTTCGATCAGCTAGATGTACTCACCCCTTTTTGCAATGGCTAGTGGATTCCTCCCTTGTCATTACGCCCCTTTCCAATTGAGTCATGACATATCCAACCATGCCTTGATAAATCCTAGTACTACCTTCAATGTGACATTTTCTTGCATTGTGTAACTGCATCCCTCGTTCCGTTGCATACTGACATCGTGTGTAACCTGACTTATCGCTGACTCCTTTCTCCCCAGTCTTCCTTGATATTCGGGTTGTTGTTTCTACCTTTCTCTCTCGTGAAGAAGTATTCCATAACCTATGGTGCTGTGACGGAACCTAAGGTTTTTGTGTGTGCGACAGCCACATAAATTTCTACTAGGAGCGCACTGGTATCTCGTAAAAGAATGCAACTTCACCAGAACCTCTATGTCGCAACCCGAATATGTGCCCCTATCTTGGTGATCTCTCCTAACCAATGACACATCTAGTGGATAACGTAAGGCATGCTAACGTGCATGTGCATCATCCGCTCATAAGCAAACGCATCATTCCCTCATGTGCATGAGCATCATGCAGCATACACCTCATCATGGACATATGTCATATGCACCATCATTTGTGCATCATACCATATGCACCATATCACATGCATCATCAAGTTGGCATCATAATGCATCTTGCCATATGCCACTCATAGATGCATGGATCATTCACGATACCTTGCATCATGGCAACTGCATTACTCCTTGGTGCATTATCACTTTCCAACCTGGCATGTGCACCTCGAGTCACGACATGCCTCCTTGCTCTCTTGTCGTGTAAATGCTCACCTAGAAATCCTTGCATTAAGCAATTAACCATGATTTTCCCCTACCATCATCTTGTACTTTGTTCATGGATAAACCTTGATCTTTGGTGATCTGAAAATCTCACTTGAACCTATATTCTCCGAGGATCATCGCCTTGTACATTCAAGACTACCTTGTGACCTCCCGTGAGCTTTTCTCACCCGCCTTGTTTACTCCTCAATGCAAATTCCCACTTGAGAATGTTTTGGCACCTTGTCCTATCATTCTATATCTACGTTGTCCCACCTCTCTTTCTTTATCTTAGAGATATGTGGCTTAGTATAATCTCGTTGTGAATCCCAACGACCTATCGGTTTGCCTAATATCCTTTTGCCTACAAACTTCAGAAGTACGCTGCGTTTAGCGCAAAGAAATGACAAAGAGTAGACAAAGGAAACCCAAACGTGTTTTACCTAAACAGATCACTCAAGCAAGAACGATTCACTCCATGGCAGAATGAAGGAAATAAAAGCTCTCCATCTCAGTCAAACCTGAGAGACTAGTTTCAGTGCTTCCTTCAGGACTGTGATGATGTTGGACCAATTATGGGCTTTCTATAGAACAAATGACCTCGTACACTCGAAGCAAGTCACCTCGAGGAACTCTTCAGTTCCACACCCTTACTTGTTCCTTAGGTTGGTTAAGCTAAATTTCGATTCCAAGGGAAGATGTAAAAGTTCGAGAAAGTTCCGTACAGGCTATTAACACTTACAGATGTACCTAGCTAGGTAGTTAAAGAGAAGCCAAGAATCAAAACTGCGACCGAATTCCCTTGTGTTGCATCTCTCTGTTGTTGTGTTTCATCTTTATGACTCTTTACAGTTCGTAATCTGGAATCATATCTATGTGCCTAATTAGAACATATCTACAGGTCGATGACTTCCACTGGAGAAGACTCGAAGACTCCCGAGCCATACAGCCGTGACCCAACCCACTCATTGTTGGCAGCGCAAACGCACACCAAGATTCACCGCAAGCGCACGGATCATCGTAGCCTTTCCCTTAGAGTATTCCAAGGTTATCAATCCGTGGATCAGCAGCGAACTACCTAGGGTTTTCCATCTAATCTAACAGGTTAAACCTAACATGAAGCATGGATTGCATACAAGGGGATAAACCTATAGATATGAGTGATGAAGTAAAGGGTTGATCACATCCGCAAACATAGGCAAAAGAGATAGCACAACCAAAAGGGGTTAACTCGAGCCTATCGCCTTCTAGTTGTAGTTCTAGCTAGATTGGCAAGCAAAACATGGTTCTCATCCAAAGCATCTTTAAACCTCCACCCTCCGGTCCAACTCCCAAGAACGCCACCCTACACGAGCCACACCCTGTCACGATGCTTTCTATCGAAGTGGTTAGATATAAGGGCACAAGCATAAGCTCGTGTCATACTACTCGATAGATCAAGTATGCAAATCTAGTCACCGCGACTACAAGAACACCCTAAACAATCTATACATGTCATAGATTGAAACAAGCACAACCGAGAGAGTATGAAATCATAAAAGGAGGCAAATGGATCGCTATTGAATCGGAACACATCTATTACTTTACCATGAATGATTGTTCATCACAAGACATCAACCGTTGCACCAACTTGTGACTCCTAGCTCCTGAACTCCACCATGGCACAACCATGCAGGGATGCCATGGTGGCTAGGGCCGGCCTAGGCCATTCCCTAGACAACTTCGAGGACTTTTGGCGGCCGTCGTCTCCCTCCGGTGTTCACTTCTAGGTTTCGCGACTTCTGGTGGATGGATGATCCCCTCCTCAGTTTGACAGGTCGTTTATATAGCGAGGAAACCCTAGCTCAAAGGGGAGGCCGAGAGGGCTCAAAAACGCCTCGGGCGGCGTGGCCCAGGCCGTTTTTGGCTCCCCTCAGGCCCATCTTTCGCGTGCAAGCTCCTTTGATATTTAGTAGTTGATATTCCAAGAATTGTGGGCTTGGGACATCAGTTGCTCTGGGATATGGATGGGTCTTGATGAGTCTTCCGAGTCTGCACTGGATTTGACTTGATCTCGAAGTACTTTGGCCTTATCTTCAATTGAGCCTTGTAGAGGTTGGCCCGTTGGAGTAGAGCATGAATGGATTTCGGTTCCTTTGGGCTTTATTAGGGCTTTTGGCCTTAATCTTGCCATGTTGTTGCTAGTTCTCAGATTCAGCCCATATTCGCTCCAAAATAGCCAATTAACCTGTGTAAACCAAAATGCTCCAGAAATGTGTGCACAAGCGGAAACGGGGTTATTTCAGTGCGAAGTGGCGGGGTTAGCATCAAGATTAGTCCAAAAACATAACCTAGATGGCACTAAAATGGTGTCATTTAACAGCGTCAACAATCCTCCCATGCTTAAACCTTGCTCGTCCTCGAGTAAGTTCAGGATCTCTGCTCAATAGGAAATCAGCATTGCCCTTCATTGTCATCCCTGCACGTAGTTATACATAACAAGACACATTGCTCTCTCATGTATTTAGTATTTTAATGTTCGAGTTGTGACCGGCTGCTTTTCATTATGGAAGATAGACTAGCAATAAAGAACAAGCCACAATTAAAATATAATGCTCTCAAACTTAAGCGAACTTCAAACCTTTACCTTGTTTCATCGTGAAGAGTTTTCAAAAACATGCACATCAAACATAAGT